>CM046036.1:65065513-65606205 GCA_025215565.1 Flaveria ramosissima
TCCTCGAGGGTTTGAATTGTTCGTTCAGTTGACCATCCGTTTGAGGATGGTAAGTCGTACTAAAATCCAGTTGAGTACCCAAGAGTTCTTGCATAGACGACCAAAAGGGCGAAGTGAAACGAGCGTCTCGGTCGGATATGATGTGCAAATGCACGCCATGACGACTCACAATTTCGTCAATGTAGATGCGAGCCAATCTTGAAACTTTGTATGTGTCTCGTATTGGTATGAAATGTGCCGTTTTGGTTAAACGGTCAAGAATCACCCATATACTATCATGACCATGAGGAGTACAAGGCAACTTGGTTATGAAATCCATGGATATATGTTCCCATTTCCACATAGGGATTTCGGGTTGTTCAAGTAAACCACTTGGTCGTTGGTGCTCGGCTTTGACTCTTGCACATGTGAGACACTTGGAAACATAAGAAGCGATATCTTTCTTCATTCCACGCCACCAATATTGACCACGCAGGTCCATTTACATCTTATCGGAGCCAGGATGAATGGAATATCGAGTTTGATGAGCTTCGTTCATAATGAAGTGACGAAGATTATCTCGATTCGGGATCCAAAGTCGATTTAAAAAGTACCGCATGTCGTTCGGTTTTGCCTCCAGTTGTGACCGAACATTAGACGCCAAATCTTCATCTTTCCCCTCATCGATTAATGCTGCTTGTTAAGCCTCGCGAATGCATAACTCGAGATCACTATCAATCCTTATGTTTTAAAGCATGATAGTAGACTCATTAACATCCACATGAATCTCGGTATCAAATTCCCCTAACGTATCAAACCATTGCCTTCGATCTTGGATTTCTTGAAGCGAGACAGTCTTGTTGTGCACCTAACGACTCAGCGCGTCGGCTACAACGTTAGCCTTTCCAGGGTGATAGCGAATGTACAGTCGTAATCGCTAATCAACTCGATCCAACGTCTTTGTATCATGTTGAGATCCTTTTGATTGAACACGTGTTGGAGACTCTTATGATCGGTGTAGACTATGCATTGCGTCCCATAAAGATAATGTCGCCAGATCTTCAAAGCAAAAACGACAGCACCAAGTTCAAGATCGTGGGTTGTGTTGTTCACTTCATGAACCTTCAATTGTCTTGACGCGTATGTTATGACTTTTTCTCGTTGCATAAGAATACAACCAAGACCTTGATTAGAAGGATCACAGTACACGGTGAAATCGTCGTTCCCATCGGGGAGTGTTAGTATAGGAGCGTTACACAGCTTGCGTTTCAGTGTCTCGAAAGCCTCTTCTTACTCGGGTCCCCATTCAAGAAGTCAGTTCTTTTGGGTTAGCGCCGTTAACGGTTTAGCAATCTTCGAAAAGTTTTCTATGAACCTACGGTAATATCCCGCTAAGCCCAGAAAAGAACGAACCTTGGGTGGGGTTGTGGGAACACACCAATTTTTCGCGGCTTCTATTTTAGCAGGATCAAAATGAATTCCTTGGCTATTCACCACATGCCCTAAAAATTGAACTTCTTCTAGCCAGAACTCACACTTGGAGAACTTGGCGTATAGTTGCTCCAGCTTTAAAATTTCGAGAACTTGTCGCAAGTGCATCTCGTGATCAATTTTCGTCTTGGAATAAATAAGAATATCATCAATGAACACAATCACAAACTTATCCAAATACGGTTTACATACTCGATTCATGAGATCCATGTACACGACAGGTGCATTGGTCAAGCCAAAAGGCATAACCATGAACTCGTAATGTCCATATCGAGTACGAAAAGCGGTATTTGGAATGTCATCATCGTGAACACGTAATTGATGATACCCAGAACGTAGACCGATCTTTAAAAATTGGGTTGCTCCTTGGATTTGATCGAAGAGATCATCGATTCGAGGAAGAGGATATCGGTTCTTGATGGTAAGCTTGTTGAGTTCCCGGTAGTCGATGCACATACGGAATGAACCATCTTTCTTCTTTACAAACAGCACAAGTGCACCCCATGGTGAAGAACTAAGACGAATAAAACCCTTATCAGTCAACTCTTGCAGTTGACTAGCTAGTTCTTGCATTTCAGGCGGTGCAAGGCGATAAGGTGATTTAGCAACAGGGTTTGCACAAGGGATCAAGTCAATCTTGAATTCAACTTCTCGCATAGGAGGTAACCCCTTAAGATCCTCGGGAAACACTTCGGGAAAATCTCGCACGACAGGAATGCCTTTCAGTTCCTTACCCTTGGCTTTCGTATTAACTACATACGCCATGAAAGTACGTAGTTCTTCCTTAAGCATTTTCGGGCCTTGATGCACGACATAAGTTTGAGTCCTTGGGATGATTTCTCCCCAAAGACTTTCAAAGTATCACCCGACGGTAAATTAATTCAAATGCACTTCTCGAAGCATAGAATTTCCGCGTGTTGCTTGGCTAACCAATCCATGCCGATAATAACATCAAAGCTTCCCAGTTGCATAGCAATAAGGTCGATGAGGAACTTGTGTTCGTTAAGGCTCAAGGTACAATCACGTATTACGACGTCAACGTCGATCAATTTTCCATTGCCGACTTCGACCGTGAAGAATCTTTCCAGATTAACACGCGGCTTAGAAAGTATAGGCTCGAACTCCAAGGACACGAAACTCCTATCCACACCTGAATCAAACAATACAGAAGCATAATGACTATTTACAAGATACATACTTGTTTGGTAATAACCTATTATTGGTATGATAAACACAGGTAGGAATTTTTACAAGACAAAGAATGATTAAAAGTAATTCAACGACGTACCATTCACCACGTCGTTGTTGGCTTGTGCTTGGTTGGCAGTGATGTTGAAAGCCCTTCCACAAGCCGGTGGCACAGTTCCCACATTGCGAGGACATTGTGGATGAATATGTCCAGGTTCGCCATAGTTATAGTAGGTTCGATTGGTAAGCATCGCATCATTGTTCGGCGCGCGAAGGCAAGTAGCCGCCAAATGCCCACACTTCCTGTCAGGACCGTGTACGTACGGAATACAACTGATAATGCGTGAAACCAGATCAAATAGTGCGGAATCCTATTTGATTGGCGATCCAATCAGTGAGAACACAATCCCGATCAATCTAACGATTCAAGAAATGTTAAGAACGAGTAGAAAAAGATTAGATGCGAACTATGAACTTGGAATAGGCTTTCTGGACGCTCTGGACGGCTAGGTTATGAGTATGTCTCAAAAGTCACGTTTTTCCACGAATTAAGTGGTATTTATAGGTTTGCAGTCTTCATTCATGCGACTGACCCATGCGACTGACTCATACGCACGACTGAAAGTTCAGTCGTGTGACTGAGTCAATCTCATGTCTCACTCGTAAGACTGATCTAGTCTGGTTCAGTCGTGCGACTAGTTCATTAGCATGATGTATTCATGCGTATGGTCCATAAGTATGGTCCATTAGCATGAATCATCATATAACAACTTCAAACCTATATAATAAGTTTATATATATGAATCAGATATAAGTAAACATCAAAGCACAAATCATATATTGTTACATTGTTTCATTACACATATGTAAGCCATGATAGATTTTTACATTAAGCATATAAACTAGGGACATATGTATAAACAAACTCCCCCTTGGACCTAGTTTACTCTAATGTCTGACATCCTTCATATGCTCCTCAAAACTCTTGTACTTCTCCTCTCTTGTGACTCCTGCGTGTATTTCAAACACAAAGCAGAGCCGTATCACATTCTGGAATTAGAGAGCTTGTACAATATCATGCACGTCATAGAACAGTGGCCACTTATATAAAGTGTAGACATCTTCAGCTGACAAGTTGGTAAGCCACATTGGGTCAAATACCTTGATAGTTTCCATTTTGCCCTCTCTATTTAGAACTATGACCGCTTCACCCGTCCTCCAGTCATAATACCACCATTTGAAATGTGGAGTGAAGTCCTGAGGCATTTCCCGTAAGGGATTATTCGACATCGTGCATGGAGGACTCCACTTCAACACTACTTTAAGCTTTCTAGATATGGGATCCACCTCAGACTTGCGAATAAACCTCTTTGGTTGTTGAGGTCTGAAGTTTACCCATCTGGTGTGGTATTCCTTCTTTAATGTAGCTTCAAACCAACCTGACATCTTTCTGGGATCAGCATACAGTAGATTTAAGCATGCCAGTCGGTTGAGCTTAAAGCCTGGGAGAGTCTTCAGATCATGAGGATACCTGAAGTACTCTATTCCCTTCTCCCTTTTTACAACATAAACATTTAAGTCCTCAAAATACGCCCACGCTATGATCTTGCCAGAAATTTTCTGATGTTTCTTGACTTTGTAGAGTTTTGTGTAGGCATTTTGCTTTGGAGCTGTGCGTTGGGCTCTTATTTCAGCAAAATAAGCTGCCCATTCAGCCTTCTTTATATCAACATCTGCATCCGAGGCTTGGGCTTGGCTTTCATCCTTATCTTTTTCTTTCTCCATTTCATCCATTTTTTCAAATGTATTACTGCCGAGAGTGTCACCCAAGTTGGGGATCACATTTCCCTCTTGGTCAGTGTACTCTGGATAGTGGTCAGACGTGACATCCTCTATCTCTATTTCATCAACATCGTTCAGCTCATCATCACTTATAACATCGACCTTTGGAGCGTCTTTGACGAGCTCATCAAGATTCAGTCTAAACACTTCAGCAAATTGTTCATCGTTCAAATCGTGTATAATTTCTCCTTCTTCGGGAGTAGCTCACTGACCTTCTCACGACTCCTTACAAATCAAGAATCAGGGTGAATTGAGACTTGATTTGCTGAAGGGGAGCAATATCGTATTCATCTTGCTGTGAAGTTTTATCTGCTTGATTTAAACATTTAACACATCAATCATTAGTAGTTAATCAAGACATTTAAACATAGATAATCAAAAGTTACATTAATGTAATATACGAATCAAGTACAAAGTTTTTTTTTTAAATACAACACATCTAATCATTACTTTTATCTGGATCGGTCAATTCTTCAGCTGGAGGAGCTGAAGACGAGGCTCCTTGATCTTGAGCTCTCTTAGAATGCTTCTCTTGAGCCTGATTAGAAGCTGATGCAGCAGCATCACCTTCTTCGTCATCATCATCCCCTTTCCCCTTTCCACTCTGTCCTTCATCATCACCCTCATCTTCTTCACCCGAATCATCATCATCATCATCATTATCATCATCATCATCATCATCATCATCATCATCATCATCATCATCATCATCATCATCATCATCATCATCATCATCATCATCATCATCATCATCATCATCATCATCATCATCATCATCTCCTTCTCTGATCTTTAAAGGCTCATCTTTGGATCCTTTAAGCCTTAGCATAATCTTCTTGTTCTTTCTTTCTAGCTCCTATATCCTCTAAACAGAATGTGCATTCTGTTCCTGGAGCTGTGTCATATGCTCAGCTTGAGCAGCATTGAGCTCCATAAGCTGGTTGAGTTATGCAGCTCTTTGCTCATCTGTGGCAAGCAGCTTTAGCACAATCCGGTTGAGGTTGGCTAGCTGTTCCTCTAACCCGATAGAGGGTAGAGTGGATCTATGGCTCATTGGGACTTGAGCAGATGTCCCGCCTCGTTGGGTAGTGGTAGTGGTGGTCGATGTGGTGAATATGGGAGGTGGAATAGGAGTGGATGGTGAAGGGGTCGCTGTGGTAGTGGTGGTAGGGGGTGTGGTAGTGGTGGTAGGAGGTGTGGTAGTGGTGGTGGTAGCTGTGGTAGAGGTGATGGATGTGGTGGTAATCAGGGTAATCCTTCTCCTCTTGCTCTTCATGCCATGGGGCTGAGCCATCCGCTTCTTCCTCGAGCCCTTAGATGAGGATGCTCCCTCTGGGCTGATGGGCTGGTCAGGGATGTATGATGGATCAGTGACATAGGCAACAGCATCCCTAGACTCACCCTGGCGTCCGCCAACCGCCGCAATCCCACTCTCAATGGCAATAACCTTACTGCCCATTGTCCTTACCAGCGGCTCCTCATCTGACTCTTCCTCCTCATCTGGCAGGAAGTCTTGATGGAACGTAACACTCTCAGTTCCACCCTGTGTGGATGGTGGAGATGATATATCAGTGGCAGTGGCCCTAGATGGAGTGGGGGCAGTATCTCCACCATCTTCACTATCATCGTCATCGTCATCGTCAGTGGGTAAAACTATAGGCACAGTATCTGAATCACTGTCTTCGTGACGCCACTTCTTGCGAGCGGGCGCCACGTAGTCTTCCCGGGCCAGATGCCCAAACAATCTCCTCACCGGGGGCTTCACCTGCTTGCCCCGGTACACTATCATCCTCCCAAGCATCGTATCATCCATAACCTCAAGAGTGACCGCATCATCTCTCTCCTTCGGCAAGGAAGGAAGCTTCTGATCAATGATCATCTGCATAAATCTCGGTACATGCAGAACCCTTCCTTCCCCTTTGCCTCTAAGTTCTCGACTAGATAGGAGAATATCATGCGGGAGAAACTGAACGGATGGTTCAGTACCAAAGCAACATAGGCATTCTGGATTTGATCAAGCATCTCATCAAAGCCTCCTTTCCTTGAGGCTAGGCACTTGAGGATCACATGGGCCAAGTTCTTGAACTGGGGGCACATGTTGCTCTTGTTGAGCACACCAGCATTAATGTCACCAGCGTACTTGATCCGAAGAAAACATCCCCGAACCTTCAGGGGATGCAGCCTGGTTGGGCAGTCACCATCCTCGCCCAACTCCAAAACCCTCCTTAGATCGTCCTCACTGATCTCAATCTCTTGACCAAAAAAAAAAGCTCCGAATGCGATGAGGCTCAGCGGACCTGTCTACTACAGCGCTTTCCCAGAAAGCCTGTTGAATCGATCTATATGGTGTGCATGGTGTAAAGATGGCTTTGAAGATCCTTGATTAGCGCAAAAAAGCTATGATCCCTGTGAACTCAGAAGCGTTCCGGGATGTGGCATCAAGATGAGCACAGATGTTGTGCTTCGTGCTCATAGTCCATTTGCTAGCCATGTTTCTGTAACATAAGACACATATACATTATAATTTGTGTAAATGGATGACATTTGAATTTTAATGAACTTGAATCATTTTGTTCAGTCGTGCGAAAGGATAGTGCGACTGAGTCTTAGTCGTGCGATTGAGCTCAGTCGTACGATGGAGCCTGCGACTGAGCTTAGTCGTATACTGTCCCATGCGGTTGAACAAGTCATGCGACTGAACTCATACGTATGGTTCATTCGTGCGATTGAGGTTCATCAGCATGTCCATTCGCATGAAGCTCTATTTGACACTTTAAATTCAAATCTTGGTCTAAACTTGATGTTAAACGTTGTGGTTTGGCACATTAGACTCGCAAACACTCAAAATAACACCTAATACTCTTGAAATTAACGATTAAGTCCATTTTTGTGGTTTATTTTGAATAGTATGTCTTAGTTCTTGTTTTGTGCGATTTCGAACATTAGGGCTTGATTAAGCCGAACATTGAAGTAGATTTTGGTCTCACATTACCTGTGGATGCAGAGAGTAAACATTAGAATCACAGACACGATGCTAAATCAATAAAATGAAATTTTGGCAGAGTAATGGTGCTTTCGTGCGACTAAGTGAGAGATTGAAGGGTGATGAGAACATCCGACCGACTCCCCTCTATTTATACTAAATTTACCTTTAGTCAAGCGACTAGACCTATTCGCATGCTTCATTCGTGCGACTGGGGCTCAGTCGTGCGACTGGCTCAGCCGGTCACATCCATTCTTGCGATTGGTTCATTCTGGTGATCCAATCTCATGGATTGACCCATGCTTATGGTCCAATCGTACGTCTGGTCCATACGTATGGTTCAATCGTGTGATTGGCTCATACTCATGATCCAATCGTGCGACTAGTCCATACTTATGGTCCAGTCGTGCCAATGGCTCAAACTTATGAGTTTGACCTCATACACTTTCAAACACTTTACCTGTTAACCATTCATAAGATGTTATGACCGATGATCATCTCAGACATGACCTTTTTAATTTGAAAAACTTTTAATTTGAAACTGATTTGTCACTTTAGACATGGCCCTTTTAATTTGAAACTGATTGGTCACCTCAGACATGATCCTTTTAATTTAAAACCATTTGATCACCTCAGACGTGATCCTTTTTAGCGAGTGATCCACAGAGTTCATCTAGGTGTATAGTCCGACTTTTACCTAACAAAAAAACTAGAAAAATAGAAAAACAACTTGAAATCAAAAACTGAAGAAGACATATTTTTGGGTTTTTGATAAGAGATGGATTGAAATCTTTTAGAAAGGCGCCTAGCAGATTTTTCTTCCTGAACAGCACAACTTCAAGTTAATTTGATCATTTCTGGAACGATTTATTATGGAATCATACAGGTATATCATAATCATTTGGGATATTTTAATAAAACATTTTGATGCTAGATTCTTGTTTTGACCGAGAGTCAATAGCAATTTTAGGAAATCCTATTAGAGCTATAAGATGCACACAATAATTTTGACTCTCAAGAATTGCAGCCACGATGATTGTAAGTATATTTGTCCTCTAAAATCCATACATAGATTTTTGACTCACACTGGTGATGCGTTAGGTTATATTATTTCAACAAGCATTTGTAGATCCCACACTTATATGGTAATCAACATTCCTCAGGAGATTTTTAAGCGGTCTACGGGTATTTGACAAGAAGAGACTATTCTAAGAGCTTTCAAAGAGATGCCAAGCCTCAGGTCAGTGCCATCGCACTACAGAGAGGCGCAAACAACAATGAATTCTAGAATATTTAGGTTATGCTTATCCTCAGGTCAGTGCCATCGCACAGCAGAGAGGCACATAACCTGTCTTCTTGTGAGAGCATTTTTTCTTTTCTTTTTGCACATAACGCACCAACAACATTAGTCATTAGCTTTGTTAGGACCTGGTATTTGAACGAAAAACCTAGTGATTAGCGTGTTAAACCAACTCAAATAGTGCGGAATCCTATTTGATTGGCGATCCAATCAGTGAGAACACACGAAGAATCAATCAAGAATTGAATCTAACATTAGAAGTCGATTAGGAATCGATCTAATGTGTTCTGTGAACTTGGAGAATGATTTGGGAGGTCTCTGGACGGCTAGGGTACGTCTGGAATCGTAATGGTATGAATGCTTACGTTTTTCCACGAATTGGGTCTATTTATAGGTTAGTATTGTTCAATCGTGCGACTGGGCCATAAGTATGGTTAAGTCGTGCGATTGAACCATGCGGTTGATTCATCCGCACGACTGAGTGTTCAGTCGTGCGACTGAGCCAATCTTATGTGTCAATCATACGACTGATCCAGTCTCCTGGTTCAGTCGTGCGATTGAGTCAATCGTATGAAGTTATTCATGCGTATGGTCCATTTGCATGGGCCATTCGCATGAGAACTTCAATAAGTTAAGTTTGAATGTTTTAATTAATATAACATTATGTGTAACCATTCAAACAATCATAAACCCAATCAATTCAATCACGACTCATTAATGAAATATTAAACATTATAAATAACAAACAATCCATGTAATTTCATTAATCAATACAAATTACATCACAATCAGACAAACAAGATCTATTACATTACAAATCATGATCTAGGGACATACATGCATCAACAAACTCTCCTTTGGACCTAGATCTATCTAATCTCTTGTCTTCTGCATAACCTCCTTATACTTCTTGTACTTCTCCTCTTTGGTGACTCCCGCGTGAATCTCAAACGCGAAGCAGAGTCGTATAACATTTTGGAACTGGAGGGCTTGTACAATATCTTGCGTGTCATAGAACAGTGGCCACTTGTATAATGTATAGACATCATTAGCCGACAAGTTAGTTAGCCACATCGGGTCGAATACCCTGATTGTATCCATTTTTCCCTCTTTATTTAGGACTATGACCGCTTCAGCTGTTCTCCAATCATAGTACCACCATTTGAAGTGTGGAGTGAAGTCCTGTGGCATTTCCCTGAGTGGGATTCTCGACATTGTGCGCGGAGGACTCCACTTCAACACAATCTTGGGCTTGCCAGTAATGGCATCAACCTCAGACCTTCTTATGTACCTAGTAGGCTGTTGGGGTCTGAAGTTAACCCATCTGGTGTGGTACTCCTTCTTAAGGGCAGCCTCGAACCAGCCTGACATCTTCCTTGGGTCAGCATACAAAAGCTTTAGCTTAGCCAGCTGGTTGACCTCAAAACCTGGTAGAGTCTTCAGATCATGTGGTAATCTGAAGTACTCTATGCCCTGTTCTCTCTTAACTGCATACGCGTTAAGATCATCAAAATAAGCCCATGCTATAATCCTGCCTGACACCTTGTGGTGTATCTTGACTCTGTAGAGCTTAGTGTAGGCATCTTTCTTTGGTGCAGCACGTTGGGCTCTCACTTCTTCAAAACAGGCAGCCCACTTAGCCTTTCGAATGTCAACGTCATCATTTGAGGCTTGGGCTGTTCCTTCTGCCTTCTCCTTTCCGCTGCTCCATCTTGTTTAGTACCTCAAAAGTTCACTGACTAGGGACTCACCCAGATTGGGGACCACATTACCCTCGTTGTTAGCATACTGAGGGTACTCCTCTTCAGTGATATCTTCGACTTCGACTCATCAACATCATTTAGCTCTTCATCACTAGTCGGATCAACTGTTGGAGCATCTTTGACTATTTCATCCGGATTGAGTCTGAACATCTCTGCGAGTTGCTCGTTAGATAGTCTGAATTATTTCCCCTTCTTCAGGGGATAACTCACAGACCTTCTTACAATCCCTTGCAGATCAAGAATCATGGTTTAGTTGAGCCTTGACCTGTTGAAGGGGAGCAATATCAAACTCATCTCTTTGAAAATTTGGATCTGTTTGATTTAAACATTCAACACATAAATCATTAGTAAGTAATCAAACAGAAGTACATTAACTGATATATCAACATTCAACATTGTTTTCAGTACATGATTCAAACACAAAAATAGATAAATACATAAAACATCTAATCTGTACTTTATCTTGAATCTTGTCTCATCGCTCGGAGGAGTAGAGGTGGTAGCTGACTGGTCCTGTCGATTCTTCGATCTCGTTCTTGACCTGAAGCAGAGGCCGATGCAGCCGCATCCCCTCCTTCTGCTTCGTCATCATCATCCTTTCCCTCTGTCCTTTCTTCTTCATCTGTTTCCTCCTCATCCTCAGTATCCTCCTCATCCTCATCATCATCTTCATCCTCGTCATCACCGTCTCCATCATCTCCATCCCCTTCCTTTATCTTTAAGGCTCATCCTTTGATCCCTTTAACCGCAGCATGATGGTCTTGTTGGTATCTCCAACTCCTCTATACTTTGGCTGATTGGGCATGCTGCTCCTGGAGTTGGACATCTCTACTCTCTGTGCATCCATCAGCTGGGTCTGCTGCTCTATCACACGAGCCTGCTCTGCCATCTGTTGAGACTGTAACAGCAGTCAGGTCGTCAGCTGGCGTATCTGTGCAGCTTTCTCCTCATCTACAGCTAGCAAGCGCATCACCATACGGTTTAGCGCTGACAGCTGTTCCTCTACCCCATTGGAGGTAAGGTGATCCATACATGTGTGAGGACTGGGCTGACGGTCCTGCATGATGTGAGGTGGTGGTGGTAGTGGCTGTGGGTGAATATGGGTCGGTAAAATGGTGGAGGTGAGGTGGGTGTAAATGGTATGGTGGTGGATGGGAAATGTACATGTGGTAGGTATGGTGGTGGCTGTGGTAGCAGTGGTGGATGTGGTGGCAGTGGTGGTGGATGGTATATCAGTGGAGGTGTAGTGGTGGCTGTGGTGGTGGAAGTAGAGGCTACAATAGTAACGAAGGTCAGTCGACGCTTCTTCTTCTTCAGTCCATGGGCTGAGCCATCCTCTTCCTCCTAGTCCCTGTGGAAGTGGATGCTCCCCCTACACTCTGCCTGCTGAACCCCGAGCATAACTCGGGTCAGTCTCTGTCTCTCTGGAGTCTCGAGGGTGTTCACCAAACCCCGTAGCCCTGTTTCTGTGGGAACAACCTTGCTTCCCACAGTTCTCGTGAGGGGCTCCTCATCAGGACTCCTCCTCCTCCTCAGCACCAACACCAAACTCCTGATGAAATCCGCCGTCTCATCAGCAAATCTCCGGCAGGGGCAGACACCGGGGAATAACATCAGACTCAGTGCCTCTCGGTGGAGCAGGCATATCATCCCCGGCGTCTCCACTATCATCATCATCCGAATCATGAGCTGGTAGAGCAATCTGCTCCACATCGGAATCACTATCATCGTGGCGCCACTTTCTCTTGCTGGCACCACGTAGTCAGACGGGCCAGATGCCCAAACAACCTCCTGACAGGGGTTTCACCTGCTTCCCCCTGTACACCTTCATCCTCCCCAACGTAGTGTCATCCATAACCTCGAGCACTACTACCTTCCTTCCTTCTCCTTCGGCAGGGAGGGAAGCTTCTGATCTATAATCATCTGCATAAACCTCGGATACATGCAGAAGCCTTCCTTCCCTTTCCCCTCAATGTTCTCCACCAGGTAGGTGAAGATCATTTGGAGAAGCTGAACGGGTGGTTCAGCACCAACGCAGCATAGGCGTTCTGGATCTGATCCGACAGCTCATCAAATCCTCCCTTCCTCGACGCTATGCACTTCAGTAGAACATGCGCAAGATACTTGAACTGGGGACAGAGGTTACTCTTGTTGAGTACCCCAGCATTGATGTCCCCAGAGTACTTGGCTCTCAGAAAACATCCTTTGACCGTGAGGGGGTGTAGACGAGTAGGACAATCAGCGTCATCCCCTAACTGTAGAACACTCCTCAGATCCTCCTCTGAGATGGTAATAGCCTCACCAAAGATCGTACTCCTGATGCAATGAGGCTCAGAGGATCTATCAACGATCGCGCCTTCCCAGAGGGCCTGCTGAACTGATCTATAAGGAGTACACGGTGTAGAGATAGCATGAGCAATCCTAGATCTTAGCAGAAAGTGATGATGCCTGAGAAGTCAGCGCGTTCCTGGATGTCAAATCCAGATGAGCACATATGTTTATGCTTCGTGCTCATGGTCCATCGACTCGCCATCTGTAACACATATCAACATAAACATTAGTACCTTTGGCTAAGACATCATAAAACACTTAAACTTGAATAGAAGTTTCTGTCATGCGATTGAGGTTGTGCGACTGAGATCAGTCGTGCGACTGAACAGTGCGATTGAGGTTCAGACGTGCGAATGATCTCATGCGTACGACTGAGTGTGCGACTGGACTCATGCGCATGTACTCTTATGCGGTTACACCAGTCGTGCGACTGAGCTTCATACGCATGGTTCAGTCGTGCGGTTAGGCAAATCGCACCCTTCAGTCGTGCGACTGAAGTTCATCAGCCTGTCCAATCGCATGATATACTGTCGTTCAATTCAAATTTACTTTTTCACCAATTTTGAGTTTTAGACATCGTTATCTGGTTCATTTGCTCGCAATACGTTCTTATAACCCCTAACACACTTAATTTTCATCTGTTTGAGTAGTTAGATTAGGTTATTAGGCCGTTTAAGTCTGGTTTTCTTTTGGGTCTGATTTTGCAGTCTAAATCAATTGGACCGTTATTTTGGTTTCTCTTCACCGCAAATTACCTGTAAAGTCGATAGAAATGATCAGTACTCAAGAAACGGGTGTTTTAGGAATCAAATGAAATTTTGGCAGAGTGTAGTTAAGTCGTGCGATTTAGGGTTTCTTTGAGGGTGATGAGTCTCTGCGACCGACTCCCCCTCTATTTATACTAACCCTAGATTCAATCGTGCGACTGAGTTCATACGCACCTTTCAGTCGTGCGAGTGGGACTCAGTCGTGCGATTGGGTCAGTCGCCCTTCTTCAGTCGTCCGACTGGATTTCAGTCGTGTGACTGACTCACTCGTTCGCCCTTAAGCCTCCGACTGGTCCAATCGTATGGGCCATTCAGTTTGATGGTCCATACTCAAGGTCCATTCGTGCGAATGGCTTCCATTCGTATGGTTAGTCCATACGTATGGTCCATTCGTGCGAATGGGTCACACTTAGTTAATTTTCTGCCATTTTTACCCATTTGCATTTAAAGCCCTTTTAACTTTTGAAATTAACGTTATGATCTTTTGATCATCTCAGACTTGATCATTTTAACTTGAAAACCTTTTGATCACCTCAGACGTGATCCTTTTAAACAATTTAGTCACCTCAGACGTGACTGTTATAAACTTTCAAAGCACATGTGGTCATCTCAGACATGACCCTTTTAGTGAGTTGATTCCTTACTGATTTTCCTGATGTAGTCCGACAAACTAATAAAATTAAAAAACTACTAACTAACTTAGAAAATTTAAACTAAATACACAAAACACTTGTTTTGGCTTTTTGTGAGAGATAAATCCTAAGATAGACATCTACGGGATTTGGTTCCGGAATAGACAGCTTCAACTTGGATTGACCACACCTGGACCAATTCAATTTTGGAATCATACAGGCAAGTCAAATCATTTGGGACTTGTTATCAAGATCTTTTGATGCTCAATTCTTGGTGTTCATCCAGAGTCATTAGCAACTTAAGGAAATCATACTGAACTCTTAGATTGTCACATTGATTTGAACTTTTGAGAATTGTAGCCACAATGATTGTCAATATGTTTGTCCACTTAAATCCATACACAGACTTTTGACACAGACTGATGATTGATTTAGGTTTGATTATTTCAACTAACATTTGTGGATCCCACACTTATATGGTAATCAACATTCCTCAGGAGCTTTTGAGCGGTCTACGGGTATTATTACAAGAAGAGACTATTCTTAGAGCTTTCAAAGAGAAGCCAGTCCTCAGGTCAGTGCCATCGCATAGCAGAGAGGCGGCAAACAACAATGAATTCTAGAATATCTAGGTTATGCTTATCCTCAGGTCAGTGCCATCGCACAGCAGAGAGGCACAACCTATCTCCTTGTTAGAGCAGCTTATTTTATTTTGCACAAAATGCACCAACAACATAAGTCATTGGCTTTATAGCATTTGTCTTTCATTTTTTTTTTGCTTTGCTCTAATTATGGTCATCCGCACACATTTGTGGCGTTTACATGCTCATTACCCCTTATTGGAATATTGTTGATTGTGTTAACCAGTGATAAGATGGAAGCCCACAGTCAGTTGAACAACTTAGTTTGATCTTGAGATCACCAGTCAAGTCTAATCATCTATTGTGTTGAATCTACCGACATATCATTTGTGGTCTAGCAACCTCTAGGTCTACTTTCTTTGTGTTACCTTAGGAGTTACCAGTTTTCTATCATCTTCCCTTTTGTATTGCCTAGACTACACAGACTTATACTTTAAATTTTTGCATCTTTTCAAAACTTAAATTTTAAAGTCCCTCTTGATTTGTTCCTGTGTACTATCATTTTCCAAAGGTGTTGAATCGGTATCACAGATACGATCTACCTTATATCAGCTATTCACTCCTTCTCCCTCGTTTTTTTTAATGTTAACTTGCTGACTATTCTCCCCCTAAAATACTAAATCATTACTGGTTTAATTATTTAAGATTTTAATAAACAGCAAAATAACATGAGTTTAAATTTAACAGACGAAAATAAACAAATCAATTAAAATAAAATGAAAAACTTTAACTAAACTACATCGGACTACACATTATTATCATCAGGAATTACCTCACTTTTCTTTTTAACGCCTTTGACCTCTAGCAAATATTGAAAACGTGGTTTATCAAAGGCTTTAGTATAGAGGTCAGCGCGTTGAAAATCAGTATTAATTTTAACCACATCAATTAAGTTCTTTTCAAAACAATCTCTTATTAAATGGTATTTAATACCGATGTGTTTGGTCTTAGGATGTTGAACCGGATTTTTAGTTACTGCAATTGCAGCAGAGTTATCAACAAAAATAGGAGTAGACGAGAATTTTAAACCGTAATCCCGCATTTGCTGTTGAATCCAGATGATTTGTGAACAACAACTTGCAGCAGCAAGATACTCAGCTTCGCAGGTTGACAATGCAACCGATGTCTGCTTCTTACACTGCCAGGTAACTAATCTTCTCCCAAAGAATTGACACCCTGCTGATGTAGACTTGTAGTTCATCTTGCAGCCCCCGTAATAGGAGTCACTGTACGCAGTAAGCTCAAAGTCATTATCATGACGGTACCACAATCCAAGTGTGGGTGTACCCTTCAGATAACAAAAAATCCTCTTGACCCCTATCAGATGGTTGACCTTAGGTTTAGCCTGATATCTAGAACATAAACATGTAGCGTACATAATATCAGGTCTTGAGGCAGTGAGATACATAAGGGATCCAATCATTCTTCGGTACATCGTGGCATCTACAAGATCTCCATTCTCATCAGGTGCTATATCGTGATTTGTAGCCAGTGGAGTCCCAGCAGCAGAAGCATTCTCCATGTCAAAGCGACTGAGAATGTCTCCTACATACTTGGTCTGATGTAGAAAATCCCATTTGGTGTCTGATCCACCTGTAACCCGAGAAAGAACTTCATCTCCCCCATAGCACTCATCTCAAACTCTTTCTTCATCACTGCTTCAAACTCTTTGCATAACTCTTCGTTCTTTGAACCGAATATTATGTCATCAACATAGATCTGTACAAGCAGTAGGTCGCCATCCTTTTCTTTAATAAACAGCGTGCAGTCAATGACTCCCCTGCGAAATCCGTGTTTCACAAGATGAGTCGAGAGTTTCTCATACCAAGCTCGAGGAGCTTGATGAAGCCCGTATAAAGCCTTGTCGAGCTTGTAAACTCTATCCCGATGATAAGGATCTTCAAATCCCTCGGGTTGACTTACATAGACTGTTTCCCTGATTTCCCCATGAAGGAATGCACACTTCACATCTAATTGGTAGACTTTAATCTTCATGTACGATGCATAGGCAAGGAAGATACGAATGGCTTCCATCCTCGCCACGGGTGCAAACACCTCATTGTAGTCAATCCCCTCGACTTGGCGAAAACCCTGAACCACCAATCGAGCTTTGTTCCTGATAATGACCCCTTGGTCATCCTTTTTGCATTTTAGTACCCATTTGGTGCCAATCACTTTAGCACCCTTAGGTCTATCAACCAGAGTCCATACACCTAACTTCTTGAACTGCAGAAGTTCTTCTTGCATGGCACTCACCCACGCCTCATCATTTAGTGCATCACTGACATATTTTGGCTCAAACTGCGAGACAAAACACCGATAAGCACTATCATGAATGTAACCTTTCTCCATAACCGAGGCGTAATCAGCTGAGTATAGCTGATTTCGGGTTTGTACTCCTGATCTGACATCCCCAATGACATTGTCAAGGGGATGATAGACGTGTAATCGTGATCCTGGAGTGGTAGGAACAGCTACCTCAGAGCCAAGATTATGAACATATGGTTCTGAATCTGAGGTAGTTGGAGTTTGAGGTTCCGAAGTCGAAGGTGCATCACTGGTAGATGCTTGTGGACTTTCAGGAACTGGAACCTGTTCCTCCTGACTGTTCTGGTCATCTGCTTCAGCTTCATCTTCAGAGGAGGAGTCACTGTCATTGACTACTCCCCCTGACTGAGTAGATGATTCTCCCTGTGTGCTAGATGGTGTATTCAGGATATCATACATCATCCTAGTAGCTAACTCATCATCTGAGGGAGAGAGAGGGATGTTGAAGGACTTGAAGAATCCATCATAATCGAAGAAGTATGCGGGTCCTTTGCCTGTAGGTGGTGTGGTATATCTCTGAACGTCGACATTACACCACACTTCTACAAGTCCCGTTGAGTTGTTGTAAACTCGCTTGTTCGGTATGTTGTATCCTAGAAAGATTCCTTCATCCGCCTTCTCGCTGAATTTGCCTTCTTGTGTCTTCTTCAGAAGTGTGCACGGCGCGCCAAACGGTTCAAGATACTCCAAATTAGGTTTGCGTCTTTGTAGTAGCTCGTAACATGTCTTTCCGTGACGCTTGACTATTAGGACTCGATTCAGTGTATAGCATGCATTCGCCACTGCCTCATTCCAGAATTGGATAGGCAGTTTCGAGTCCGCCAGCATAGTCCGTGCTGTCTCTATCAAGCTTTCCTCTCAGCAACACCATTCATCTGAGGCGTGTAGGCAGAAGTGAATTGATGCACAATTCCCTTTTCCTTGCAGTATGCCTCCATCCATTGGTTCTTGAATTCTGTCCCGTTGTCTGAGCGTACTTGTCTAACCTTTAGCTTGTAGAGAGATTCCAGTGTGATTACTAACTCCTTGAATGACTCAAATGTTTCTGATTTGGATTTCAGAAACATTACCCAAGTGAACCTTGAGTAGTCATCAGTGACCACAAAACAATACAAGTCGCCTGCAATGCTCTTTGTACTGACTGGACCAAACAGATCCATGTGAAGAAGTTCAAGAGGAAGTTCTATTGAATGAACTTTCTTTTCCTTATGAGACTTCTTCGTCTGTTTGCCTTTCTTGCAAGCTACATAAAAATCAGGAAGTTGGAAGTTCTTGACATTAACTCCTCTCACCAAATCCTTTTGAATTAGATGATTCATCTTCCTTTGACTAATATGTCCCATTCTCCTATGCCAGGAGATGGAATCCTTCTCAGTAGCTTTGGATAGAAAGCACTGAACCTCATGATCCGTTGTAGCAGCTGTTGACAAATCCAAGACATAAAGGTCTTTATATCTTGAAGCAGTCATCAGAACTTGGTCCTCTGGGATCACGTAGTCTTTCTTCAGCACGTAACACTTCTTGTTGTCGAAGATGACCTTAAATCCTTTATCACAGATTTGGGAAACAGAAAGCAAGTTATTTTGAAGTTGTTGAACGTAGTTCACCTTATCAAACTTAACTTTCTGATTTCCCACTTCTCCCTGAGCTGTGATATAGCCTCCCTTGTTTCCAGCAAAGGAAACATGCCCTCCTTTTATTTTCTTGACGTTTGATAAAAGGGCCCTATTTCCTGTCATGTGCCTGGATGCTCCACTGTCTACAATCCACGTGTTAGTCTCAGCACTGTATCGAACACCCTGCACATACAAAGTAAATGAATTAGTTTAGGTTATGAACCCAAGCCTTTACTGGCTTGGGTTTCCCAGAGGCATCACACATCATAAACTCCACCCATTGACCCTTAGAGGGTGAGGGTAGCTCAGGTTCCTTCTTGTCATCAGTATCAGACATGCAGGATGACTTCTCTTTCCATAAGCCAGATTTGTGCAAGGCCTGTTTATGATAAACAGTCTTCTGGCTTACAGGTTGGACTTTAGGTTCACTAGTTCTTCTAGGTGGAGTCATAGAGCTCCTCCTAGAAGATCTGGGCTTAGTGTCCTGAAGTTCAATCTTTTTCCTAGGTGTCTGATAAAAAGGACAATAGGAAGCAATGTGTCCACATTCTCCACAGTTGTAGCACGACCTGCTATCAACTTTATGAGTAAACTTTCTTTGTGGAGAAGTGCGTGACACTCTAGTAACATCAATTACTTTAGGTTTTAACTCTGGTTCTTTTGATGTTTTCTCTGATTTAACAAAATTAACTGTTTTAACCTGTTTAACATCTTTCTCTTTTTGGTTAACTGGTTTTTGACTTGAAGCATGTGAAAAATTAACATTTGAAGTCCTTTTAGGTTCTGATTTGACTCTATTTGACCCTGACTTTAGGTTAACTTTTTCAAATTCCTTTTCCAGATTAACACAAGGCAATTTACCCTTTGCCTTTGAAGTGGCCTCCTTTTGTTTGTGTCCAGATTCAGTAGATGAACATGAGGTATCTGGATCACTAACAAGAGGAGTAGACACCACGTGATCCTTGATGGGGTTATTATTTACTGGTCTAGTCTTAGTGTTCATCAAGGTCTCAGGTGGTGGTGGAACCACTTTATAACCCAATCCCTCCCCGTTATTCCTTTCTCTCACTAAGTGTTGAACTATGTGTGAAGAACTAGTCCAACTATGCAGTTTCTGTTTTAATGAATTTACTTCTACTTCTAGAACTGCCTTTTGCTTCTTAGTGTCTTCTAGGGAGTTTAGATAGTACCTAATGTCATTTGCTTGGTTAAAGGCAACTACTTCGGTTTCCCTAAGCTGTTTAGTCAATAGGTCTATCTTTTCTTTATAAATATGCTCATTTTGTTTTAATACTCTATTAGCCTCAGTGCACAGTTGCAAGTCTTTTACTAAGTTATCATTATGATCTAATAACCTAGCAAATTTTTCATCTATGCTATTCCTAAAAGTATCACAATCAGAACAAGCATGATTATTAAACATTTGGTCAGTAGTACTTACCTGAGTTGGTTCAGAAGAGCTAGCCATCAACGCAGCATCAGATGTCTCTGGTTCTGGTGATTCTGTCTTTTCTGTCTCTGACATGGAAGTCTCCTCCTGTGGCTTGTAACTAACCTCGGCTGCAGTTGCTTCTTCACTATGTGACATCGCTATCTCAACTGCTAGATCACCTTCACTCGCAGAATCATCATCAATATCCTCTACACTGGCAATGTTTGATTCCCCTGGTGAGACAAACCTGAAACTCCAATCCTGTCCTTCATCATCATGAGCAGTCAAGGCTTTTGGATCCTTGTTTGATGAAGTAGAACTGGAAGCTTGCTTGTCTTGGCGAGTAAAGGACGAGAACGGGTTCCCATTACCCGTCTTCTTTGGCTTGACACATTCTCTCTTGAAGTGCCCCTTCTCTCCACAGTTGAAGCAGGTCACTTTGCTCTTGTCAAAGCCAAATGTGGTATCCTTAGTAGCTACCAGGCTCTGTCCGGTCTTTTTAACAAACTTCTTTGCCCTCCGGACAGCACTAGCTAAGGCCCACATTATATCCATTCTCTCAAGCTCCATTTCGTCAACCTGCTCGTAGTCCTCGTCTGCCAGATGGCAGTTTCCAATCTTTCCGGCAACAAGTCCATCATATGAATGAACCACAGCAGCTAAAAGATCCATATGTTCTCGAGCTACTTCCATAGTCACATTACCGAGGTTTTCGGTCTTCAGTTTGGTAGCACTTGCTTCTGATCCAATATAGTGGGTACAAGACGACCCTGACGTGTCTGATCCAGAAGGAGAAGCATGTGAAGGACCTGACGAGCTAGACACAAATGCAGTCTGGAGAGGTGCTCCAGATGTCTTAGCTTGAGGCGTGGCGTTGTACAAAGCTGGATTTTGTGTGTACGAAGACTTCTGAGCTCTGTACTTCATCCTTAGTGCTTCTTCTCGCAACTTAAGAATGAAGTCATTAATATCCAGCTTTGCAAGCATTCCATTCTGTCTCAGGTTAGACACGAATGAAGCCTACTTATCAGGCAATCTGTCTGCAAAGTTACTCACTTTCTCTTCCATGGTCGTTTCCACTCCATGTGTATGCAGTTCGCTCATCAAGTGGTAGAATCTATCTATGACGTCGTCTAAACACTCGTTACCAATCGATGAGAAGTTATCGAATTCCTTCTTTAACTCCTTTGCCTTGATTGCCTTCAACGAAGCATTCCCATCATACCTCTTCTCTAGCTCATCCCACAGTTTCTTGGACTGCTTATTCTCTGAATACTGGTGGAATATGTCTTTGGGGATAGACTGAGTAATCAATGCATAAACCCTTTTCTCTGCATTGTATTTGACTTTCTGTGCGTCTGTCATCCCACCTTACGTTAGCTTAACTCCATCAGCTCCCACCGGTGTACTATAACCAATCTCAATGGCTTCCCACAGATTAGGATCTACTCCATTGAGGTAAATCTCAAAACGTTGTTTCCAGTGGGGAAACTCATCTAAAGTCAAGAGCTTTGGTGGTTTATTGTGATTACCCACCTCACTCTCAAGCAGCAGCAGGTTCTGTATCCTAGAGTCCTTCCCAGCAGTAAAGGCTGACATCTGATCTTCCATGGCGAATAACTTTAAGTCTAATCAAACAAACTTTCACTGATGCGACTGAAGAATGCGAATGGTCTAGTCGTGCGTATGAACTCTGCGACTGGTTCAATCGTGCGGCTGAACTGGGCGATTGGTTCAGTCGTGCGAATGAATCTGGTGCGTATGAGCTATGCGAACGAACGGTTCAGTCGGCCGAATGAAGGTGCGACTAGGTCCAATCGTGCGAATGAGCAGTGCGAATGGAGTCCAGTCGTGCGAATGGGTCACTCGTGCGACTGAAGCTACTGTTTTGCGAAATTTTCTAGGTTTGACGGGTTTCAGCCGTAAAAATTCGAAATTTCACAAGTTCTAATCGCCTAAGTCCGTAGAAACCAAACTTTAATGAGCAGGGAACGTCCAAGATCACTTTTGAGACTAAAGATTGCGTTTTTAGTGCAAAAACACAAACTTTTATGCAATCTTGATTGAATCAACACGTAATCAAGAGCCAATGCTCTGATACCACTTGTTAGAACCTGGTATTTGAACGAAATACCTAGTGATTAGCGTGTTAAACCAACTCAAATAGTGCGGAATCCTATTTGATTGGCGATCCAATCAGTGAGAACACACGAAGAATCAATCAAGAATTGAATCTAACGTTAGAAGTCGATTAGGAATCGATCTAATGTGTTCTGTGAACTTGGAGAATGATTCGGGAGGTCTCTGGACGGCTAGGGTACGTCTGGAATCGTAATGGTATGAATGCTTACGTTTTTCCACGAATTGGGTCTATTTATAGGTTAGTATTGTTCAATCGTGCGACTGGGCCATAAGTATGGTTCAGTCGTGCGATTGAACCATGCGGTTGATTCATCCGCACGACTGAGTGTTCAGTCGTGCGACTGAGCCAATCTTATGTGTCAATCATACGACTGATCCAGTCTCCTGGTTCAGTCGTGCGATTGAGTCAATCGTATGAAGTTATTCATGCGTATGGTCCATTTGCATGGGCCATTCGCATGAGAACTTCAATAAGTTAAGTTTGAATGTTTTAATTAATATAACATTATGTGTAACCATTCAAACAATCATAAACCCAATCAATTCAATCACGACTCATTAATGAAATATTAAACATTATAAATAACAAACAATCCATGTCATTTCATTAATCAATACAAATTACATCATAATCAGACAGACAAGATCTATTACATTACAAATCATGATCTAGGGACATACATGCATCAACAAGCTTGATTGTGCTTAACATTTTTTCATGTGCTTTGGTCAATTTTTATGGTCATCCGCACACATTTGTGGCGTTTATTTTGCTCGTCACCCCTTATCGGAAATGCGTTGATTGTGTTAACCAGGGATAAGATGGTAACTCACAGCAGGTTGAACAGTTTAGTTTCAATTTAAGTCACCAATGAGGTCTACTCATCTATTGTGTTGAATCTACCGACACATCATACAATAGACTAGCACCTCTAGGTCTACTTTCTCTATGTTACCTCAGTAGCATACTAGTTTTACTATCATTTTTCCTTTTATTTTGCTTAGACTACTCGGATTTATACTTAGAATTTTGCATATTAATCATTTAGGTGCTTTTGAGGTCCCAAACAATTTGTTCCCTGTGTACTATCATTTTTTCATAAGCGTTGAATCAGAGTCACAGATTTGATTTCATTTCTTTTTAGCTAAGTTGCCCTCCTCCCTCGTTTTTTTTAAGTAATTAAATACTGCATGAATTAAATACTAAACTAACCTATTCTCTCCCTAAAATTCTAAAACCGAAAATCTTTTTGTGTTTTTGGATTTTAATAGACAGGAAAATAAAATAAATAAAAGAAAATAAAAAGAAACAAAAACAGAAAAATGTCGGACTATGCACTTTCTTCTTCTAGAATCACATCACTTTTCTTTTTCATGCCATTAACATCTAAAAGATATAAAAACCTCGGTTTATCAAATGCTTTTGTGTAGAGGTCGGCGCGTTAAATATCCGTATTAATTTTAACAACATTAATTAATTGCTTTTCAAAACAATCACGTATAAAGTGATATTTAATACCGATGTGTTTAGTTTTAGGATGTTGGACTGGATTTTTGATGATAGCAATAGCTGCAGAATTATCAACAAAAATAAGAGTGTTAGAGAATTCAAAACCGTAGTCGCGCATTTGCTGTTGAATCCAAATGATCTGCGAACAGCAACTTGCAGCAGCAACGTATTCAGCTTCACTAGTTAACAGAGCAACCGATGTCTGCTTCTTACACTGGCAAGTGACTAACCGTCTACCAAAGAATTGACATCCTGCAGAAGTTGACTTGTAATTCATCTTGCAATCACCATAATCCGAGTCACTATACGCTGTAAGCTCAAAATCATCGTCATGAGGATACCACAACCCGAGTGTTGGAGTACCCTTCAGATAGCAAAAAATCCGTTTCACACAAATGAGATGATTTACTTTTGGTTTTGCCTGATATCTTGAACAAAGACACATGGCATACACGATATCAGGACGAGATGTTGTGAGATGCATAAAGGATCCGACCATTCCTCTATACGTTGTAGCATCAACCAGATCACCATTTTCGTCGGGTGCTACATCATGATTCGTGGCAAGTGGAGTTCCAGCAGCCGAAGCATTCTCCATGTCAAACCGACTGAGGATGTCCCCTACATATTTATTCTGATGTAGGAAGATTCCTTTTGGTGTCTGATCCACCTGTAGTCCTAGGAAGAACTTCATCTCCCCCATTGCACTCATCTCGAACTCTACTTTCATTACAGATTTAAATTCTTTACATAATTCTTCATTCTTGGAACAAAGATAATGTCATCTACATATATCTGTACCAGCAGTAAATCACCGTCTTTTTCTTTGATGAATAACGTACAATCAATCACTCCTCTGCGAAAATTGTGTTTCACAAGATGAGTCGAGAGCTTCTCATACCAGGCTCTAGGGGCTTGATGGAGCCCGTAGAGAGCCTTGTCCGGTTTGTAAACTCTGTCCCGATGATAAGGGTCCTCAAATCCTTCGGGTTGACTGACGTAGACTATCTCACGAATTTCACCATGAAGGAATGCACTTTTGACATCTAGTTGATAAACTTTAATCTTCATGTAAGATGCATAGGCTAGAAAGATACGAATTGCTTCCATTCGAGCCATAGGTGCAAACACTTCATTGTAGTTAATGCCTTCGACTTGTCTGAATCCTTGAACTACAAGCCGAGACTTATTCCGAATTATGACCCCTTGATCATCTTTCTAGCACTTCAAGACCCATTTTATGCCAATCACCTTAGCACCTTTTGGTCTATCCACAAGGGTCCATACACCTAACTTCTTGAACTGTAGGAGTTCTTCTTGCATTGCACTTGACCCATGCCTCATCATTTAGGGCTTCACTCACATATTTTGGCTCAAATTGAGACACAAAACATCAATATGCACCATCGTGAAGATATCATTTTTCCATAACTAAGGCATAATCAGTCGAGTATAGCTGATTTCTGGTTTGTACTCCTGATCGAACATCTCCAATGACATTGTCCAAAGGATGATAAACATTTATCAGGATCCAGGAGTGGTGGGAACAACTACCTCATTTACAGATTGTGAACCACAGCTTCAGATACTGAAGCTGTTGGAGTATGAGGTTCCGAAGTGTCAGAGGCATCAGGATTTGATGCTTGTGTACTTTCATTGTTGGGAACCTGTTCCTCCTGATTCACATTTTCAGTCTCAACTGCTTCATCTTTAGAAGAGGAATCACTTACTTCAAGCTCTCCCCCTGAAGGGCTAGAAGTATCATCTAATGGAGCCGTTGATGTCAAGTTTGGTAGTGGAGTGTTTAGAACATCATACATCATCCTAGCAGAGAGCTCATAATCAGTGGGAGAAGGCAGTAGATAGAAGGTTTTGAAGAAGCCATCGTAGTCAAAGAAGAATGAGGGTCCCTTTCCAGCAGGGGGTGGTGTATCTCTGAACATCAATGTTGCACCACATTTCTACCTGACCCGTTAAGTTGTTATAAACTCTCTTGTCTAGTATATTGTATCCTAGAAAAATCCCTTCTTCAGCCTTCTCACTGAACTTCCCTAACTGAGTTTTCTTCAGCAGCATACATGGTGCGCCAAATGGTTCGAGGTACTCCAGATTAGGTTTATGTCGCTGGAGCAACTCATAACACGTTTGACCATGACGTTTGACCACCAAGACTCGATTGAGGGTGTACATGCATCGGCAACTGCCTCGTTCCAAAATTGGATAGGCAGTTTCGAGTCGGCTAGCATCGTTCTTGCTGTCTCGATCAAGCTCCTGTTCTTTCGTTCAGCAAATCTGTTCATTTGTGGAGTGTAGGTAGATGTGAACTGGTGTACAATTCCTTTCTCTTTGCAGAACGCCTCCAGCCACTAGTTCTTGAACTCCGTGCCGTTGCTTGATCGAATCTTTCTCACTTTCAGCTTGTAGAGTGATTCCAATGTAATTACCAGCTGTTTGAAAGATTCAAATGTCTCTGATTTGGATTTCAGAAACATCACCCAAGAGAATCTTGAGTAATCATCCATGACTACATAACAGTACTAATCTTCAGCGATGCTTTTTGTGCTGACAGGACCAAACAGATCCATGTGTAGAAGTTCGAGAGGCAGGTCAATGGAATTTACTTTCTTTGCCTTACGAGACTTCTTGGTCTGTTTACCTTTCTAACACGCTACACAAAAATCCGGAAGTTGAAAATTCTTGACATTTACTCCATTCACTAAATCATTCTGGATCAGATGATTCATCTTTCGTGGATTTATATGTCCCATTCTCCTATGCCAGGAGATTGAGTCCCTCTCTATTGCCTTTGACAAGAAGCATTGAACTTTATGATCGGTTGTGGAGGCTTTTGATAGATCCAAGACATATAAGTCGTTATATCTTGAAGCTGACATTAAGATTTTGTCCTCTGGGATAATGTAATCCTTCTTCAATACGTAGCACTTCTTGTTGTCAAAAACAACTTTGAATCCTTTGTCACAGATCTGGGAGATTGAAAGCATGTTATTCTGTAGATGTTGAACGTAGTTGACCTTATCAAACTTGACTTTCTGGTTTCCCACTTTGCCTCGAGCGGTGATGTATCCTCCTTTATTTTCAGCAAATGATACATGTCCCCCTTTAATTTGTTTGACATAGAAAAGGAGAGACAGGTTCCCGGTCATGTGCCTAGACGCCCCACTATCAACAATCCAGGTATTTGTGATAGCACTGTAACGGACACCCTGCACATTAAAAGGAAATGATCAGTCTAGGTTTGGGACCCAAGCCTTAACTGGGTTGGGTGACCCAGAGGAATCACACATCATAAACTCAACCAATGTCCATTTGAGGGTGAGGGCATATCATTCTTCTTATTATTCTCATTATCAGACAATGGACTTGACTTTTCTTTCCATAAGCCAGTTTTCTGTAAGGCCTGTTTGTGATAAACTGACGACTGGCTTACAGTTTGAACTTTAGGTTCATTAATTCTCTTTGGTGGAGTAATAGAATTCCTTTTCAAAGAACTTGGTTTTGTATCATAAAGTTCAATTTTTTGTCTGGGAGTCTGATAATAAGGACAGTTTGAAGAAACGTGTCCTCTCTTTCTATAACTGTAGCATGATCTCCCTTCTACATGTTGAGAAAACTGTTTATGTGGAGTTTAGTGTGATACAGGTGTGACATGAGTCTTGTTGGATTTGGTCACTACTCATTTAGATGTTTCTGCTTCTTTAACAAAATTAATTGTTTACACATTCTTAACATATTTAACCTTTAGTTTATTTGGACTTTGACGTGAAGCACGTGTTTGGTTAACTGATTTGGTCATTTTGGGTTCAGAAGTAGACATGTGTGAACCTGACTTTCCATTAACCTTTTCAAATTGATTATCCAAATTTTCAATGGGCATCTTTCCTTTTGATTTGAAAGTAGACTCTTTCTGTTTAGTGACAGAGTTCACCGGTTTATCAGTGGAATCTGGATCACTAACCAGGGGAGTGGACACCACATGATCCTTAATTGGGTTGTTATTTACAGGTCTACATTTTGTATTTAACATGATCTGATGTGGTGGTGTAACTACTTTGTAACCCAACCCTTCCCCATTAATTCGTTCTTTCACTAAGTGTTAAACTATGTGAGAAGAACTGGTCCAACTATGCAGTTTTTGCTTTAAAGAATTTACCTCGACTTCTAAAACTGCTTTTTCTTTCTTTGTTTCTTCCAAAGAGTTTAAATAAAACTTTATATCATTAGCTTGATTAAAAGCAACAACCTTGGTTTCCTTAGTTGTTTACCTAAAAGTTTTATTTTTTCTTTGTAACTGCACTCATTTTGTTTTAAAATACGATTAGCTTCTGTGCACAGTTGTAAATCATTTACTAAGTTATCATTGTGGTCTAATAACCTAGAAAATTTCAAATCAATGCTTTCTCTAAATTTGTTACATTCAATACAAGCATGTTTTTTATAAAAAGTTGGTCTTTCGTACTTACCTGTGAAGAATCAGTTGAGTCAGCCATCAATGCAGAGTTTAACTCTTCGGATGCTGGAAATTCTAAACATGTCATTCTGAGTTCTTCTTCAACCAGGTGATTTACCACATTCACAGCTTCTTCGTTATCTGACATTACTTGTTCAACTGTGATTTCACCTTCACTCGCAGAGCCATCATCCAATCCCTCGACACAGGCAATGTTTGATTCACCCGGAGACACAAAACGGAAGGTCCAGTCCTGCCCTTCGTCACCTTGAGCAGTCAAGGCCTTTGTCTCTTTGCTTGAAGAGGTAGTTCCACTCCTGTCTTTATCTTGATGGTTGAAGGTTGAGAACGAATTTCTGTTACCTGTTTTCTTGGGCTTTACACATTCACGTTTGAAATTTCCCTTTTCACCACAATTAAAGTAGGTAACTTTGGTTTTGTCGAAACCAAAGGTTGTGTCTTTTGTGGCTACTAAATTCTGTCCTGTCTTTTTCACAAACTTTTTCGCCCTTCTGACAGCACTCGCCAAGGCCCACATGATATCCATTCTCTCTAGTTCATTTTCGTCCACCTGCTCGTAATCTTCATTTGCAAGATGGCAATTGCCAATCTTCCCTGCAACTAGACCATCATAGGAATGGACAACAGGTGCTAGAAGATCCATATGCTCCTTTGCAACTTCCACTGTGATATTACCGAGATTCTCGGTCTTCAGCTTAGTAGCATTGGCTTCAGGTATTATATATTGGGTGCAAGATGACCCTGACGTTTCTGATCCTGAAGCAGTGGTTTGGGAAGGAGCTGCTCAACTAGACACAAAGGCAGTTTGAAGTGGTGCTCCTGAACTGGTTGGAGTGGGAGATGAGTTATAAAGTGAAGGATTCTAGTCGTAGGATCCTTTCTGTGACCTGTACTTCATTCTCAGTTCTTCCTCTCTTAACTTCATTATGAAATCATTTATATCCAACTTTGCAAGAATATCTTTCTGTCTCAGATTAGACACAAACGAGTCCCATTTCTCCGGCAAACCATCTGCAAACTTAACACTATATCTTGCATAGACGTTGTTACCCCATGAGTGTGCAGCTCACTCATCAGATGGTAGAATCTGTCGATAATAACGTCCAAGCTTTCTTTTCCTATTGAGGAGAAGTTATCAAACTCCTTCTTGAGAGCCTTTGCCTTCAAAGCCTTTAATGTTGCATTCCTATCATATCTTTTCTCCAAAGCTTCCCATAACTTTTTCGCCTATTTGTTCTCAGAAAACTGATAAAAGATATCTTTCGGTATCGACTGAGTCAACAGGGCACACCTTCTTTTCAGCATTGTACTTAGCTTTTTGGCTGTCAGTCATACCTCCCAAAGTTAGCTTAACACCATCAGCACCTACTGGCATACTATAACCTGTCTCAATGGATTCCCAAAGATTGGAATCAACTCCATTTAGATAGATCTCGAACCTCTGTTTCCATTGTGGGTAATCATCTAACGTTATAAGTTTTGGTGGTTTATTGTGATTCCCAATTTCATTTTCCAGAAGCAGAAGGTTATGGATACGAGAGTCCCTTCCGGCAGTAAAAGCAGAGAACTGATCTTCCATCTATTTAACCTTTGAACTTTAAAACTAGACTGGCTCACTCGTGCGAATGGACACGTATGGATCACCCGTGCAAATGAGGGGTGCGAATGAATTCAATCTCGCGATTGAAATGGACGAATGGACTCAAACGACTGAAATTGTTCAGTCGTGCGGATGAGGTGTGCGATTGAAGTGTGCGAATGAATTCAATCGTACGATTGGATTCAGTCATACATATGGAGTGTGCGATTGGAGACAAGCGAATGGGGTTGTTCAGTCATACGGATGAGTGAGCGACTGAGTTCAATCGTACGAATGGGGTGTGCGATTGAGTTCAGTCGTGCGATTGAGCTAATTGTGCGACTGAAGGGTACTGTTTTTTGCATAATCGAAGGTTTTTGACACTTTTACACAAAAACACGATTTTTCAAGAACCCTAATCTGTCGTATGCCGAAAAACATAAACTTTGAGACCTGTAGACGTCGAAAACACTGTTTTACTAAAAAAGGTGACTCCATTGAATGAAAAACGTGATTTTTACACCGAGACTAATCAAATCACACGCAAAATCAAGATCCAAAGCTCTGATACCACTTGTCAGGACCGTGTACGTACGGAATACTAACTGATAATGCGTGAAACCAGATCAAATAGTGCGGAATCCTATTTGATTGGCGATCCAATCAGTGAGAACGCAATCCCGATCAATCTAACGATTCAAGAAATATTAAGAACGAGTAGAAAAAGATCAGATGCGAACTATGAACTTGGAATAGGGTTTCTAGATGCTCTGGACGGCTAGGTTATGAGTATGTGTCAAAAGTCACGTTTTTCCACGAATTAAGTGGTATTTGTAGGTATGCAGTCTTCATTCGTGCGACTGAACCATTAGCATGGTTCAGTCGTGCGACTGACCCATGCGAATGATTCATACGCACGACTGAAAGTTCAGTCGTGCGACTGAGTCAATCTCATGTCTCACTCATACGACTGATCCAGTCGTCTAGTTCATTCGTGCGACTAGTTCATTAGCATGATGTATTCATGCGTATGGTCCATAAGTATGGTCCATTAGCATGAATCATCATATAACAACTTCAAACCTATATAATAAGTTTATATATATGAATCAGATATAAGTAAACATCAAAGCACAAATCATATATTATTACATTGTTTCATTACACATATGTAAGCCATGACAGATTTTTACATTAAGCACATAAACTAGGGACATATGTATCAACACTTCCAACACAACGAGCAAACTCGGCATGGAATGTTGCTCGCGTAGTGGTACTTACACGTATTACACATCGGGTATGGCCCAGCATAAGCTCTAGCCACGGGGGCTTGATTTGCAACCACCACTTGTCATTGAGGAGCATTGCGCTTCTTGTTTTGAGGGATGACTCGGCCTTTACCTCCTTTGTTGCCTCGGGTGTCACCTTTGCAGTAGTCTTCGCACCTTTCACCGACATAGTGCCAGCCCTAATATGATTCTCAGTGAGCTGTGCGGTGATAGTAATTGCCTCTTCCAAAGTTGTGGGCCTACTACCCACCACGACATCTTGGATTTGAGGTGGTACCCCCTTGATAAATTTTTCAATGTTGTGGGGCACAGTGTCCACCATGTGTGGTAGAAGCATACTCAACTCATGATGCCAGGTGGAATAAGCCAAGTGATATCCACCATCTTGCTTTAGATTCCAGAATTCTTCCTCCAACTTTTGTAACTCGCTCCTCGTGCAGAACTTTTGGATCATTATATCCTTAAATTCTTCCCAAGGCAATGCCAAGGCAGCTTGAACCCCTTGGTTCCTCTTTTCACTATTCCACCAAGTTAGTGCCCATTATTGAAGGACACTTGCATCATAGCGAACCTTGAACTCATCGGGGCACGAACGTGTTTTCCATACTCTCAAACCACTCAAGAAGTCCAGTGGCTCCTTCTTTTCCACTAAAATTAGTGGGTTTACACGAGTTGAAATGTTTGAAGGTGCAGGTGCGATTATTTCCGTTTTGGTTGTTGTTATTCTCCCCATGGGCATTGTTGTCATCACCACTATTGTTTCCATTAGTGTTGTTGTTATTGTTGGCCATTAAGGTGCTGCTAAGTTCAGCAACCATCGACGGGAGCACAGCAGCCATTTGCCGGCCGATCATTGCTGCGAGTTTACGATCGGAACTTTCACGCTTTCCATGGTGACGAGACATGCTGGATATACAAAATGAGTTAAACACGGGAATGAGAATAATAAAGGATAGTAATTTAAACAAGAATAAGTCAAAGGTTGTAAGGCACATGGAATGGTTCCATTTTGTAATGCATTACCATTTGGCAACGTTGATACGTCAAGGTAAATTGACCCATTTGCCTTAGAAAATTATGTATGTTGACCATAGTTTATCACTCATCCCAGAAATTCCTAGGTAAGCATAACTAGTCCCGTAGGATTTATGCGAAATGCTTACCTTAGCCCGAAGTCCTTTTGCCAGGAAATCCAGAATACAAGTGTGTATGTGTCACACAATATTTCTTAAGTTCATGGAATCAAAACCTTGATGAGATTTGTATAGATTAGACATAAAGTCTAAAGATTTAAACCATAGATATAAAGCGTACGAACCCACGTGTCGTCGAGAATAAGATTAAGAAGTTTCATTCGTCGGGGAGAGTTAAAGAATCAAGAATAAGTCTAGGGGAAACAAGTAACAATGTTTAGGCATTTACAAGGCAATCCTATGCTAAGGCATCAAATTGCACATAAGGAGGCATAGCATTATGTAGCATGCAAACAATATGCATATTTACAAGAATATAAATGTTATTCTATAAGGTTCATGCAAAAACTATAGTCTAGGTCACCATTTCTAATAACCTAAATTCCTATAGTTATGGGCAGTGATACCAATCTGTCACACCCCAACCTTAACTGCGGAAACGTCGAGATGTGAGGGCTAAGATCGTTCACAGCCACATAACGCTATTATTAAACTCAAATATAATAATCATAAGTTTTAGATGTAACATTACAAACATAAGTCTCAAATAAGAAATCAACAATACATATTAAGAAATAATTCAAGTCCATCCATTTATTTAACTAGGTCCATTCCTAGGTGTGACTAAGCTTCAAGGGTGGCAATCAAACTTGCGTGTTTCCTGAAACATGTTAAAAATAAAATGCCAACATAATGTTGGTGAGATTTCCATAGTTTTCAATACATAAGTATATAAAAGATGGCAATTCATGTTATACATTAGTGAACAAAGTAACTAGGGATGTAAGACAGATGCACAATCAAACCTTGACAGTTTACAAGTTTCTACGTTTACAAGTTTATACGATTAGCTAAGTGTACTTGGATTAACCAAGCAAGCTTGTCAGGCCCATAGATCTATGACGTCGCCATGCTAGCAATAGTTAATGATTGCACATATAATCGTTAATACATGGTAATTACTAAAATCAACTAACCACAACATACAAGTGAATTGCCAAGTGTTTACAAGAATCAAACGAGTTTACAAGTGCAAGGGTTATAAGGTAACATGTTTCACCCCAAAGTGTAAAAATATACAAAAGGGGTATACAAATACTCACATGTGTAATAAATATATAGTTGATGGTTAATAAGATACAATAATCATTGTTCCAACGTAACTCTTCACAAGTTACCTAGATATATACATATATTTACGAGATTAAAGTTTAATAATAGTCTTTGTGTTTTAACTAGAACTAGGGTTTCAAGTGAGGTTTGGAGATTTTTTTTAGTAATCTAAACAATATAAAATATACCATTTTTTTAAATTATAATAACAAAAATAATATTAAATAGTAGCTAATGAAGTTTATATATAAACTTAAATAAACATTTGAAATAATCATGATTTTAATAATTCAAAGGTAATATTTGAATCAATAAAATTTATCAGTTCTTCTTTTTTTTTAAAAAAAATTCATTTTAATAGAAATAATTCAAGAACATCCTTTTGTTATAATGGTTTATTAACAAAATTTATTTATTAGGACTTAGAAAAATTACAGAAAAATATTTTAATGGTTTTAAAAATTATTACAGTTTATAAAATAATGTTTTTAAAATTTTTAGAAAATTTATATTTAATTTGAAGGCCAAAACTCAAAAAAAAAAAAGAAGGTTTGAGGTTGGCCGGATTCGAACCTAGAACTTCAAGCCTAGCAAGTGGGAGTGGAACCAGTAAACCAAAGGTGGTGGCTGCGTATAAAGATGGTTTCAAAATCTTAAAACACAAGTTTCAAAAGATCCCTAATTTCCCCGAGAACCCTAACCCCAATTTGATCCAATGAAAGCTAAATCAAAATCGTTTACTGCAATAAGCATGGGGCTTTGATTCCCCATTGAATTTCGAGCAGATGAGTGTGTTTAATTACCGGATTCGATGCTTAGAAGAAGAGAACGGGTACTGATGAGCCGCAACCGAGGCTTGAGTACGTTTGATATGAAATCATTGATGTTAATAAAATTACACTCGTGTGAAGCTTAAAAGGACCGTCACGAATGAAAGCCCTCTATCAAATTTAGTTAGGAACGACTGAAAGTTGAAGAACAGTACGGTTGCAATTCGCGATGAAAACGATGATGGAATGTGGAGTGTGTGTGTGTGTGTGTTTCAGATGAAATTGACCGTTGTATTCGATCAATGATTGATAGAGGATCGTTTAGGTTAGTTTAATTAGACTATTATGATGTGTAAATGCTCGAACGGCTAGAGAGTTCAAGGCTATGGTTACCCTCTCGATTGGGCTTCGTAACCGGCGTTTAAATGTGTTTAATTGATGTGTACAAGTTCGAAATGGTTCCCAACAGTGATGAGCATCGATTAGAGCATCAGATTTGGGGGTTATGCGCGGTTTTGGAAGTCGCCGGAGGGTCGCCGGCGACGACCGGAGAAAGCCGCCGGAAATGCGGGTAAAAAGGGGGGATTTGGTTTGAGGTTTTTAAAAATTACACAATCAGTCCCTGTAGTTTGTTTGTTATCATTTTATGTACAAACTTTATTTTTAAGCTTTCTAAATTGACACTAAGACCCCTTAACTTAACTAAACATTATGTTTTACAATAATTTAATTTGTTAACTTTTATAACTTATTATTATCATCATTATTATTACTATTATTATTATTATTATTATTATTATTATTACTATTATTATTATTATTATTATTATTATTATTATTATTATTATTATTATTATTATTATTATTATTATTATTATTATTATTATTATTATTATACACTTAAGCATTTTAATTAATAACTTACATCATTTCAATTTAATGACACCAAAGCAATTAAGCATAGATAACTCATAAGTCTCATGGATGGCAACAAGGGTCCTTACAAGAATAAACGATGCAAACTTTTCATTAACCAAAAATTACATGATGTTACAACAAAAAAGGACATATAGGAATAAAAGATATCATCGAGCACAAAAATAAAAGATATATTAAATACATACATATTATATGGTAAATATTTTTATTTTTGAGAATATGATTTAACATCAGATGCAAATCAAAATATGGGGTTTTAGTTCGAATTGGCATGTAAGTGCTAAACATCTTACGAGGGTAAAATCAAAATGGCAGTTAATAAGTCCTAAAACTTGTTAATATTCTATGTTCAGAAACGTTTCTCAGTCTAGTTATGCTCATAAAAATTATCTAATAAAATCAATAATCATGTGGTTACTAATTAGAGGTGAAAAGTTTAAGTCAAATTGAGATAACTTGAAATTTTAAAAGTGTCTTTAAGCTTGATAGGAGTTCTATAAGATTTTTGTTTGTGGATTTCATTGATTTCATATAAAGTAATAAAACATGATAACAATCATAATATTTTTGTTTTTGTAAAGATTAAAGTCTGAGTTTAAATTTGGACAAACATATTGACAATCAACTTAAGCAGTCTTATTCTTAATACAACTGGAAGATGTTAATAACCAATTTCAGAGAAATATGATATAATAATAAAAAAATTACCAAAGTTTTAAGTTATGAGTAGAAGAAGTTGCTTGTTTTTGTATTTTTAAAGTTTGAAAAATCTCAAAACTACAAAAAAGGTTTATCTTGTTATTGATTTGTTTTAGAAAAATGTTTTTCATGAAAATGAAGGTCTCTGGTTAAATTTAACACTTGGTTAAATATAAAATAAAAAAAATTGAACAATGTTTGAATAATTGAAAGAATTGAAATTTTTGAAAATCAAAATTAAACTTCTCGCACGCTAGAAGTAGACTGATGTGAGTCCTGACTTCTCGCGCGAGAAGTCAAACACCAATAAAGTTTATAGTTATGCGAAAAACTATTCGCTTCGCATATCAGTTCAAATTTTTTCTGAAATTTTTCTAAGTGTTGCTTCGATTTACTTGATACTTGTGTTCATTGTGGTCGATTGTTGATTACTAAGATCTAGACAAGGTATATTGATGATTAACAAGAGGTTTTGAATGATTTTGAATTAGAACCGAAACTTTAAATCTTTAAATACTAAAATTTGATGAAATTGAATGTTAATAAACTTAATAACTACTAAACTGATACTAATACAACAAGTTTAAATGGTTAAAACTAAGTGAAACGACTTGAATTTGAAAATATGTTTTGATATTGTCGCACGCGTAAAGTTACAAACATTATAAACAGATGTGAAATATTTTAAATCCGCATGATCTATTCGGAAGAGCATCATTGACTGTTCGTGCGATAAGTTGACTTTTGGTCAAATCTGATTTGGAAAATGTCGCGCGACAAGTTGAAAAATTTTCAAAACTATTCGCATGCGAATTGTTGTACATTTTGCACGAGAAGTTCAAATTTTCAATAATTTTAAAAATTTTCTAAGTCTAATTTTAGTGAAATATGTGATTGATTAAATGTTTACTTTGATTATAGATGGCTAGACAAATGGTTTTTAATAAAAACCACAATGTTATTGCTTATGTCGGAGAAGTGCCTGAAGACAAAGCTTTGTTTCATTCTCTAATTGAAGGGCTTAAGACGTCTCTGATACATTATGCCATTACAGCCAATCCATCTATTTACACTGGTGTTGTAGATGAGTTTTGGTCAGCGACTGCTAATGAGAAGGATGCTAAAAAAGAGTAGTGTATTAGTGCTACTATGAAGGGCGAGCGAGTTATGATCACTATTGAAGTCATCAACAGTGTTTTACTTTTAGAGGATTAGCCAATTGCTCAAGTAAAGATTGATCATGATATTGCTCGAGATTATTTACAAAGAATGGGTTATTATCACCGATATCCTTTGTTAGGTCTAGAATCTGTAGATCTAGTCATTATGTATAGGCTTAGTACTTGAATCAATATTTGTAATGAACTTTTGTATTTCATTATTATGTATGCATTAAATATATAGGTTAACCCATTTATATATGTGTTGATGTATGTATGGCTGCAGGTACAAACATAATACTTGATCAATTTTTGAAATTGACCAAGTGTAAGAAACATCTACGGATGAACATATTAGTCTTCCGTAGATGTATATCTTACAAGTAACAATACATCCGAAGATCATCTGCGGATGAACAACAAGCCACCTTCGGAAGAACAATACCTTCGGAAGAACAATACCTTCGGAAGAACAATACCTTCGGAAGAACAAGATACCTTCGGAAGAACAAGATACCTTCGGAAGCTCATTACCTTCGGAAGAACATTATCTACGGAAGAACAAAATTACTACTGAAGACAATATTCCTGCGGAGACCAAACACTTGTGTTATACAAGTGGTACAAGTCAACAAGTCAACAAGTCAACAAGGCGGTTATGCGAATCCCGAGAAATCCGATGATTCCTTATCAGAAACAAATCAAATCCCAAGAGATCCGGTGTTTCCTATAACTGAAACATCTGTCTATAAATATGGATCCTAGGTTTCGATTCAAGGACGATTGAAAACAGACAATTGATTGATTGAGAACAGCAACAGCATTACAGCAATCATCAAAAGTCTTTCGATCATCATAACATATACAACATCATAGCATTCATTGTTTCATTCTTTTGTAATCTTCAATACATTATAATAAAACATTAATTAATCTTTAATTGTGTTTTGTGTCGTGTGTTCCTGATATTTTATTAACATTGAATGTTGTTTAAATACAATTAAACCAAATCAACGTTAATTCCGCTAACGTTGACTTGAAATCAATTCTCACTGATAATTCCTGTCGACGATCCTTGGATTCACAGGTGGTATCAGAGCCAAGTGCTCATTGATTTAGATCAATTGATCTATCAGTGTTAGTTGTGTTTAATTGTGTTTGTTTTCGTTTACCAATCTATATTCAAATCAATTGAATAGTAGATCTTGTGAGCATCATGAGCAACTTCAGTGGTTCATCTTACCAACCCCCGAAGTTGGAAACAAAAGCAGATTTTAAGTCATGGAAAATCAAGTTCAGGAATCATGTAAACTATACTGATTCTGACTTGTGGATTTCCATTACTGAAGGTCCTTATATTCCACCCACTCTTGGGCCGGATTATAATGACAAAAATCAACCAATCAGCACAAAAGATCTATCACCTGATGATGTCAAAAAGGTTAAAGTCGATATAAAAGCATACAGTCTGCTTAGTATGGCCTTACCTGAAGAGATATTAATCAGGTGTGAGAACTATAAAACAGCTCACTCCTTATGGAAGATTCTTCACACTCTCTGCGAAGGGAGTGATGAGATAAGAAGCATAAGGAGAGACACCCTCAGATCACAATATGAAACCTTTCATCATATTGAGGGTGAATCAATTCCTCAGCAACTTCATAGATTCATGCAGTTAGTCACTGAAATGAATATTCTAGAGTTGAAGTATACTAGTGAGGAATTAAACAAGAAAATGCTCCACACTTTGCCAGAAAGTTGGAAGCATACTGTGTCCATGTTCAAGAATACTATAGATCTGAAAGCAACTGGTTTAGATACTCTGGTTGCAAAAGTGGAAGCTCTTGAAATGGATGAAAAATCAAGAAACAAGAGTGTGAGAACTCATGTCTCACCCTATCACTTCAAAGAAACAAATAATGTAGGAAGTGCATTTATTTCAAACAATGAAAGTGATAGCTCTTGTGTTAGGAGTGATGATGATGAGGAAGTTAGCTTCTATGCTTCAAAACCCTCAAAGAAATCATCTCAAGACAAGCAGCAGAAGAATAAAGGAAGAACTACTGATAGACAAGATACATCTGCAGCAACAACTAAGTCTTCCTTTTCAGCAAATCAGTCAGAACCAATAACTGTGATATTGGACTCTGAAGAACAAAGAGCAGCTTTTGCAGCTTTTAGCTCAAGTTTTCAAGCATACCTGGGAAGCTCTCTAACATCAGCAAATATCTGTCAACAAGACTTAGAAGAACTACCCCCAGATGTAGTGGAAGAGATGGATTACAATGGCAGATGGCCATGATTGCTTATAGAGCTAAGCAATATCTCAGGAGAAATAAGAACTTGGCTTCAGCAAGCAGAACATCAAAGATTGGTGTTGACAAATCAAAGGTGAGATGCTACAAATGCAATCTCTATGGACATTTCTCAAGAGAATGCAATCAACAGTCTTATCCAGAGATGAGACAACATCAGCAGCATCAACAACATCAGATTCAAGCAAATCAACAATCTTCTCAAAGACCTCTGCACAAGCAATCTCAACTGATCAATGCTTCCCCACCAGCCACCAAAGAATCAGCAGGACCAAGTAACTCAAAGGAGTCAGGGCTGATCATACTTCAAGATGGAACGTGTGACTGGAGTCTGTATGAGAAGGAAGTTTTGGAAGAAAATCAAGCATTGATGGCTCATATGGATCAAACAGTGCCACCAATGGCAAAAGAGGTAAAAGAAAGATTGTGTTCATCAACTTGTGTTGAGGAAGTTGAACGATATAGAGTCCATGCTCAACAGTTGGCTGATAAAGTAAAAGAAACAATGATTTTGAATGAATCTCATGTTAGAGAACATAAACTATATCAAATAAAAATTAATTCTTTACAAAAGGATTTAGAAAAATTTGTTTCTGAAAATTATAGCCTAAAAGCCCAAGTTGAGCATTTGACCACTTCCTTAACAAAATCCATGGCTGATCATGCATCAACTGAAGTGAAACTTCAGAAGTTTCAATTATCATCTCAGCAATATGAGAAATTACTATCTTCTCATATTGAATCAAAGAATAGGTCTGGGTTGGGTTATAATGCGGTTGCACCACCTATAAATGATAATTACACATCCTTACCTACAACAATGACAAACACTCTGTCAAATCATTTTGTGCCTAGCACCAAATTTGAAAAGGATTCATCTAAAACTAAAATTAATGATAAAGCTGAGGTGAGTGAAACTGAATCATCTGAATCAGAATCATTAGATCAAAATGATTCAGAATTTGATTATGATAAATGTGATGACTTGGATGATTCTGATGAACATGATGTTGATCAAACAAGCACTGGTAAAAATTGTCAACTGAAAGCCCATATTCCAAAAGTGCTTGAAGAAACAAAGTTGCCATATCCTCCTAAACAAAGAAACATGCTGAAGACCATCTGCAAGAGGATAGCTCAATTGAATGAAGGTCTTCAAGAACTAAGTATGCAAGAATCCTCCAAGAAATTAACTGATGAATCTGTCATCACTGAGGAAAGAGGAAAATTCAAAAGAAGGAACAAGGCATCAGCAGATCATCAACTGAACAAGAAAACTTCAGTAGCTGATCTACGGAAGAGAAAATCAACTCAAAAATCAGAAGAAAAAGCTGAAGCACATTCAAAGCTAAAGAAGAAAGAGCAACTACAAAAATCAGTAAACAAAAGGAATGATTCTGAGAAAGAATCAGAAGAAAAGTATTGCAAATGGTGTGACATGAAAAATCACAAAACTGAAGATTGTTACTTCAGCAGTTATTGTTCTATTTGCAATATGAACAATCATATGACTGCTGATTGTTACTTCAACAAACATTGCTCTATTTGCAACAAAAATAATCATTCCACACAGGAATGTTATTTCAACAAAAAGAACAAGATAAAAGGATCAAAGAAGAAAGAATCAGACAAATCTGAATCAGATTCCCAATCCACAGATTCTGCAAAGGGTTCAAAACTGAAGAAGCATGAACAAAAGTCAAAGGAAAAACCAAAGGACAAATCATCATCAAGTGATAAGATACTGAAGAAAAGATCAACTTTTCAGCAGTCAAAAACACCACACAAAAGAGTGGATTTGTCTGACAAGGAATCAAAGGATGATGATTCATTCTTTGATAAATTTGAAAAAGGCATTCATATCCCTCTTTCAAAAACAAAAGACAGTGAAACATTTAAAGGTTCACTATCAAAACAAAAGAATCAAACAAATGAAGTTGATCTAAGTAAAGCAGACAATATGAATCATGAATCTACTTCATCAACATCCCATTCAGCAGAATCATCCTCATCCAAATTAAATCAGAATGAATCAATCAAATCTGAAACAGAAACTTCAAACAATATTCTTGAAAGAGTAACTGTTTTAGATCCTGTTGACAAACCCAAGATCACTAAGGCTTGGGTTGTCACTTCTAACTGATTTTCTTTTCTGATTGCAGGAACAATATTGGAGAGCTGACAACATGTGGTATGTTGACAGTGGTTGTTCCAGGCATATGACAGGAAACTGTTCTCTTCTCCATGATTTCAAACATAAAAATGCTTCTTATGTGGCATTTGGTGGGGATAAAAAGGGAGGTAAAATTGTTGGTGAAGGAATGATAACTAATGGTGTACTTAAATTTGATAAAGTAAATTACTGTAAAAACTTACAGTATAATTTACTAAGTGTATCTCAAATCTGTGATCAAAATTACACTACACTGTTTGATGACACTAACTGTTACATTCTTAAGCCAGGATTTATTGTCCCAGAAGATTGGATTCTCCTCAAAGCAGCAAGAAAAGGAAACACTTATGTGTTGGATATGAACAACACTTCTCTCACAAAACATGAAACTTGTCTTATTTCTAAACTTTCAGAAGATTTGTCACAATTATGACTTGTTCATTCTAACATGAAAAATATGAATAAATTGGTAAAACATGACCTGGTCATTGGCTTACCAAATAAAGAGTTCCATTGCTCAACTCATTGCTCTTCTTGTTACAAAGGAAAACAACACAGAGTGTCACATAAACCAAAAACAATCAATACTAATACTACACCACTCAAATTGCTTCACATGGATCTATTTGGTCCAACCAATGTAATGAGCATTGGAAAAAGGCAATATTGTTTGGTGATAGTTGATGATTTCACTAGATTTACATGGGTCTTTTTCTTAAAACAAAAGAGTGAAACATCAGAAACATTAATGGACTTTGTCATCAAGATTGAGAATCAACTTGATACAAAAGTCAAAATTTTCAGGAGTGATAATGGTACTGAATTTGTTAACTTTGAACTAGATTCTTTTTGCAGGAGCAAAGGAATTGCAAGACAATTCAGTGCACCAAGGACTCCACAACAAAATGGAGTTGCTGAACGAAGAAACAGAACTCTCATTGAAGCAGCAAGAACAATGCTAGCTGATTCACAACTACCTATTACCTTTTGGGCTGAGGCTGTGAATACTGCATGCAATGTTCAAAATAGAACATTAATTGTCAAAGAACATAACAAAACTCCTTATGAGCTCCTATTTAAAAGAAAACCTTACATAGGATATCTAAGAGTATTTGGGTGTCAAGTAACTGTCTTGAACATCAAAGAGTCTTTAGGAAAATTTTCAGAAAAAGCATATGATGGTTTCTTTGTTGGATATTCTTCAACATCAAAATCATATAGAGTGTATATTCCACAGCATAACATTGTGGAAGAGACACCTAATGTATCTTTTGATGAAAATGTATTCATTAAGTCAGTTAAAGGATCATCATGGTTATTTGACATAGATGCCTTGTCTAAATCTTTTAACTATGATTATTTGACAAATACAGGTTCTGATGAAGTATGCTATCCATTTGTTCCACCAATTATGACTGAAGTACCTTTATCTGCTGATCCCCCAAGGATACATACATCAACAAGTGACAACACTTCAACAGAAGCAGATACTACATGTGGAACTGAACAAAATGCATCAGTAGAAGCTCCTACGGAAGATCAAAATGCATCAGGAGCAGCTGCTTCAGAAGAACAGCATGCTTCAGGAGAAGCTCCTTCAGAAGAACAGCATGCATCAGGAGAAGCTCCTTCGGAAGAACAGCATGCATCAGAAGAAATTCCTTCGGAAGATCAACATGTATCCGGAGAACTTCCTTCGGAAGAACAAAATGTATCCGGAGCAGCTCCTACGGAAGAACAAACTACTTCCGCAGAAGTTCCTGCGGAAGAGCAAAATCCAACTGCTGATACTTCTGAAGCTCAATCAACAGAGACTCAATTTGATTACTTCTTGAATTCTCAAATTGAGATGAATCAGTCAGAGGCAATGGAAATGACTAATCTGGAATCATCCATTCCAGTTGAGTCAACTCCCTCAATGAGAATTCATAAGTCTCATCCACTTAACAATATCATTGGAAATCCTGAAAAGAGAACTACAAGGAGCCAAAGTGGTACAGCCAATCTTTGTCTATTCAACTGTTTTCTTTCTCAAGTGGTGCCTCCAAACATTACAGCTGCTTTAAAAGACAATAGCTGGATTGAAGCTATGCAAGAAGAGCTTCAACAGTTCAGAAAGCAAAAAGTATGGTGTCTTGTTGATTTACCTGAAGGTCAACATCCTATTGGAACTAGATGGCTATACAAAAACAAACTGGATGATAGAGGGATTATTGTCCGAAACAAAGCAAGGTTAATAGCACAAGGTTACACTCAAGAAGAAGGCATAGATTATGATGAAGTTTTTGCACCAGTTGCAAGAATTGAGGCAATAAGAGTGTTCTTGGCATATGCATCATACAAGAAATTCACTGTGTATCAAATGGATGTCAAGTGTGCTTTCCTATATGGAAAAATAGATGAGGAAGTTTATGTGTCTCAACCCCCCGGATTTGAAGATCCTCATTATCCTCACAGGGTATACAAACTAGATAAAGCCTTGTATGGTCTTCATCAAGCACCAAGAAAATGGTATGAAACATTATCATCCTTCTTACTCAAGCATGGCTACAAAAGAGGAACAATTGACCAGACACTCTTTCTCAAACAAGAACATCAAGATCTCTTAGTAGTCCAAGTATATGTTGATGACATTATATTTGGATCCACTAATAAGAGATTGTGTGTGAATTTTGAAGAGCTGATGAAATCTGAATTTCAGATGAGCTCAATGGGTGAATTAACATTCTTCCTTGGCCTTCAAGTTCATCAAAAAGCAGATGGAATTTTCATCAATCAAGAAAAATATATACATCAAATTCTGAAGAAATACAATTTTGCTGAAGTCTCCTCTTGCAAAACACCAGCATCAACAATTGATAAGATTGCCCCTGATCCCTCTGGAAAATCTATTGATCAAAAATTATTTAGATCTATGATAGGTTCACTTATGTACTTAACTGCCAGTAGACCTGATATTATGTTTGCTGTGTGTGTATGTGCTAGGTACCAATCTGATCCAAAGGAGTCACATCTCAATGCTGTCAAAAGAATTTTCAGATATCTCAAGGGAAAACCAGGACTTGGTCTATGGTATCCCAAGGATGGAGACTTTACACTCTACTCATACTCAGACAGTGACTATGGTGGATGTAACAGCAATAGAAAGTCAACAACCGGTGGATGTCAATTCATTGGACCCAGGCTAGTGTCATGGCAGTGCAAGAAACAAACAAATGTTTCTGTATCCACAGCTGAGGCTGAGTACATTGCTGCTTCAGCCGGGTGTTCTCAAGTGCTTTGGTTACAAAACCAATTGCTTGACTATGGTTACAACTTTCTTCAAACTTCAATCTATATAGACAATTCAGCTGCTATGTTTATAACTGCTAATCCTGTGCAACATAGTAAAACTAAACATATAGAGATTAGGTATCATTTTCTGAGAGATTGCTCAGAAAAAGGATTGATCAAGTTAGTCAAAGTGGATACATCAAATCAGCTTGCTGATTTATTCACTAAAGCCTTTGATTCAGTCAGATTTAATTTTCTGATTGAGTCTCTAGGTATGATTAACTTAGATTAAATAAAGTTCAAACAAACAACATGCTGTGTGCAATAATGCATCAGTATGCCTTATGCATGGGAAATGATAGTAAACTATAGCTTTGCCTATTTCTGCATAAACAAATATCAATATATCTCAACAAGTTTCTTGATATGTGAGTAGGTTCAACTTGAGTGGAAACAAATCTTAGTGCTTGCATAACATAATATTATCATAATTGTCTGTGGAAAACTTCATTTTGAGAAAACAAAGTGAGTCTTATCCTAATGTGATCAAATCATTCATCTGCACACACTATGTAAAAGACTTTATACTATCTATCTTTGCAACTCATACTCCCTCTGTTTTGTGTGAACAAAGACCTGGGTGTATGATCACCATACTGAATCTCAGTATCAAAGGTGAAAAGATCATGTTCATCATCATCCCTCTGTTTTGTGTGAACAAAGACCTGGGTTAAAGGCACCTCTGTTTTACGTGAGTAAAGACCTGGTGACCTGATGATGATCATATCTAAAGCTCTCAAAAGAATCCTAAGTGATCAACTGTATATTATCCTGAGCTTTATCAACATCGCATCAATGAGATGTCAAACACATCTCAAGATAGCTATTATAATTTAAAGTACATAGTCTCAAGAGTGAAAGAATGATGATTTGACTTACAAAGGGAGGACAACACCTTTGTGAATCAACTGTGAAGTCCATGACAGTTATTTCTAAATCAATAAAACATGATAAACAGCAAGCCTAGTTGATACATGAGCTCTTGTATGGATTTATAAGGACAATATACTTGCAATCAGAACTTGTTCCAGCATCAACTATCCAACATAACTAATCAGGAAGAGGCTTAGCAATGTAGTATGATCCCATCTTAAGTGCATCTGATCATTATCATATATATTCAGTGTTTATGTATTCCTCTTAAAGAAATTTATGATAAATGCTTAAGTTCAACATTAATCACAAATTTAGGGGGAGTAGTATTCATGAAATAACATTATATCAGCAGCAGCAATGTCTATATCTTTATCAAGTTGAAGAAATTGAAACCTGAGCATCACATTAGCCGTTGGTTACATGAAATTTATTTTAAGTTTCCTTGTACTAAATTGTCATGTATACAAAGCCAACGAGGTCCTATAGCAATAATTGGTTCAACCAATGGAGTTGGGCCATACATACAACTGTGTGTAAATCAATATTAGTAGATTAATGTTTATCCGTAGATTGGTAAACTACGGATAAACAAAGATCAATCAGTAGAAGTTGTTGATCCGTAGATATACTACGGAAGAGTAAGTTGTCGATTACAATTAATGTGATATTACTTCTACGGAAGAGTACAATGTGGGACCCACTGATAAATCCGAGAAAATTAATATGTCTGAGGGTATAAATAAAGAGATTTGACTTGTCAAATGCATTATGCACTTTTTCAGCTCACTTTTTCAGACCTAGAAAATCTCGCAACAAATTTTTCCCACTTTCTCAACATTCAAAATTTATCAAATCAAACCTTAAGCAAACGTATATCTGAGTTCTTAATCAGCGTCTATTAAGGTAAAACATGTCGTAATCATCAAGAATGAACAAGTTGATTCTTGTTTTATCTCACAACTGTTCGTATTCTTATATCAATAACATGATTCTAATGAAGTCTTTTCTTATGAACAGATGGATCATCGATTTGCAAAAGAGCATAATGTATGTGCTTTCTTGAACCCTGACGATCCTGTGTCGGAAGGATGTCAAGAAATTATGAGATATTTGAGAAGATCAAGGGTTTTCTATGCATTATCTGCAGAGCCAACGATTTATCGATCGCACATCAGTGATTTCTGGAATTCTGCGCGTATAGAAGAAGATGATGAAGGAATTATTGCTGAAGTAAGGAATCGAAGGCTGAGAATAGACGAACAAACTATAAGAAGGGTACTAGAACTGGGAGATGTTGAAGCAGGACACCCTGATGTATTTGATAATGAATACATAGAAAAGGTTTTCCTTCTAATGGGATATGATGGAGACTTTGAAAAGGGAGAAATCAAGAAGGGAAGACTCTGCAAACCATACAGATTTTTGTGTCACACTTATCTGAAGTGTATGTCAAATAGAAAATCTGGGCTTGACAGATTTTCTAGACACATATCATCTGGTATTATTGGGATCTTTGAGGGAAGGACGTACAACTACTCAAAGTACATCTTTAACTGTTTGTGTGACCACATCAGAGTACAGAAGGCTGATAAGATGTATATGTTTCCAAGATTCATTCAGCTCATCATTAATGCAGACCTGCCTGGAACAAATGTGGAGGGTGGTGTGTTCATCCAAGCACACCTTGGCAGATCTGTGCTGAACAAAATCTCAGGGAGATATGAAGGAGAAGATGTAGACATGTTTGCACATGTGATTGATGCTGATGCAGACATACCTCCAGAGCTAGTTTGGGAAGATGAGGAAGAGAGCTCTGCTACCAGCTCTGCTCAAGACACACCATCACCAGTAGTATCACCACAACAACAACAAACACCCCAAACACAATCTCCAGCCAGCCAAACTACAGAACCCATCTCTCCAATCCTCAATCTATCACCACAACAACAACCAACACCCCAAGCTCAATCTCCTGCCAGTCAAAATACTGAACCAATCTCTCCCATTCAACCCCAATCACCAAATCAGCTTCAGATGCAACTCTACCAACAACCTCCAAACTCAGATACTGAGAGCATCTACACTGGAGAGACAGAATTAGTCTCAGAAGCAAGTACAGTCAAACTGTCACTATCAAAGACTGAATCCCCTGTGCACTCAAATGAAACTGAACAAGTTTCTCCCATGATTGATCAGCAACAACAACAAACTCTTCAAGAGCCGGAAGATCAAGCCACTGAAGCAAAGTCAAGCTCAGCAAGTGTTGATCATGAGGAGGTAAAAGAAGAAGAGATTGAGTCTGAGCATCAGGAAAGAGATACAGAAGCAGATCAGGTTGATGTGATTGCCTATAATGAAGATGATCTGAGTGATGATGACATCCCTGTAAGCAAGAGTTATCTGGTGGCTGAGTACAACAAGCTGGTGCTCAAGTCAAATAAAAGAAAGGCAAAATACAAGAGCTGAAGGGCATAATTAAAGAAAAGGATGAAGAATTGATAAATCAGCAAGAAAGAATAAAGAGACTGAGAGAAGATGCTCAAAGTGATAAAGAAGTCATTGATGCTCTGCTAGACAAGGAAGCTGAGCTTATAGAGTCAGCAGAGAATGAGAAGAAAGATAAAGAAAAGATCATGAAGAGACTTGAACAAGCATCTGACACTATGACTGCTCAGTCAAACATAATAAAGACAAAAGAAAAGAAATTGAGCAACTTAAACTGAAGATCAGCTCATTGGAATCTTATGCCAAAACTTCAACTGCTCAAACAAAACAAATCCTGAGGCATCAAAAGAAGTGATCTGGTACTCAAGGAAAAGAAAGTACCTTGGTACTACTGAGAAGAAGCCAACTGATGAAAGTAGTCCAAAGAAACAAAAGCTTTCTCGTGAACACACACCAATAATAGACTTATCTGCTGAGGAGCCCATCACTGAACAGAAAGATGAAAGTGACAAAGAATGGGAAGAATTAATCAAAGAAGACACTCCTCCAAAGCAAGAAGTCTCAAAGGCTGATGATCTTCTGACTACAAGTGACATACTTGAAGAGAGGCCTGAATCAACCATGTTCATGACACTTATAAATCATGGTTTCCCTTATGACATGGTTGAAAGACTGAACATGACAGAGATGAAGAACTTGTTGAAAGAGTTTGAGTTTGCCAGCTTCATGATTCCAAACTGTGACTATGAAGCATTCAATACCTTTCAATCAATTCAAAACATAAAGAAGGAGTTGGGACACTGTGACACAGCCAAGCTGAGCAAATACAACATGACTTGCTGGTTACAGGGACATAACTACAAGCCTCATGAGCTTAAAGGAAGAACAGTAGGAGAACTCAGAAGGATGATGGAGCATGTGATGAAGGTTGAACTAGATACTGGGGTAAAGTTCAGAACTGAAGCTCCACATCAATCTTATGAACAACAAAGCAAACTCCCTGCTGAACCCATAACTGTTGAACCTAAAGATCAGCACAAAGGGAAAGAGAAATTGATTAGAGAGCCAAGGGAAGTCATCCCCGGAAAGGTATGGCCACTTGGGACTGCAGTTAGAGAAATAACTGAGCAAAAGTCCACTCTAATACAACTGATAGATCACCTCACAACTCCCAGCTCTGCGGAAGAAAACAAGATCATGGCATGGAAATATGATCCAGAGTGGGATTGTGCTGTCATTAAAAGAACATCTGGAAGAGTTGAATACTTCCAAGATGTACTCTCAGTGGTGAGTCTGCCAGAGAATGACATCAGAGACCTTCAAAGTTTAAACATCAGCAACTATCCAATTCACCCTAGAGGAAGAGACTTCTCAACTCTAGTGGGAAAGTTAAAGACTAAGTTTAAAGATGATGTGCTGATTGAAGCTAAAAGAGAAGATATAGAACATCAGAAGAGAATCAAAGGGCTCAAAAGATACAAGTCCAATGCCTCAGAACATGTAGATGATGAATTCATGAAGAGGATTGGCTACAACAACAGAAACAAAGCAGCTCTTAAATGTATTGAAGGGACTCAATTCACATACCCAATCACTGAATGGGGATATGTAGAGAAGACTAAAGAGTTGGTCCTACTGAGAAATGCTGAAAACAAGAAAGCTGAAAAGATCAGAATCTTTGATCCTGTGGAAATCAAACTGCTTCATCCCAGCTACACTTCATACTTAAATGACAAATTCTTTCCCAAGCTGTCTGATGAACAAGCACAAAATGATTTATTTCTACATGTTCATGTGATTCAAGTAGTAGACAAACTTCATGCCAAAGCATATAAAAGAAGAAGATTTAATGCTGGACTACTGAAGGGAACAACATTTGAAGAAGTTACAGAACTAAGAATAACAGAACAAGATGAGCTAGAAGTGGTGAATAACAACAAGGTGTTAGACACACTCACTACAGAAGAAGATGTTCTGGGAATTAGTTATGAGACTTTGAAGATGATGAGCAAGATGAAGATCAAGTATAAGTATGATGATCAGAAGACTGCTGTCTCATACTTCTACAACAAAATGATAGCTAGAATCAAAGATCTTGCAGTTTTGAAGGAATGAGTACAAGTAGCTAAGCCTAAGGGGGAGTATTGTTAGGTCTAGAATCTGTAGATCTAGTCATTATGTATAGGCTTAGTACTTGAATCAATATTTGTAATGAACTTTTGTATTTCATTATTATGTATGCATTAAATATATAGGTTAACCCATTTATATATGTGTTGATGTATGTATGGCTGCAGGTACAAACATAATACTTGATCAATTTTTGAAATTGACCAAGTGTAAGAAACATCTACGGATGAACATATTAGTCTTCCGTAGATGTATATCTTACAAGTAACAATACATCCGAAGATCATCTGCGGATGAACAACAAGCCACCTTCGGAAGAACAATACCTTCGGAAGAACAATACCTTCGGAAGAACAAGATACCTTCGGAAGAACAAGATACCTTCGGAAGCTCATTACCTTCGGAAGAACATTATCTACGGAAGAACAAAATTACTACTGAAGACAATATTCCTGCGGAGACCAAACACTTGTGTTATACAAGTGGTACAAGTCAACAAGTCAACAAGGCGGTTATGCGAATCCCGAGAAATCCGATGATTCCTTATCAGAAACAAATCAAATCCCAAGAGATCCGGTGTTTCCTATAACTGAAACATCTGTCTATAAATATGGATCCTAGGTTTCGATTCAAGGACGATTGAAAACAGACGATTGATTGATTGAGAACAGCAACAGCATTACAGCAATCATCAAAAGTCTTTCGATCATCATAACATATACAACATCATAGCATTCATTGTTTCATTCTTTTGTAATCTTCAATACATTATAATAAAACATTAATTAATCTTTAATTGTGTTTTGTGTCGTGTGTTCCTGATATTTTATTAACATTGAATGTTGTTTAAATACAATTAAACCAAATCAACGTTAATTCCGCTAACGTTGACTTGAAATCAATTCTCACTGATAATTCCTGTCGACGATCCTTGGATTCACATCCTTCGTTAGAGAAGAATCATCTGCCATATTTCTGGAAGTTCTTATTTCATGTCATAATTCACTTTCTCAGCAATCTGAAAGTTGGTCTTGATAGCCCAAGTGTTGCTTTCGAATCACTGCTCGTTTCTCTTGTCGATGACATACCTTACAGCATATTAATGGCTATATTCGCTGAGATGAGAAGCATGTGATCACATCTATTGGGAAGAAGTTTATCATGTATCCAAGATTCATTCAGTTGATAATCAACGCTGCTCATCCAGAGTTAGCCATTTTTTTATTTTGTAACGTATTCTGACATGGTTTTGAGGAAAGATATATGCACATACATGCTTGGTACAAGGGGAAATGCTTGGAATGGAGACCATTTTGCCAAACGTGGTAGGCTTATTAATGATTTCTAGCATGTTGACCAGCAAACATAGCAACAAACCATTAAAGAACTACCTCAGTCTAACCCTATTGGTTCATCTTCTAGAACTCCAGATGATGGTCCGGGTAGTTCATCACATCAAAGGGAGATGGAATATGATGAGGAGAATGATTCTTAGTTTGAGAATAGTTCTAGTGATACTGCAAGTGAAGATATTGGTAGAGTTTCGTACATTCTTCAAGAAAGACCTAGAGTGCCAGTTACACCGACCAAATGAACTACTAAGGATACCGATACGAATTTTGTACCCAGAGATTCTCTAGCAACAAAGAAGAGAAAGAAATCTATGGAAAGAAGGAAAGCTATTCATGATATCAGTACTAGTAGTAGGGTCGAGGATGGGGTGTTGTAATTAGAAGACCTAGAACTCCAATGACCATTGTATCACCGGATAGAGATATTCCAGTGTCTCAGCCGGTACTGACTGTTAGTGAGGTTGTTCATCAAGAGATTCTTGTGACTGTTACAGAGGCAATCACTGTTAGTGAGGCTATTCATCAAGAGACTCCTAGAGGTCAAGGCAATGATGATACTTTGGGTATGGATGAATTTATCAACACTCCTCCAGTGCGAAACCATCAGCTGGAACATCTTCGAGGTCACCAACACCAGTTACCCAGGAATAGAGAGTTCAAGTATGGGAGAGTTGAAATGTTGGAGAAAACTCAACAGATATATGATTTACATCATATAAATCAAGAAAAGGATGAGAAAATTAAGAATTTTAAACATTAGCAACAATTTTTATTCAACTATGTTGTATTTTAAAGAACAATCTTAGAGTGTTCATATCCTGATTTCCATTCACATGATGTTTGTTCATCCTGGTCATTTTGTTGTTACTCAAACAATTCTCTATAGAACTTAGAGAGTCTAGTTGACAGTAGTTTGTTTATCCTAATCCTGTTGTTGTTACTCAAACAATAGAGACCGCTATTGTTGATCCTGAACTATAAAGTATTGACTGAAGAGATTATGGAAGATCAACCTGTGGTTCAAGATATTGATTAAGTGATAGTTACACCAGAGCATGTTATGCAAAGCATTGAGCCTGAAAATAAGGATGATGGATTAGATAAGGTGGATTATGATGATAATAATGATGGTGGTGGTGATGATGGTAAGGATGATAAAGGAAAGAAGAAGGATGATAATGATGATGATCATGGAGGAGACATGGGCTCAACTCTAGGTCCTTCTTGTGAGTCAGATTCAAAAAATGTCTCAGGACCAAGACCTGATGATCTAGAGGATTACGAACCACTAGATCCAGCCACAGAGGAGATGTACGAGAAAGAGTTTTATACATTTCAACAACAAATCATGGCTAAGGAGTCTGATGAAGATCTTGGTCCATTTGATGATTTGGATGAGTCTATAGATTACACAAATGTTTATGGATGAGTGCTCTTGAAGTAGTTGGATCCTTCGTAATCAACCATCCAAATTGAACTACTAGAAAATGAATAGATTCATCAACTTCAATTGGACAAGCCTGAAGCCCTCCTCAAATATTCTCTTCTAAACTTGAGCAAGTCAGTTGGGTCGATGATACAGTGTTCTTTGTCAACACAGCAGATCACAGGATGCCTAGTATTCTTCTCACACACTCACCTCATAAGTTATGACAAACCATTAACTAGTACAGGAGTGTGAATTGGAATCTTTCTAGCATATCTAGGATGCTTGTACACTCTGATCTTTATTGGCTTGTTGGGGTTGGGATCTATACGTGTCTCATCTTTAGTGACTTTGAATTTAGCAGTTTTGATGCCATATCATATTCCTTATCCACTAAGCATTTTTATAATTGCTTGTATTGATAAATGGCACACGTCCTATAGCATGCAAATTAGACGCTCTAAGTGTATGGAAATCATGCTCATCTTGATAATACTCCATAACTCGGTGCGTCGCTTGACAACATACATCTTCTTTTCTCCATCATAAACCCAACTCAAAACTGGCTCTAAATTTCCATACCTAGTAAACGGTTTAGAATGTCTAAAAGGTATGGACATAAATAGGAGGTGAAGGAGCAAGCATTGATAGATTTCCAACTTGATGTAAAGCAATCTTCCCTGTCATGTCGCTAGTATTAGATTTTTGATGCTCAACTCTAGAGTCTATGGCATTATCTCCCTCTTCTAGTAGAATGTCTGAGAATAAATTCTTCAGACTGATTATGAACCAACCCCCTTACGGCAAAATAGGCACAAGGAAAGAGCAATAGGTCAGACCAGCCTACAAAAATGAAACGGTCCCTACGTAGCCAGTCATCCATAATATCAAACAAATCATTTTCGTCTTTTATAAATTTACCAAGGGCTATAGTCATCGTAATCCTCCTATTCAATTCGAAACACCTCATAGTATGTTCGGGGCGTCCAAAGACTCGATCATTTCTGCATGATTTTTTCTCATACACTACCCCTTACAATGGGTACTTTAACATATGAACCATAAAACACGTATACAATAATTTATTTTGAAAATATAGAAGTCTCGTTAAGTTGCTCGGTTTTGTGTTAAAATACATATTCATAATTGTTTAAGTGTTATACAAGTATATAAATAACAAGAATGATATAAAAAGAGTGATCCCATTATGATCAAGTCTTGATATTACAAGAATCAAATAAAGAGTAAGATTACATTTGAAATGAAATGGAACATTAAATAGGGGATCTACATGGAAAAGAGGGAAGAAAAAGGGGGGTCGGTGGTAGGTGACTTAGGTTTCAGGTGTGATCAAAACAAAGTGATATATTATCGGATTTATGCAAACGGACCAAAATACCCCTAGACTTTAAAGACACAACTAACAGAGTTAGTGTCAAGTACCAAAACTATTACAAAAATAAAACCTCAAGGCATGATATGACATAAGATTCTTTTTTGGACTAAAATAGTTAAAATACCCAAGTAGCAGGTACCAAAAGTGAAATTTACTTTTTAAATAACAAAATAATACCTGATGCTAAGGAAAACGAGTTCTACTAATTTAACATTTCTAGAATATAGTATAATATAATCTGATTGTTTAAACAATGGTTCAGGTACACTTCTTTTCTAAAATGTGTTTGAATATGTTGGTCCATAACAAACATACTCTGTTAATATGATCTTATAAAGTATTAGACTGTGGTTTTATCTAAAGTGTTGTTTGGTAGCCTCTTAATAGAACAATCAAGAGGATAAGTAGACTTACATAAAGCCCAGGGTGTAACACCCTAGTCAAATCTCATATCGGCCTTAGATATGAGAGATTCTTGGTTCACAAGAAATGTTTGGGATCTAATATCAATAACGATTTTTAGGTGCATTGGCTATGGATGAGAAGAGAACTTCGTAGTTAAGCGTGCTCACGTGGCAGCAATTAAGGGATGGATGACCTCTTTGGAAAGTTTTCACCTGGGGAAACAAAAGCAAATTCTTGAGCTCCTTGTGGGCAAAGCGGACAATATTGGTGGTATGAGGGGCCTAGTGTTACAAAATTGTATTAGAGCCACTCCAGTGCCATTCAAGATGGTGGGTCAAACCACATCAAGGATGGTGAGTTCCTAGGGGTGTTTAGAAGGACACGTTAGGCAAATCCCACTTCCATTGATGGGATGGTAGGGCAAACCTTATCGAGGACGATGAGTCCAAAGGGGGGTAATTGTAACACCCTAGCAAATCCAACGTCGGCCCTAGACAAGAGAGATTCATGGTTCATAAAGAATGTCTGGCCTCTATTATCACCAACATGTTTTGGGCGCAATGGTTGTGGATGAGAGGAAAACTCCATAGTTAAGCGTGATAAGGTGGCAACAATCAAAAGATGGGTGACCTCCCAAGGAAGTTTTCACCTTGAGCAACCAAAAGCAAATCTATGAGCTACTCATAGGCAAAACGGACAATATTGGTGGTATGAGGTGCCAGTTGGTACACAGGGGTAGCCTAGGCTACCCTTGAACTACCCCTAAACTCTCGTTTGGAAGTGCAATTTTTTTACGTTTGTATGTATCGGGATACCCCTTAGAAAAAATAAGATACCCCTCAAATTTAATAACCCTAAATTAATATTAAATTTTACCTCCAACCTTGAAAATAAGTTTATACAACCCTTAAGAAATTTTGAGACCAACCTAATTAGTATGAAACGACCCCAAAAAATAAGTAACAAATATAAAATAATTAGTGTGAGTAACTAAGTAATTGATCTTATTAACTAATTATTTGATAGATTAATTATTAGATTATTGATTAGTAGTTTGTTAGAATAGATTAAATAATATATTTATGATGAAACTTCAAATGATTTTGAACTTTTGAGAACAAGAACAAGATCAAATGAATCTCCAAAAGAATCTTTTCAATCTCTCACAATATAACAATAATTTGTTATATTTTCAACACTCAATAATCATGGTGCGGAAACCCATGATTAATGATATGAATATCTCTATGTGTATGTGTGATTGTATGTGTGTGATTGAATGCTTGAATGATAATATGAATGCTTGATTGTATTGAATGTTCAAAAGCTTACAAAGGATTAGGGTATACGCTATTTATAGTGTCTACAAAAAGTTATTTACAGTTACTAAAATACACTTATGTAAAACAAAATTACATAAATAATCCTAAGTCTAAGTCATCCGTTGTGGATGATAAACTGTCCGTTGTGCATGATAAGTTGTCCGCTATGGGTGTTGAATAAGCTGTTTGTTGTGTCTTGGATGATGTCCGTTGTGAACACTTGATGTATGTTTGACTTGGTAGTTGTCCGCTATGGATTGTTCATCCGTTGTGGATGAACATCCGCTGTGTGTACATGGACTTCTTCGGACTTCATCCGCTGTGACTTTTGTGCATCCGTTGTGGGCAAGTCCTCATCCGCTGCAAACACTTGCAAAATTTATTTTATCTACAAAATCTGAAAAAGAAATTTAAACAATAATTAGTGACTGTTATGAATGTTAATGATCTAATATGTTAGTTAATGATTATTTGAATATTAGAATACATTATGTTTGATTATGCCAAGCATTATCCTTTTAATGCACTTGTTGAGTCCAACAATTTAGTTGATTATTTGTTTGAATACTTGATTATCTGAATGTTACCATGACTGTTAAATAAGGGTGTAGACAAGTCGTGCGGAGCCTTAGATTGTTTTAACATAAGAGTTAATAGTTCATAGGATTTATGGGTGAATAGAGTGTTTAACAGAAATGTGCTACATTTTTTAAAGTAGAAAGGGAATTATATTAAATGGTTAATAGACCAAAATATCATTTAACCCTATTTTCTAGTTTTGCCACATGTCACCACCTCATTTATTCTTATACTTTTTAGATAAATATTATTTTTTATTTGAACCTTCTATATATATATATAAATATATATATATATATATATATATATATATATATATATATATATATATATATATATATATATATATATATATATGTATATATATATATATGTATATATATATATATATATATATATATATATATGTATATATATATATGTATATATCATGTTATTAATTTATAGAAAATGTTTTTATGGCGGTCAAATTTCAAATGCGACTACGCCCAATATCATAGGATTAACAAATTTTTTAAGATGACATATTAAAAGTGAACAGCTCTGTAACACAGCAGAAAATAAAATAAAATTGACATGCCCGGTCTAAAACAAAATCTAGACTGGAAATCGCCAGAAACCGTGATGGAGGGTACTAAATATTATATTACTTTGAATAGTTTATTTCTTTTTTGAATTAAGTTTAATTTTCCTTCATGAGATTTTGATATAAATAAATATTTTCACTTAAAATATTAAAAACATTAATATACATTCAAATGTTTATAAATTGTTTCAATTTCAGTCCAAAAGTTTTATTAGTTATTTCAACTTGATCTAATATAATAAAAACTTTTGGACTGAAATTAAATTTTAAAACAACTTATATAACTATTGGAGGCAAGTTGACATTTTTAAATATTTGAATGAAAATTGTTACTTTTGTCAAATTTTAAAGAACAAAATTGAAATTAAAAATTTTTTATTGGTCGTATTATACTACTACTTAATCTTAAAGGTCGGTGTATAATTTTTCATCGTTTATTCTTTCTAAATTCTTATTATATTTATGTTTCAAATTTATTAAAATAAAACTATGGTTGGGGTGGTCATAGCTTATGTATATTTGGATCTAGTCACCCCGGTTCGAATCCAACGACATTCAACTCTTTTGGTATTTGTTTTTTGTTTCTGTTACTTTTGACATTTCTTTTCAATTTTTCCAATCAATTTTATTTTTATTGAGCAATTGTTGTTTTAAAGTTAGACTTTATTTACTCCCCAACATACTAGACATAATACTGTTTTCTAACTATATTAAATCGTCACTGATTTACACATTTCTTTTACGTACTTAACCACGTCAATATCATCGTAGTATTGCGTATAGACTCTCGTCAAATATAAAATGTATTCGTGCTTAACTTAATACACGCTTTAAGATTGTTTACGTTTCAACATACGTCTGCATTTTAACATAAGTTTTGTATGAAAATGCGTTGACTCGTATCTAATATGTGGGTTCATTTACTCTAAATTTCGACTTATTTTAGTTCGGATACGAGTCATAATGAATGGAGGTCTATGTTTTGACATAAATTTTGTTTGGAAAAAAGTTGGGTCAAATATTTCTTCAAGGTATAAATTCGAGTCACTAAATCTACATATTCACGTAAACTTAGTTCGGAAACGACGATGGTCGATCGTAGTCGATGCTTTATCATGTCACGTACGATGTTACGTTTAATGCCGCAATAACGTGCAACGGATAAAAAATCTAATTTGGCTTGTTTATAAAGATTTAAAATATCAAGGCGATTATCATGTGTACAAATTATAGAAGGATTGTAGGTGTTACTAGAGTGAGGTAACGTGAAAAACCATGGGATCATGTTTGAGCGGTTTTCGATAACAACGTTTGTTGCTACACAAATCCTAATCAAGGGATTAAGACTTGGGAGCAGTGCGAGAATGGGGTTGCTATGAGGATTAGGCAGGAACTTTGGCTTTGACTGCTGGGGGAGCTGGATGCGGCTGAGAAGCAAGATGCGACTGGGCTTGGGCTCGGCTGAGCTGGACTTCGGCTGAGAAGTACTTTCGGCTGAACGGAGTATCTGCGAGACAAGAACAACACCGTGAGCCTCGCCTCGGGTAGAAAGGGTTTTCTCCCCGAGACCACACTCCGGCGTGAGAATAAGTATTTGTGTTGATATAACTTTGGAGAGAAGAATATTGAGTGAGTAGTTTATAGTGAAAGTGCTCTCAGAATGTGAGAATGTATGTGTGAATGAATATCTGAATGCCTCCCTTCCTGTGGAATGAAGGAGTATTTATAGTGTTGATACATGGAGACTAAATGTGACATGGTTCTATTCTTGGAAACCTGTGGTCAACAATCTGGGACTGAAGTTCCCTAGTTTAGGGTTTTATACCCTTCTGGTGTAAAGGGTTTCTGACTAGCATTAATGTGGTTTGTCTTGATAGTTGACTTAGAGATTTGGGGGCTGTTCTGACTTCCTGCCATTGTTTTGACTTTACTCGTTTTGTCTTCTTTCTTATTCCTTTGCAACCAATGAATGGCTTCCTTGGTTGCCAAGTTTACGTAAAAGTTTTCATAAGTGTTGATGATACCGTGCCTAGCCGCGGCTTCGAGCTTGCTCCCCAGCCGCGGTTTGGGTATAGTTGTGGTTTGGGTTCTGTTGCGGTTTGGGATCTATCGCGGCTTAGGTTCCGCCGCGACATGGGTTCAGCCCCGGTATGGGCTTTGGTTCTTTTCGCTTAGATAAAAACAACTTAGGTTCATTACGCGACTTGGGCGGGACTCTGGGTGTGCCGCGGCTTGGCCTTGTTTCATCACTGTGTAGCAGCTTTGAGCTTGCCTCTTAGATTGGCCGCGGCTTTGGTGGGGTTATGGGTGAGACAACCCACCTTGCACTTGGCCTTTAGGTGTGCAGCCGCGGCTTGGGCTTGTTTCTCAGGTGAGCCGCGGCTTGGGTGTGCTTACTAGGTGGGCAGGCCGCGGCTTGGGTATGTTCAATATGCATGTCGCGGCTTGAGTTTCTTCTTAGGCGTGCCGCGGCTTGGCTTGCAACAGCCTCCCGATCCTTCATTTATCAGCCTTGGTCTTATTTGATCCTTTGGGGGTGTTACCCCTTCATGTCCCCCCCAGTCCAATGTCATGATACCAATCATGTCATTGGAATAATAATTTCATAGGTTATGAGGATTTCTTCTTATCAATGCTGATGTTACTTTTGCCTCGGGCCCCGACCCTAGTCTCCATCAATCATATCGTTGTCTACCTTCCCTTGAGCCACGCGCTTGTCTACATGACACGACTCTTTGGTGACCTATTTATTTTTGAAATCCGGCCCAAAGAACATCACATCGGTCTCGTCCCGCGAGCCATGTCTTCCTCGAGCCGCGGCCTAGCCGTCGCTCCCCTTGTCGCGCGCCCCTATGCCTTTCCTCTATAAATTTACCAACAATCTCCCCATTCACCCCACTTTCTTCTTTTCCTTCTTTCATTTTTCTTCAAGTTTTCTTCCATTCATTCAAGATCACAAATCTCTCTGGTAAGTTACTTTTTCTCATCTTTCGTGTTTCTAATGGAGTGTAGAAATGACGTGGTTCTTCAACACTCGGTTATCTCTCAAGATTTTTTAAACAACTTTACGCTTCGCTATGGTATTTCTCCCGAGCTTAGCCCTACCGTCCCTCCCCCCCCGTCGACCGTGAGGGATGCACCGGTTGGGACAATAGCTCTTTATACTTCATTTTTTAGCTTTTGTAATTTTCGAAACCGGTTAGTCGGTTTTTGTGTTTGCTTGTTAGGTATTATGATATCCACCTATCGCAACTTGTTCCTTTACGACTTATTAAGGTATATCATTTTGAGATATGTTGTCGTGCTCGTAACTTGGAACCCGAAGTTAATCTTTTTAGGGCGTTTTATAAGTTGAATAGGGTAGGTGATTGGCTAACCTTTGAGAAGAGAAAAGCTCCCAAGCCTCCTTTGATTTCACGAACCATAACTAGTTTGAAGCATTGGAAAGATCATTTCTTCTTCATTTCATCTAACATAGTTCCTTTTGAGATGCATTGGTTGGAACCTAGTAAGCCTATTCAGGACCCCTTTCCCGAGCCCGACACGTTTGATATGTCTGCTTATGACCTCTTGAAAGCCGAGCCAACTCCTCTTCGTAGCTATTCTGAGCATTTCCTTGTAATGGCCGGTGTTAGTCGTAACTGGGCCGACCTTAACGCGGTTCCATTCATGACTTATCAAGGGAAACATAAGTTGCTTCCTCCCTTGTGCCTTAATGTACATGTTCATGTGTCTGATTATTGTTTGTATGTTGTGCTCTTACAGGTATGGGTCTATTCGAGCGTATGAAATTGTCAGCCAAAGAGGATGTTTCTGAACAGGCTGAAGCATTGCCTGAAGGTGCGACTCCTATATTGGAGACTACCGCCGGCTACGTTGATCAACCGGGTGAAACCATGCCACCACCCTCTCGTAAGCGAAAAAGTGCCGATGAAGCTTCTGCTCCCACAAGTCTTCCTAAAATGAAGCGCAAACAGGGGTTGGGGGGCCCGGGACTTCGGCCGCGGTCGTCTCCCCCTCTCTCACCTGCCGCGTCTCGCAAAAGAGGTCCCTCAGCCGCGGCTGAGGCGTCTTCTGGCTCGAACTCGGGCAGTTCTGGTTCTGCCCCTTCGTCTCCTGACGGTCAGTCGGTAGGTGGTTCCGGTAAGGGAAAAGTGGCTGCTTCTTCTGAAGACTCCGAGCTGAATGCGGAAGATAAATTCATTCCTAACTGGGATTTGACCAATGGAACTACTTTCGAGACTCCAGATTCATGTAGGGACTTTATGTTTGCATCTCGCACACCTGCAGAATTCTTTCGTGGAGAAGGTTTGAAAAATAGAGCATTGTCGAATGCCGGTTGTTTGGCTATGGTGAATAGTTTGTTTTCTTTCGCTGAGATTCATGGCCATTGGGTGGATGGTGTCAATGAGATTCGTGACCTTAAGAAACAGGTGTCTAAGTTGGAGATTGAGAATGCGTCTCTCAAATCTCGTTGTGATGCATCTGAGGCTGCTAAAGAGAAACTCACTCGAGATCTCAGTGGTGCGCAGGAGGAGCTTTGTATTCAGCACGCTGCAGTGAAAAAACTTTCCTCGGACTTGAAAGATAACAAGATTGCTTCTGAAAGCCGCATTGCTAATCTTGAGGAGAAAGTGTCGCATCTCTCATCCGAGAAGAAATGGATTATTTCGGAAGGTGTTGGCTTGGCTTTTAACAAGATTCGTGATAGCGATGAGTTCCTTGATGCGTTGGCTAGGATTAACAGCTTGTCGGACAAAGTTGGTTATAATGCTAGGTTGTTGGATGGGGCTCGCCTCGCTGCCGAGGGCAAGAAACCGGAAACGGCGAAGAATTTTGATAAAAATGCATTGAAGAAGCTACGAGCTGAATCCGACTCGTTTGACATGGCTGCCCTTCCTATGACCGGTACTATTGCTGCAATGCGTGATTCAACCATTGAGGAGATCAAATCATTCCTGACTACTCTAGCTGAAGACCCTGCTCCAGTGTAGCTAGCTTATCTTTTGGGTGTTTATTTTGTGTTTGTAATGTTACCGAACTTGTACCCTGACTTGATGTTTATTTTGTAATGGTATTTATGCTTTGATGCTTCATGTCTTGTGTTTTGACCGTTGAGTTTGTGGATTGTTGATGCCTCAATAGGCCGCGACTCTGGGCCGCGAGATCTCCTCGGCCGCGACTTGTGGCCGCGGGATGGCGTGCGGCTTTAGGCCGCGACAGGTTTCATGCTTGCGGCTTACGGTCGCGACTCGTCGTTTGTTCATAATATTATTCTGGTTATATTTTTAATTGTCACATGTCACCTCCCAACTCGGACTTCAGCCACGACAAGAGTCCTTGGTCGCGATCAAGGTTTCGGCCGCGACTCGATGCCACGTCCCGAGGCTCGGCCACGGCTAGCCTTTGGTTGCGGCTTGTTTATGCCCTTGTCACGGCTCTCCCTTGGTTGTGACTTTTTGGCCGCGGCTCTCCCCTGTTCCCTTGCTGCGGCTCTTCCTTGGTTGTGAATTGTGGTGCGGCTTGTTCTTTGGGTACAATTATGGCCGCGAGTTGCTTTTCGGCCGCGACTCATCTTGGAGCTGTTGGCCGCGGCTTTCGACTGCAAGTGTTATTTCATGGTCGCGACTTGCCACTCGCTTATAATATGATTATGGTTACATTTTTAGCCGCGATTCGTAACCTCAGCCGCGGATAAGACTTAGGACGTGACTTTAACTTTGGTCATGGTCCTATGCACCCATGCATTTTCTGGTTATTGTTGCTTTTCTAGCTTGGGTTTTTAGCCGAATGGGAATGTACATTGAGCGGCTCTAGTTGTTTGCCAAAGTATGATCATGTGCATGGAGGAATGCATTGGTTTTCTTTGAGATCTGGTTACTAACAACAAGTTATGCTTAGTTATGGTTTGTTTAACTTTAGCTTGACAAACATTTGCATTGTTTGGTTACTTATTACGCCATTCGCAAATGTCACTCGAGTAATTGTATTGGTATCTCACTTTTCTTTCTTTACTCACACGTCATTGTGGTTTCATGACTTGTTACGACACTGGTTATATAAAAATATTCATTAATTTGGTGTAACTACTGGTGCTCGCATGCACCTTCTTACTGAAAAAACGAGTTACACTGTTTAAATGCTAATACCTATTACATGTAGCATCGTCGGAGCTGAGCTCCATTCCAAGTTCTCGGGATGACTGCTCCGTCCAGCTGGCTGAGTTTATAAGCTCCATTGTTTCCCACTTCGATGACTTGATAAGGTCCTTCTCAACGTGGACCCAGCTTACCCTGATCTTGAACTCTACTCCCCTCATTGCTTCTTAAGACGTAATCACCTTCCCTGAACGTTTGATGTTTCACACGAGAGTTGTAATACCGTTCAACTTCCCTCTTATGCTTCGCTTCTCGAATTGCCGCCACCATCCGTCTTTCCTCAAGCAAATCCAAGTTAAGTCGTAGATTGGTTTCATTCTCTTCTTCAAGAGCTTGTGTGACTCGGGTTGTTGGCATACCTATCTCAACGGGTATCATGGCTTCTGATCCGTAAGTTAAACTAAATGGGGTTTCACCGTGGCTGGTTTTGGGCATGGTTCGATGGGCCCACAAGACATTGGGTAGTTCCTCCACCCAGTTCTTCCCCTCAATGCCCAATCATGTTTTTATTCCTTCGACAATACTGCGATTGACTCTCTCAACTTGACCGTTACCTTGTAGATGAGCTACTGAAGTGAAAATTTATTGGATCTGCAGGTCTCTACACCATGATTTGAATGGATTCTCAGCAAACTGCCTTCCGTTGTCTGTTACGATGAACAACGGGAGTCTGAAACGGCATATAATGTTTTCCCATGTAAACTTCTTCACTTGATGTCCCGTGATCGACTTTAGGGCCTTGGCTTCCACCCATTTGGTGAAGTAATCCACGGCCACTAAGAGAAACTTAACTCCTCCGGCTGTCACTGGGAATGGGCCCACAATATCCATTCCTCATTTCTGAAAAGGCCACGCGACATTGACTAGAATTAGATTGTTCTTGGGTCTGTGGCACATTGGTGCGTGCCTTTGGCAACTTTCACACCTTTGGATTTCTTTAGTTGCACTCTTATGCATCCCGGGCCAATAGTACCCCGCTCCCATTGCTTTTGCTACTAACATTCTTGGACCTGCATGGATGCCACAAATGCCTTTGTGTATTTCTCTGATGACATAGTTTGCTTCGTCTGGCATGAGGCATCGTAGTAATGGCCCCATGTAGGATTTGCGGTATAGGACCCCCTGCCGCAGCTCGTATTGTAGTGACTTTGTTTGAATTGCTCTGGCATCTCCCTTTTCCTCAGGTAGGTCCCCACTTCCCAGGAATTTGATAATTGGACTCATCCAACATTCATGCGCTACAGCATCCACCGAAGTTACCTCCTTCTCGTCAATCGATGGAGACTGTAGTACTTCAACTCTGACTTCCTTGGCTAGGTGGCTGAAAGTCACTAAAGCAAGTTTGCTAAGAGCGTCTGCTTTCTTGTTTTGGCTTCTCGGGATGTGCGAGACATCGCACTTCTCAAAACCGCTGATCAAATCCTTCGCTTTTCCTAGGTACTGCTTCATTGTTTTTTCCTTAGCGTCGTAAGACCCATTAATCTGATTTGCAACCAGTAACGAGTCTACATGGGCGTGGAGTTTCTGGATTCCCATTTGTTTGGCCAGTCTTAAGCCAGCCACTAGCGCCTCATATTCCGCCTCGTTGTTAGAGCTCTTGAAAGCCAGCCTCAAAGCGTAAGTTATTTCTTCTTTCTCAGGCCCTACCAGTATCATTCCAGCACCCGATCCTTCGTCGTTTGACGCGCCATCGGTATGCAAACACCATTCCCTGTTGTCTTGACTCACGGATTTTTCATTGGCATTATTATCCTCCTTCTCTTGTGGCATTTCTGTTAGAAAATCAGCCACGACCTGCCCCTTGATTGCTACTCTTGGCTTGTATTCTATCTCAAAGACTCCCAACTCTATGGCCCATTTCGCCAACCTCCCTGATATCTCTGGCCTTCTCAAAATCTGTTGTATAGGTTGGCTAGTCCAGACCTCAATCACATGGGCCTGGAAGTACATTCGCAATCTCCTGGAAGTATATACCAAAGCAAGGGTTAGTTTTTCCATAGGTGAATACCTGGTTTCTGGATCTTTGAGAGCCCGACTGATAAAGTAAATCGGGGTCTGTTCTCCTTCTCTGTTTGTCATCAGCACCGCGCTTACAGCTTCCTCTCCTGCGGATAAGTACATCACCAGTCGCTCTTTGGGGAAAGGAGCTACCAGCCTGGGCAGGTTGCTCAAGTATACCTTCATTTGTTGAAATGCTGCCTCTGCCTCTTTTGTCCATAAAAAGTCCTTCTTGCTCAAGCAGTTGCGTAAAGTAGTCATGAAAGGCAAAGCACGCACATCATGCTTCGATAGGAACCTGTTCAGGGCTACCAGTCGCCCATTGAGCGTTTGCACCTCTTTGACTTATTTTGGTGATGGCATATTGAGAACAGCTGTCACCTTCTCAGGGTTAGCCTCCAATCCTTACATTGTCACAACCACCCCCAGAAACTTCCCTTCTTCGACTCTAAATGAACATTTCTTGGGGTTTAACTTCATGTTAATCGTCTTCAAAGTTTGGAAAGTCTCAGCGATATCTGCAAGCAAAGCCTCTTCATCGCGACTTTTTATCACCACATCGTCCACGTAGATTTCAATGTTCCTTCCTGTCTGCTGCGAAAAAGCTTTATCCATTAATCGTTGGTAAGTTTCCCCTGCATTCTTTAAACCAAACGACATTTTTGTGAAGCAAAAAATGCCAACATCGGTGTAAAAATCAGTCTTATCTTCATCTTCGGGCGTCATTTGCACCTGGTGGTATCCCTTATAAGCATCTAGGAAACACTTCAAAGAAAAGCTCGCCAAGGAATCCACCTTCAGATCAATATCCGGGAGTGGATAGCAATCCTTAGGGCATGCGTTGTTAAGATCTTTGAAGTCGATGCACATCCTCCACGTGCCATCGCTCTTTTTTACCATTACCATATTAGCCACCCAGGTTTGGTAACGTACCTCTCGGATGATACCCGCCTCGAGCAGTTTCTTGACTTCTTCAACCACAGCCCGACTTCGTTTCGGGCCCATGAGTCGATGTTTTTGGGCAACTGGCTCCTTCGATGCACGTGTGTTCAACTTGTGCTCTGCCGTGTTACGTGGGACACCCTCCATGTCAGTGGGTTGCCATGCGAAAACATTCAAGTTGTTCTACAGCAGATGACGGAGTCGTTCTTTAGTGACATCACCCAGCTGCCCCCCGATGGTAATTTTTTGTTCCGGGAAGAGGGGGTTGATTACCCACTTTGACAGTGTTGGACACACCAGCTCGTCCTCCCCAGCTGCTGTTCCTGGAGCGATAGCCTTTACGTCCTTGCATTCTCTGCTGGAATATACAGTGACAACTCTGGTTGGAGTGGGGAATTTGATCGCGGCATGGACTGTGGATATGACTGCTCCAAGCATACATAGACCCGGCCTTCCAAGTAAGACATTGTGAGACGATTCGGATCTCACGACCAGGAAAGTCATGGTGACCTCCCGCCACCCCGCGTGGTTACCTATTGCAACTGGCAATTGTATCTGGCCCAGGGTCTGCACTACTTCTCCTGAAAAACCAGTGAGGAGGTGTGTCCTTGTATCTAGGGTTCTTTTGATTTCTTCATCAAGCTGCAAGAAACAGTATTCGTACATAATTTCCTAACTACTCCCGCTATCTACATATATTCTGTGTACTTGGTGTCCTGCGATGATGGCTGAAATCGTGAGAGGGCCGTTGGCAAAGCTCCCGCCATGTATCGAAGTGAATGAAATTTCTTGTGCCATCCAAGGCTCCATGTGGTCAGAATGACGCTTGATGCTACACTCTGCGACCCTCATCATGAATATCTCCTTCCTTTTGTCTCCCGCTTGAGGTGCTTTCTTCAACTCTCTCAACAGATGTACCAGCTTTCCGGTTTTTATCGCCAGCTCTGTCTGTCGTTTTAATGAGAAACAATCATCTGTTGCATGCCCGTTTTCTTTATGGAATTCACAATACTTGCTCGTGTCTCTTTTTACTCCTGGCTTCAACGGCGTGGGCTTGGTGAAGTTGATGTTTTCTGTGGCTAGGATTTCGCTTTGAGTTTTAATCAAAGGTGGAAGAGTCACATTGGGACCCTGCAGGTTCTGAATTGGAGGTGTGAAACGAGATTGAAAAGATGGGTTTCGTTGTGGGTAACGTGGCTGGAAACGTGGTTTCTCCCATGACTTCGAGCCTCCTGGTCTTTTTTGCGGGTCCCACACAGGGGACACAAGTTTCTTTGGTGTCTGATCTTTCAACTGCTCGCACGCCTTCTTTCCCCTAACGAATGCCTTGGCTCTCTCCAACATCTCGTCCACCGTCTTTGGAAGATGTTCGTGAAATCTTTCTACTAACTGGTCATTTCTTACTCCGTGGATGAAGGCCGAGATCCGGATCGTCTCCCCGGCTCCTCGTACCTGCATGCTTTCTTTTGAATATCTTAGGAAAAAGTTTTCGATAGACTCACCATTGCCTCTTTTGATGTTGTGCAATTTTGTCGGATCTTTGGCGGACAGCCTTTGTTGACTGAAATTTCTTAGGAAGTCTTCCTCCAATTCCTCAAAGCTTCCGATCCCTCCGACCGGAAGGCTGTCAAACCAGACCCTAGCTGTACCAGTCAGGGTCTGAACAAACATGTGACACCATACGGGGATTGACCACTGCTCAACTTCAGCGGCGCCTACGAAAATTGCAAGATGATCGTCCGGATCGCCCGTACCGTTGTACTTCCCTACATTGGATGGCATTTTGAGTTTTGGAGGGAAAGTGAACTCTGCTATTCTTGGTATAAACTTGGATCTGGCTCGCGCCGTCGATGGGCGGTATGGCTTGCTAAAATCATCATCAACTCCCACCTTCTCTCCAGTTGCGGCAGTGCCTTGACTTATCTTTGCTTTTGGATTGTTTTCAGTATTCTCTACCTTGTCTCTCCGATCATCCTCTCCCTCTTCACGATTCCTTTCCTCTGGGATTTCTTCATATTCGAGACGTGTTCGGATTTCTCTAAGGCGTCGCTCCCTTTCTTCTTGTTCCAGCATGGAGAGAATTTGCTCTCGGTTTTTGTTGATGAATTCCGGGGTGATGACACTATCACAGTTGTTGCCACCCCCTGTGGTGGCTGCTAACGGGGAAGTGGTGGTGTGTGGATTTTCGGTATCACTAGTGTCCTTATGGTGAGGGGTTCCCTGGCTTGAATCCATGGCAATTGTTTGAGTAACGTCTCGGTCCCACGGATGGCGCCAAATGTTGCTACACAAATCCTAATCAAGGGATTAAGACTTGGGAGCAGTGCGAGAATGGGGTTGCTACGAGGATTAGGCAGGAACTTTGGCTTTGACTGCTGGGGGAGCTGGATGCGGCTGAGAAGCAAGATGCGACTGGGCTTGGGCTCGGCTGAGCTGGACTTCGGCTGAGCAATACTTTCGGCTGAACGGAGTATCTGCGAGACAAGAACAACACCGTGAGCCTCGCCTCGGGTAGAAAGGGTTTTCTCCCCGAGACCACACTCCGGCGTGAGAATAAGTATTTGTGTTGATATAACTTTGGAGAGAAGAATATTGAGTGAGTAGTTTATAGTGAAAGTGCTCTCAGAATGTGAGAATGTATATGTGAATGAATATCTGAATGCCCTCCCTTCCTGTGGAATGAAGGAGTATTTATAGTGTTGATACATGGAGATTAAATGTGACATGGTTCTATTCTTGGAAACCTGTGGTCAACGATCTGGGACTGAAGTTCCCTAGTTTAGGGTTTTATACCCTTATGGTGTAAAGGGTTTCTGACTAGCATTAATGTGGTTTGTCTTGATAGTTGACTTAGAGATTTGGGGGCTGTTCTGACTTCCTGCCATTGTTTTGGCTTTACTCGTTTTGTCTTCTTTCTTATTCCTTTGCAACCAATGAATGGCTTTCTTGGTTGCCAAGTTTACGTAAAAGTTTTCACAAGTGTTGAACATGAGGGCTCACGATATCATTTTGATGATACCGTGCCTAGCCACGGCTTCGAGCTTGCTCCCCAGCCGCGGTTTGGGTATAGTTGTGGTTTGGGTTCTGTTGCGGTTTGAACTCTGTCGCGGCTTGGGTTCCGCCGCGACATGGGTTCAACCCCGGTTTGGGCTTTGGTTCTTTTCGCTTAGATAAAAACAACTTAGGTTCATTACGCGACTTGGGCGGGACTCCGGGTGTGCCGCGGCTTGGCCTTGTTTCATCACTGTGTCGCGGCTTTGAGCTTGCCTCTTAGATTGGCCGCGGCTTTGGTGGGGTTATGGGTGAGACAACCCACCTTGCACTTGGCCTTTAGGTGTGCAGCCGCGGCTTGGGCTTGTTTCTCAGGTGAGCCGCGGCTTGGGTGTGCTTACTAGGTGGCCAGGCCGCGGCTTGGGCATGTTCAATATGCATGCCGCGGCTTGAGTTTCTTCTTAGGCGTGCCGCGGCTTGGCTTGCAACAGCCTCCCGATCCTTTGTTTATCAGCCTTGGTCTTATTTGATCCTTTGGGGGTGTTACCCCTTCAACGTTTAACCGTTTTAAGTTATATATACATATTGTTGACTAGTTAAGTGAATATCTTTGCACACACATTAACATGTATGTAATAATAATGTACTTTTTTAAGGTTAACAAATATACGGTCTACTTAATTATCATTAATTTGTTTCATTATGTGTGTAGAGTGTCGAGTTGCAAGAATGTTAGGGCCATATTTTGACACGCAAGCATCTGTGCTTAGTTGTTAGCTGACTAACCGCAACATACAGATGACCTCCTGATTCTCCCTGTTTATCTAATTTTTATCTTTTATATTAGCAAAAAATAATAAGTATTATCTATCTTTTAAAAACCAAACGTGATGAATAGTGTTTTTACAATGTTACACTGTTCATTTTGAAATCGGTGGTTGTGGTTGTTTCTTAGTCTTAAACTAAAAGAAGCATGACACATATCTTCACCGACAAACACGTGTAAGTGTAACATTCTTCTTCAGTTATTGGCGTTAAAGGTGAAAGAATTGTACACAAAGATATTGAGGAGTCGGGAAAATAAACCGCCTTCCACCACACAATGCCTACCGAAATTAGACCTGCGAATAAGATCGGTGAAGGTGAGACCCTTCATTCTCTGTGTTAAGATGATTGGGTCTGATCGAATCATGTTGTTATGTCGACTTTAAACTATGAAGCTAGAATCCCGTTGGTATCTTTGTTTAATCAATTATAATAAATTCACGAATGTAGTCATGAGATATGAGCATGGGTGGCCCCGAGGGTGGGCGGGGTGGGCGACCGCCCAGGGCCAACCTCATCAGAGGCCCTGCATTTTAAAAAAAAAATTATATTATATATGTATGTATATATAATTTTAAAAACAACTATAGGTTATCAACAAACTAATTACCAAACCCAATAACAATTTAATTATCTTGTCTATTGAAACATAGGGTAGACTAATATTTTATTAGTTCAGTCGATTCAATCTAAACTCAATTCAAAAACGCTAGAAGTGTTTTACGATTCGGTTAAGTAAGTAAATTAGATTATTGTGTTAAAATACTTTTATTTATTGGTAAAATATTATTATCGTATTATAGATTTTTTTACATAATGGTTATTGACACTATATTTTAGGGGCCCATTTTTTCTACTCGACTAAGGCCCAAAATTATTCGAAGACTCTCGGGACTGGCGTTGGATACAAGACTTTATATTGCACGCTATTACTCATATATTCATAAGAATGTTATTTCGTTCAATGCTTAAGCAATATATGAATGATCATTAGGAACAAATATCACACAAGGACTAATATTTTTGTTTTCCCTTACACACTTCAGACAACACAGGTCGTAATTAATCTAGATAGACTGTGTGGGAACATGTGATGTGTTTCTCGGATTCAATCCTCAGCCTCAAGTAGTTTTTATATTATTTGATTATTAGGTTTACTAAAATACACGAGTAGATGTCATTAGAGATCGAAACAAACATGGATAATGGGTAATACTAATTATTGCTAATTATACTTTTTTTGGTGGTAAACTGCTTAATTTTTAGATTTTCATTTTACCACTGTCATTATTAAATGTAGTCAAGTTTCAATGATCTAAGGATGATTTCCAATATAATATTCTTTCGTATTTGATGTAAGTAACAACAAACTATGTGTAATTTTTGTTATTCTGATGTTTATTAATATAGGTTTTTTTGGCTTGCATATGAAGAACATCAAGAGGCTGGTTTAGTGACGGGTCAGGCAACCTCATAATATATCAAGTGGAATCAATGATATAACGTATTTATCATGATGTGATATAGTTTAGTAGTATAACTTGAAGTTTATATCATCTGAATATGCCACTTGGATTAAATATACATTTTGCTTGGTAGAGTCCACACACTTTTTGGGCATGTCAAATTAGATAGGCAGGTGGATACAAAGTGGATACAATGCAAATGTTGCATAACACTAGTGAAGGTACTGTTTGAAATTTATTGTACTATTAATATGTTTATTAATATTTAGTCAATAAATTAATGTGTTGAATGAAAATTAATGTGTTGAATGACATTAGGAATTAATAATGTGGTAAATTGTTCCACATTGGAGGAAAGAAATAATATAAAATGGTTTATATTCTATAACCTCTTGACTATTTTGTTTTTTAAGGTTTCACACTAAGTGGATTCGCGAAGGGTGCGTAGCACCCTTAACTCGCACTCGCACACGCGCGTGTGCGGCTTGGGCATGTTGGCGCAATATGGCGCTTTGATGATGCACTTTGCACTTCGCATCTCCGCGAGCCGCCTTAGTATTTTTGAAGGTTGGTTCGAGGGTCTGGTCAGGTGCGACTGACTTTGGTGCGCGGTCAGAACTATGACTCGTAACACTTGCATCGCCGCGAGCCGCCTTAGTATTTTTGAAGGTTGGTTTGAGGGTCTGGTCAGGTGCGACTGACTTTGGTGCGTGGTCAGAACTATGATTCGTAACAGTTTCCATTACAAGTTGACCGAAACCGACGACTGTAATGACGAATTAAATGAGCGGTTACGATTCGGATTAATGACTGAGTGACGGCTGAGTGGCTGTTATAGTTCGAATTCCACTATAAATACTAAGGGTGCCTCAGAAGGAAGATACACCAACACAACTCGAAACCTGCAGCAAAACATGTTCTCTAATCATCCTCCATCTCTCTAGTTTCTCTTCTACAAACAAGTTCGGGTTCTAGATCAATCCTGGCAGTACAATCTGCTTCAGCTGTAGTACCCTGGGAAATAAAACGAGTTCTCTTGGGGGCTCGGAATTTGTTTTAAGGGCCCCGTGTTAAACACGATCCTCAGCCTTTACATTTCTGCTCATCTATTTTTGGTAATTTACAATTGTAAAAGATATTTGTAATCGTTTATTTATGTTCATTTGTATTGAGTATATTAATAAAAATTATTTGAGTTTAAATTTTATATGAACGGTTCCTACAGGTACATGCCTATGTATCCAGTACTGCATTTTAAAAAGGCGATGAATCAAAAGTGATTAATAGAATGAGTATATAGCATTTGAAGACATTTGAATGGAAAAGCTTAAATCATCTGCCTAGCTGCATTAGTTCAACCAATTCCCATGTTGGTTGTAGTTTATATTGTATCATAACATGTGATATTTATTTGGCTTTAGTTTATTTTTTAATTTAAATAAATCTTTTGAAATTTCTCACTATTGTTTTTTACAATTGGTCTCGAGGGGTGTGGTGGTTGAGCACTTGCCTTCAAATGAGAACACATGCATGTTACTTTATAATGGAATGCTTGAAGCATTAGAAATTCATTTGATTGTTAGATTGTTGACATGATAGTGTTAGATTTTCATGAGTGATATATATGCAAGAGATGAACACAACAAGTACAAAATGCAAGTAGTTTAATTTGGTGGTTTATATGCCATTATCTTTAAAAAGATTACCGTTTTGGTCGTTTTGCAGGTTCATACATGATGGTTGTTGGAGGTTGTGTTATTTGCACATTGCAATTGCAATCTCCACATAATCAAGGTGAATGTGAATTGCGTTGATCCGATTATAATTTTCAACCATTTTATTATCATATTCTCATTGTACTAATATGTCGTTGGAGATATTACCATTGGCTTTTAAAAAATAATTTTGATAACAATGAGATAATGAGTTAACTGTATGGATGTTTGTTAGATTTAGATTATTTATGATCATTTAGAACTGATTGTTTTACCCTTACATATTGAGGTTCACTTCATATATCTTCCAATTTTCAATCACTATATATTGATCATTTAGAAGTAAATGTCACACATCCGAGTATGATATTCGACAACTACTATTATGATCTATGTAATCGGGTTACAAAGGCTACATTTATGGTTTGCTGTTAAAGTCTAACGCATTACCTTTGAAATGAAAATCTCAAGGTGTGTGATAGTTTTCTAAAAGTACAAAAACCTCACTTCTAGTTTTGAAGTTCATATGTATGTCTATGATCGATCATTTGTGATTGTATGGGCTTTTAAGATTTGAATCAGTTAACTTTATCAGACTATATGGCCCATTCAGGTGCTCATTTCTTGATGTATTCAAATGATTTAGGAGATCACAAAATAAATTTTACTTTTGATTGTTTTATAACCCGTTTAATGTTGGTTTTGTTTTTTCATTGATTATTCAGGACCACATAATAAGACAAAGGAGTGTTGTAAATGGGTGAGATTTTAGCAACCGTTGTGCTCTATTTTATACAAGTAGAATTTCCCGCCGCAGAGGGAAAAACCTAGTTGTATTTAATTTATTATAATTAATCTTTTTTAATTAATGATTTATTTATTTAGTTATGTATATAAAATTCAAAATATACAGTTAACTTTAAGTTTCCAAATATAATTTGTATTTAAGTTTCATATTATAAAATTATTTTAAATATATCTTTTTATTTGAAAACAGTTTCCGATAGATCGTTAAAGGAATTATGTGAATAAATAGTGAAAAGGATATGTCCAATGGAAAATACCCTTGGAAATCCATCGGTATATAGTGAACTCGCAACATTATGATTCCTTTCAATAGTCTTTATTCGAATGAGCATCACCGACACAACAAAGGTAAAAACATGCAATTAAATGAGTAAGCCATAATCTATCAAAATTAAGTTAAAGTTGATCGGTCTACCTTCACACCCAAGGCGCTAAGGATGATGTGCCGCTTACTGAACGTGAAACAACAACCCTTATGGGCCGTTAATGGTTAACGTATTTAGAGGCCGTTTGTTTCGCAGAATGTTTTGCAAAGTAATTGGAACTGAAATTGAAATTTTGTAAAATTGATAACGTGTTTGATTGGTTATTTATGAGTGGAATTGGAATCTTAATTTTGAACATTTCATTGGATTGTTAAACATTCTATTAGTAAGTGAAAAGAATGTGAATTACAATGTATGTGTGAAAAATTCTCAATTCCAATTCTATTTGACCAAAAAACATGATTTTAGATGGAAAAGTTTTCAATTCCGGAGAGGTAAAGTGTGAGGTTCAAACTATTATCTATGTCACAACGTCGCTTTATGCTCGTACGGTTGTATGGGTTCCCGATTAATGTTATGGGCCGGACACCCCAAGGTATTATTTATCTATGAAGGATTGAACCCAATCTCTACTAAAAAGTCGAAACCGCCTACCGCTAGGCCACGTTGAAGTAGTTATAACAATTAAGTTAACTAACATCAAAAGTTCTTTTGCATGCAACTACCCACATGAATTGGATTAACTGTTATAAAGTTAACATCGACATCATTTTGCGAGACACGATTAATAATTAATCGTTAATAACAAATATTTAACTTGTTTATTGTAGATCACATGTTTATTCACTGTTAACAGAAACGACGAATCAAGTTTAGATTATCAATATTACACAAAACATGTGAAGTATTACCAAGATTCAGACAACGAAAATTAAGCATATTAATCTCGACTTGCTAAAATCAAAAGACTTTTATAGACAACAATAACGTGTCACTTATCCATTGATGAAAACACCAACCATCAACAATTGGTTACTCTATGTTAAGACTAGACTATTGAACATTTAAGTGGCGTCAAACATGATGACGTGATTACGTGAACACAAGTAGAACTACAAATCCCATTACAAGATAGTTAAAAGAAGCTCCAAACTCATAGGTCGGCAAGCCCTTAATTGACGCCAAACATAACTTTTCAAATATTATTGCTGATGAGTTAATCTTAATAAATATCAGTTTATCTAATTAAAGTATATTTTGATTAGGATAATGTTTAGAACATTTTATTATTTGTTTGAGTTGATTTCCTATTTAGAGTTTAATTAAGAGTCTTAGGGAGCAAGTAGTTTCTTATAAAAAGGATGAGTATATATGGTAATTTCTTGGTTCAAGACTTTTTTTGAGTTTATAATATAAAAAAGTCATGAGAGTTTCACAAAATCATCGTGTTAATCATCAATTTTGATTCATTTGACTCCTACAATTGGTATAACAGGGAGGAGAACAATTTGTTGAAGACGGTGAATTTCAAGACCTATGGAACAAATTCCTACAAACAAAGACCTCACCCATTAGAGTTTATCGGATCCAAGTGAATTCCGATTAGAATAGTTGCGAAATCTTGTAATTCGATCAAGGGTGATCGAATTCGGGCAAGATCAGTCACACATCGGTTGATATTTTGTGGAGTTTCTACCGATATAGAAACCCGTTACTACCAGAAACTGTTTATACCAACGTTAAGGAATAGTTCGTAGTCGAAGAACAGTGATCAACCCATGTAGTTTATCTATTTAAAGTTTATTTTGGTTATGATAATTTTTAGAATATTTTATTATTTGTTTGAGTTGATTTCCTAGTTTGAGTTTAATTAGAAGTCTTAGGAAGCATGTCGTAAGTTTAGTATAAATAGATGAGTAGGTTATTCTAATTTTTTGTTTATGTATTTGTTTAAGTTAATATATTAAAAGAGTCGTTGGAGTTCCACAAATTATCGTGTTCATTGTCTATTTTGATCCAAGTGAGTCCAACAATTGTATCAATAAAGGCTCCAAACACTATTTAAGCACTATACTTAATTTAAAGATGCTTTAGTTAATTAATTTTTATATACATGATATTTAGGTGGTATTTAACACCCATTTTCTTTTTTTTTCTTTTTTAATTATCACACATCGTTTATTTTGTATTTATCAATAAAATATAGCAGATTTGGTATTTCAGTTTTTAAATACGATGACGTAAAGTTTTATATGGCGGTCAAACTTTTAATGCGACTATGTTCAATAATGAAGGTTTTTATATACGTAAATTGTTATTTATAAACAGATTATGTTTATAAATAATCATTAAACATTCCATGGTAAACTCTAAATTTGAAAGCATCCTATTGTTGTTCTTCTTATAAGTATCAATCCTCAATACACCAATCCTTATAATTTTACAAAATATGGTGGTTTATACCATGAATTTGGGGGTGTTCATGTTTATTATGTTTGTATCTGTCCACTTTTATAGCGCGGTGGCACAAACAAGGTTTGTTGTCGGGGACGTCTTAGGTTGGACTGTTCCTTCAGGTGACGCTGCTATATATACCACCTGGGCGTCCCCTTTGACCTTTATGGTCGGTGATATCTTAATCTTTAACTTCACTGACGGAGAACACAACGTTGCAGAGGTTCCAGCGACTGTATACGAGTCGTGCACTTTCACTAATCCCGCCATTATTGTGAACGGCCCCGCTTCCATCACCTTGACCACCGCGGGCAATCATTATTACATTTGCACCTTCACAAGTCATTGCCAAGACGGTCAAAAGCTAGCCATCAATGTATTCGCTGCTGACAACACCGTTCCTACGGTAACAACACCCATAACACCCGCAACACCATCAATTTTGCCAATCTCTCCGTCAACAACACCCGATCCACCCACCTCGTCTCCAGACTCCAGCCCATCAACACCACCAAGCCTTAACGCTGCACCGCCACCGCCACCTACTAGTGGAGCTCCATCTTTCACCACCATGGGGCCTACTTATATGTTGACAATGGGCTTAGCTATCTTGAATTATTAAATTCGTGACTTAAAAGAATACACAAAATAGTTATTGTTTAATTTATATATTTTTTATGTATTCATTTAGAATCACATGATTTATAACTATCTATGTATTCATATTTATATTAGTTCGAATATATTTCTTTACAATATCCTTATGCTAATTATATAGTGAATCTTGAACACTCTGAAGCAACTTGGTTCAAATTTTAAACGTTGAGAATCCAGATGCAAAGAAAAAGAAATTTGGATGATAATGGCAAACGTGAACAAACCACGGGGAGGTAAACGACAATTCAATCTTTTAATAATTATTAATAGAGTGAATTGACGTTTTCCTCCCTGTGGTTTGGTCACATTTGCCATTTCATCCAAAAATATTTTTTTTTTCATTTGGCTCCTCAAGGTTTGGAAAACATTGTCATTTTCATCCAAAAATATGAGCTTCATTGTTTTAAAATGTTAAACATTCATCGTTAAAAGGGTACTTAAGTAAAATTTTTAGATAAACGAAATCATAATTTATGTTTACGTATTGCTAATAAAAAATTTTACCATGAAATTCATGTTTTTGGATGAAAATGACAACTATTTCAAACATTAGGGAGACAAATGTAAAAAAAAATCTTTTTGGATGAAAATGACAAATATGACCAAACCACAGGGAGTAAAACGGCAATTCACTCTTATTAATATATATATAAAAGATGGTGTATTTGTATAACATGGAAGGGTAAAACAAATTGGTTGAAAGAATCTTTCATATGATGATTTGATTTTGATATAAGACTAACCTTTTATTTTAAAATTATACGTAGGATGTTTGAACATTCTTCCTAAGGAAATGGTCAACTTTGATACTTTCTAGATGTCAATCCTCACTCAATTGATTTGAAGAAAAAAAAAACTTCAGAAACACAAGAAAAGACCAAAATTCAACCAGAAAAAAAAACAAAGTGTTGTCAATGCACGACGAAAGCACGATACAACCAAACATGAAGAATCCATTATTTTTTTGAAATTTGTGTTTTCACGCTATTTAACCAAGACCTCTTCCCAAATTTGACATACCCTCTTAAGCGTCATATTATATTCTAAACAATCTCTAATATCTTTTAACATATTTTCTCTTCTCTTTTTCTCAAAATGTCCCCCTCATTTATTTCTTTTCAAAATTAATGTTTCATCCAGACAATACGTCAATGCCTACACAGACAGGCATGGAAGTCTTGTATAGCAGAACCAGGTACAAAAAGACATGTATACCTAAGCAAACGGGCGCCCGAGCTATGCGGGTGGACGCCCGTACATAGTGACATTTTGAGAAGAAATTTGTAAGAGGGGAAAAAAGAAAAAAAGATGGACATTTTTGGAATTTTCCCATTAGAAAACCATACCGACATTATGAGAAGCCTAAAACCAATGAGGTAAGGATTGAGGAGGGTTTGGTCGTTTGATCCAATGTTTTGGAGACCGGATCGGACTGGCCGGTCCGACCGTTTCGACCGAGGAACGGTCAGGTGGCCGGTCCGGTCTGCTATGGTTCGGTTTTGGGTGGTCGAACCAGCCGGTTCGTCCCGAACCGATGGTCGGACCGGGAAACCGGACCGGTTCGGACTGGGAAACCGGACCGGTTCGGGCCGGTTTTTGGTATTTTTTTTTATTTAATGGGTAAAAACGGGGTGTTAAACCATAAATTATTACGTTGTATATACAAATATAGTTAAATTTTATATATAACTATAAAATACATATATAAATCATATATAAATTACTTATATTTAATTACATATATAAATATAGTTAAATCTGGTAACTGGTCCGACCGGTCCGACCACCAAACCAGTAAGACGTCCGGTTCGACGTCCGATCCGGTTCTGAAAACATTGTTTTGATCGATTGATTATGGGTGGAAAAAGTTAAAAATAATTTCTAAATGCTCAGAATCAAAAGTCAGAATGCTGCTCGATGGATTTTGGATGTTTGGGGCAAGGGTATTCAGTATTGTGGTATAAAACATGGGCCCTGAAAAGAGCAAGAATGAACTTAATATTTATAAGAGTAATAGTTTAGGAAACGTAAAATTTGAACAATGCTTAAACAAGCTAAGAAGTAAGCCAATCAAGTGAGCAACAAACAAGCTTATATTTGCTAGTACTTGGCTCTTTTACGAACCGAAATAACCCTTAAACGAGCTTTTCCGAATAACTCTTGAGCGTGTTTCAAGTTTTGATCTAGTCCTACTCTTGAGCGTGTTCACGAAAAAGTTTTGATCTAGTCCTACTCGTTTAAACAAGCTAGGACACCACTAGTCCTACTCGTTTAGTCTAAAAGGGCGTTTGGTTGGAAGGAATGAATGAAATGAAATGAAATGGAGATACTAGTATAATTTTTAAGTAAAATTATATTTGAGTGGGTAATGAAATATAAAACAAGAGAATGTTTCACCTCAAGTTACTTTAGTTGTGGGATTTCAAAATCTTTCTTAAGTATTCACAATGAAATAGTTCCAAACATTATCTCGTTTGTACCACGCATTTGATGAATGAAATAAGAAATTTCTCTTTTTCTAAACTTTTTTCATACTTTGATATTACGGTAGTTTCTCATCATAGTTGATAGTTATTTTATTTTATATTATTGGTAAATTAGATTTTAATAATTTAAATTATTAGTTACTGCCCAATAATATTTCATACTATTAATATGATCGGTAACAATTTCAACTTTTACTTTTATTACCAACAATAGTCCTAGTAACATAAGTTTAAAAAATTTCGCTTGATTTGCACTCGATTTCGTTCATAATAATGATTATGATCGAAATAAAAAAACATACAAACTAAATCGAGCCTAAAATAAACACAAATCGAGTGTGAGTGTATGATAATTATGCTACTAGGATTGTTATTGGTAATAAAACAGAAAGTAGAGAGTGTTACCGCCCAAACTAATAGTATGAATTATTATCAATCAATGAGTAATAGTTTGTATTATTAAAATTTAATTTTTTTATTTTATTTAATAACCCGTACCACAAATTTTGAATATAAATCGCTAAATCTAGCAATGTGTAAATGCATAGTTATTGCATTCAAATAGCATGAGTGTTGTTCTTTACATCTTAGTCAACAAAAAAAAAATCTACTTTACAATTAATGATTATCATCTAATCAATCATTAATTATTAGTCAAATAGTAAAAACATTTTATGCTTCATTTATTATTATTACTCAAGAGTTAAAACCACTATAATTAAAAACATTGGTTTATATATTATTAAAAATAAATTTTAGACAAAAAGATAATATACTTATTTTCTGTAAGAGTTTTGAAAAAGGTTTTTTATTTTATGTTTTATTCTTTTGTCAAATTAGATATGAAATTTCTTTGAATTATCATAAAATAATTATTACAAAAAAGTTATATATATTTAAAATATACTTCTTATAAAATAGTATAAAAATTAACCTTCGATTATTATATTTTTTAAAGAGAAAGGCTTTTTTCATTTTCACGCTTTTCTTTTATATTTTTAAAACTTTTGTCGTAATTTTTTTCCTTTTAAATGTTCTATTATTATAATTTTATCACAGTTAAATAAAATATAATTAAAATAATAATTTAAGTAATGTAAGATAAATAAATTCATGTTAAAATTTTATTTAATATATTGGTGCATTTAAGATGATCTAATTAATTTGTTCTAGATATATGTAGTTAGTCAATCATGTATTTGTGGAACTAAACTCTTATTAGTTAAGTTATAGTAAAAATTCATTTAATATTCTAGAGTATGATGTAACTAGTAAATAGACCGGGGTGTAACTAAAAATACCTTAACAAAATGAATTTTTCAAGGTATTATCACAACGATAAATTGATGTATTCTGAATTAAATATTGTCAGTTTAAATTCTATAGAGCATAGTTATGGTGATTTACGAGTAAAATATGTATACAGTATACGTTTTGTTTAAACGCCCGGGTAAAAGTCTTAGCGTAACAATGAATTTATTTTAATATTTGCAATTACAACAATAAATGAAATATAGTACAACATTTAATGTTCGTCATAATTCATGCCGTGTGTTGATATGGATTGTCAAATTTTTAATTTGTCGCATGTTAAATCTTTGTGGCACCCACCTAAGATCTACTATTTATTTACATACCTTTACAAGAATTTAAAAATAATATTTATTTAGAAGTTAGATTATAGTTTAATATAAAGTGTGCTCCATTTAAAAATTCTTGATAATCCATCTTTCTAATCAATGATTAAAATTAAATTATAAAAAATAATTTATTCCAACGTTATTTTAAACATAGTCAATTTTGTCGACTTTTTATCAAATCATCTTATTTTTTTCAAATGTTTGTAACTTTTGTATGTGACATTAGTATTTTATAAACATTACACCATAAAAACAAATGTTTTATATCTAAATCAACTACAGTATTATTATATAGAAAAATACAAAAAAAAATCATTTTCAGGTCATTGTGATTCCTGCTCATCTTTTTGTTCATCATTATGATTTTCTAAACACCATTATGTTTTATTAATGAAGAATTCTGAAATACACAAGTGAAAAATAACCTATTGTATACTTCTAGTATGAAAATATAATGATGAAATAACAACCACTTTATCTAATATATTATAAAAAAATGTCAAAATGATACAAGATTATATAAAACGTAAAACGCATGATGAATGTATTATTATGGTTTTTGTGCTTGTCATTGCTGAACATTAATAAAATAAATTGATTAAATAATATTATCGTCTATTTTTAATTATAAAATTAAAATATAAAATAACATGTTTGCAGGATCGGGTTTGTCACTTAAAAACTTGTGATTCTCTCAAACTCGCTTATAATAACACTCAAATGAGATGAAGCAGTGCCTTTAACAAGAGTTGATAATAATATAATAATTAATCAAAGGAACAAACAGAAATATATTTTCAAGGTACTTGTATATATTACTTCTCAACTCAAGATTACAAGACACTTACAAGCATGAAACAAGAGTTACAATGAGAAACTATATATACTAGATCCTACAGCCGGTTATACTTGATACCAGCTGGAAACCTAAGACTAAAGCATATACTACAATGCTATAGTTAAGGTATCTTAGATAAAGTATGATCTAAGATATGGTAGTCATGACATGTCCATGACTTACCTTTTGTCACCAACTAAAGATGGCAACTGTACTTAACATAAAAGGGTAAACAGTAGATTAAAGTATGGTCAACTACATGGCTTTTGAGAAAACGCCATGCAGTATCTCAGAGATTTGCAGCGGAGTGTCAGACATGCCATACTTATATCCACTGGATAATAGGAGTGTCTTCCGAAGGTTAACTGGCTTCGGAAGAACAAGTTCTTCCGAAGCCACATATACTTTGGAAGATGCTTCTATGCTTCCGAGGCTTTGAGGACTTCTTGTACTTCGGAATCTTTGTCTCTAAGTCTTGATCTTCGGAAGTAGGTTCTTTGTCTTCGGAAGTTGGAGTTTTCCTTCGGAAGTGCATTTTACACTTAGACTTCAGAAGAGCTCCTTCTTCCTTCGGAAGTTCCATACTTAGCTTCGGAAGTCTTTTGTATGTTGTACTCAAAATCTTCTAAGTGACTTAGTTTTGGTTGCAACAACCTCTCTAGATCCAACAAACTCCCCCTAGGCTGATGCTACCAAAACTTCACTTATTTATGCTTCTCAAAGCTTTCAGCACCAGGGACAAAAGATATTTGTCTGTCTCTCTGTTCTTCCCGGAAGTAGTGCTGAGAAGCGTGTACAAGTAATTCGTGGATAGGAGATCTAGTCTATCACTTTGAATGACATGTACCCTCTGTTGTGACCCCCTGAAGAGAGTTAGTTGACGGGAGTTATAGTCATACTCCCATCTAACTATGGTCTCAAGTTCAGGACCTTCAACCATTTGAAGAAAGGCTTTGCCTTTGGTTGCTGATCTTTTCCTTTCCTCCTCCTCTCTCAGTTTCAACTCCTCTTCAACCTTGCTTCTAGCAGTAAGCTCGGCCATATGAAGGCTGCCTAGATTTTTTCTGATGTGGGCAGCTACATCGGAGTTCGAAGGGTTGGAGAATGGTTTATCTGCTAACTCAGCAATGTCAAACCTGCTTAAGTGTAGCAGAGATGAGGCACTCAGCCTGTTGAGCTCTCCATTCTCTCTCTCAACAACAAAGTTGTGAGAAGAGACTTCGAACCTCCACTGGATGATCTTCTTTCTGGGTACAAGAGGTTGTCTTGGTACCCTGTCTCCTTTCTTTGTATCCAGTAGAGTCACCAGCTTTCTCCTCAGCTTCTTTTCTTCCTCATTCAATGTATCTGAATTGAGGCCAAGGAGTTTTGCAGCTTGGTCCAAAGTTCCTCTGGGCAGATCAAGAAATTCATCTCTTGTGAGGGAACTTGAGGATCCATCAACATAAGTCAGGCTGACTGAATCCTCCTCACAGGAGATGTCGCTCAGAGTTGTACAGTTGATGAGCTTAGTCTTGACCGCCTTGAATTCCTCTATAGAGAGATGTTTGGAAGGCTGAGGGGATGGTTTGATTGGTTGTTGGGTAGGTTGAGGAGTTTGGGTTCTGGATAAGGTTTTGGGTTGGATGATGGGTAGTTTAGGCGGTTGAGGTGAAGAGGTTGGTAGGTGTGATGGTGTAGGTTCAGGGGTGAATGGTTCAGAGGTGGGTTCGGTTTTGATTGGGAAGGGAAAGGGTATAGGTTCAGGTTGAGGTTGGGTTTGGATTTTGGGTTGAGAGGTTGCTTTGAAGGTCATCCCCTGTCCCCTTCTATACATCTCTTTCCTTCTCCATGCGCGAATGTCAGCCTTGATGTCACTGACATGTCGCTGGAGAGTCTTCTCAGACATGGAACCCACCTGCCTGCCAGAGAAGCCGTGAGCTTTGAGATAACTCTTCATCCAGGCTTTCTCACCTATCTTCTTGGCGGCAGACAGTCCAGCTTCTTCTTCTTTCTTCCTCTTTTCCACAAGCTTCTCCCTTGCAGCTCTCTTTCTCTCCTTCTCCATTTGATCTTGCTCTTTGTTGAAGAGCCATAAGATCGTATCGCTGTTATGTGGAGACAACTCCTCTTGAGAGAATCCTCTGGAGAGTAGGAAGGTGATCCTTTCTCTCCTGAGCTGCAGATCAGCTTCTCTTTCCTTTCTCTGCCTTTCCTCTTCTAAGGCCAACCTTGCAGCCTCTTCTTTTTGCTGTTTTAGCAGCAAGGTTGCCTTTTCCAGCTCTATCAACTCCTCTAATGGTAGCAGGAGTACATCTTCCGAAGCAGCCCCTAGACTGACAAGTCTGTCTATAACCTCTACCCTTCTTCGATTGTTGACTGCCTCCTGGTTGGCTGCAGCTGCTTTGGTACTTGCAGCTAACAGTTTCCCAGTTGGTAGTCTACCTTTCCTTTTGAGCTTCTCCAACCTTTCTTCCTCCTGAAGCTCTTCCGAAGTCATCTTCCTCTTGCCTTTTATGTCTTCGGAAGTGCTAGACTTTGGGGGTTTTTGGATAGAAGATCCAGGTTGGGTAGTAGAGGTGGGAGCTGGAGTCAATGCAGATGTTAGAGCCAATGGTTGGCTGAGAAAGTCCTCCCTATTAACCTCAGATGCAAGTTCCAGAATTGCATCTGTGACTATTAGATCATCGGAAAGAGAAAATAGTCCTTCCGCAGCAGCAATCTCAGCTTCGGAAGTTTGAGCTTGTTCTTCCGAGGCTTTGAATTGTGCTTCGGAAGTCTGTGAAAATACACTTTCCGTCCCAACTGTTTCGGTTGCTGGGCCATCAGTCCTAGTTTCCCCTTCGAAGTTAATCTCAGGTTCCACTTGGACCTCAGGTTGACCAACTTCCTCAACAATGGTAGGAGGTGCATTCAACCTTTGAAGCTCTTGAGCTCCAAAGTAAATCACAGACATATCTGAGACGGGCTGTTCTATGAGGGATTCCAAAAGGAACTTGTTAAAGAACCTATTGAGATCCTGGAGCATCCTTTGATCCACTTGAAAGACAACTGGAGGAGGCTCAGGGAAGATAGCAGCTTGTTGCATTGGATATCTTGAGCTCAAAGAAGTAAGAGCTTGACTTTGGGTTTCCTGTCTTTGGCTTTGTCTCTCAACATTCTCTCCCTTTTTGGTAGTATCATCTTGAGAGCTAGATGAGCTAGAGGAAGAGGTCAAGGAGACTTGAACTGGTACATGCCTAACAGATCTCTCAATCTGTTTCTCAGCTAGTTTGTCCTTGAGAGTTTCAATCTCAAGTTGCTGAGTGGCAGACCTATCCTCTAAAGTCTTAACCTTTGATTCAAGGTTTGAGACTTTAGAAAGTAGGTCTTGAATGGTGAGTTGCATACTTCCCTCATCTTCTTTTGAAGAATCACGGGGAGATGAGGTAACATACCTGGTATGTTCATCCTCACCACCAATGTGGTTTCTTGGCACCCTGGTTTCCCTTGCACAATGATGTCTCTTTCAGAGGCATCAAAGGCATGGTTGCCGTAGATTCAGTCTGACTGTCGTTACCACTGTCCTGAGGATCCATTGAGGCTCCTTCAGTAGTGGCAACTGAATCTACATGAGTCCCCTCCACATCAGTGGGACTCACCTCAGTAGAGCTATGCTGGTGTGGGCTAGAGATAAGGGGTCTCTCTAGGCTCTGTTGATCCTTGAGAGGGTGTTGTGGATCAACTTCATTGCCTTTAAGAGACATAATCTCTTCACCAGCTCCGGTCAAAAGGTCAGTAAAAGAAAAGGAGTGAAGACCTAATGACCCGGGACTTTATCAATGTCAAAAGGCATTGAGCTGTCCCTTTGTGGCTGCTCAGGGGAGTATAAAGACTCACCCTGAGGGCTATCAGCTGGGGTTTTGGGCTCATGGGTCTGAGACTGAGGAGACTCAAGACCCATATTGAGGTCAATAGTGAAGGATGGGTGGACCTCTGGCTGAGTGGGAGCCCTTTGTTCCACTCTAGCCTTTTTGGATTGAAGAGGAGGGGCTTGTTCAATCAGATTAGATTGAACAAGGGTTCGTTTGGTACGTCTCTGGTATGTAACAGTAATGGGTGGAGAAGGTAGATTTGGGATTGTGAGGGTAGTTGCTATTGTGGGTTCATCACCTGTGGGGTGAGCAGGGATGTCACCAGAAACCATTGGCTCAATCATACCTGGAAGTAGTGCAGTATCTCTTCCAGTGTAGTTGGTAGACACTCTCTTCAAGATCTTGAAGATGGTCGGCCTCATTTGGGGAGCAGACAGAGCAGCTGCACAGACAAGCTTACCCTGATCCAGCTCACAGTTGATGATGTGCTGGAGAAACCTAGGATACATAAAGAATGTGTCCCTTTGAAGATTTCCCATAAGGTTAGTCAGCACAAACCTTGAATAGTTGAAGCGGAGGCTTTGTACCAACCCGTGAACTAAGCACCCAAGTTCATACGGGATTTGATCCCATCCCCCAGATTTGTTAGGGAGACAGTGAAGAACCACATGCAACAGGAACTTCCACTTGTAGGAGAAGTTGAATTTGTAGACCGTTGACCTGCTTACATCTTCACCGTATCCCATTTGGAGATAAGAACTATCTAAATCTGATTTGGGGAATTCCGTCGGAGCGCCCTCATCATGGAGCTCGAGATGCTCCCTGATGATCTGTTCAGAGATGACCAACTTTGCCACAAATGCTTGACCTTATAACTCGAACCCCGTTTAGGGTTTCAATCCGACCGTTTGCCCAAAATTCGGACATTAGGTTTGAGTAGATGGTAGGGTTTACGGTCAAAGCAGTGTAATATGAAGATTGGGCTAGGAAAGAAATGATATCTGAGAAGTCAGCATCCCTTGAAGAGTCAAGGAGTGCGACCTGGTTGTGCTGAGGGTTTAAGGCCATTGAAGAAGATGACAGAAGAATAGTTCGGAGTAAGGTAAATTGGAGAAGAAGAAAGCTTTTAGGGCAGTAATTTGGGTAAAAAGAGTGTAAGTGATTAACCGGAAGTATTTAAATGGATGAAATGGCGGTTTAAAGGGTGGTTTGGATAAGATGATGTGAGGGTTCAGTGGATGATGTGACATGGGCGGTAAGGTTAGACCATTTAAATAATCCGACATCATTAACAAAATCTTTACTTTTTACAGTGTGGGGCCCAAAGATTTCCGTTACACAGTAAAATCTTTCTTCCGTATAAAGCATTTCCGAAGGTAAAGTTCTTCCGAAGGCAAATTTACTTCCGAAGGTAAATTGCTTACTTCCGAGAGTATATGTTGCTTTCAGATGGAGTGTGTTAAGTGCTTCGGAAGTAGATCTGAGATGAACTCATTCGCTTCTTCTGAGACTTAACACTCTTCCGAGAAGAAAATTATCCTGTGACAAATTTGCTTCGGAAGATATGCAAGATATCTTCCGAGGGTTAATTTCTCTTCGGAAGAACTTATACTTAGATAAATTTAAGAAAAGATCTTTTGTAACAGGGCTTAGATTGTTTTGACATAAGACTTTACACATTAAAAAGGTTTTCAATTGAGATTAACTAATCAATGTTTATCATCCCAATAGCTGTAATGAGATATTTAAATCTCTGTTCATCAAATGCTTTGGTGAACAAATCAGCATATTGTTCATTTGAATCAACTTTGATTAGTTTGATAAGATTTTTCTCATGAATATCTCTAATGAAATGATACCTGATATCAATGTGCTTTGTCTTGGAGTGCTTTACTGGATTTTCAGTAATGGATATAGCACTGTTGTTGTCAATGTGGATAGGAGTGCTCATGAAGTTGAATCCATAGTCTATCATCTGGTTTTGAATCCACAGCAGCTGAGCACAGCAACTAGCAGCAGCAATGTATTCAGCTTCAGCAGTTGATGTAGAGACACAGGATTGCTTTTTGCATTGCCATGAGATGATCCTTCCACCAAGAAATTGACATCCACCTGATGTTGATTTCTTGTTGATGTTGCAGCCACCATAATCGCTATCAGAGTAACCATAGAGATTAAAATCACTATTTCTTGGATACCAGAGACCTAATTTAGGTGCTCCTTTGAGGTATCCGAGGATTCTCTTGGCAGCAATTAGGTGAGACACCTTTGGAGCAGCCTGATATCTTGCACAGATGCAAGTTGCAAACATGATATCAGGTCTACTTGCTGTGAGATACATCAGAGAACCAATTATTGCTCTATACTGATGTTGATCAGTAACCTCCCCCTCAGAATCAGGGCAGAGATCATGGTTTCTGGATATAGGTGTTTTTGCTGCTTTACAATCCTTCATATCAAATCGCTCTAAGATATCATTGACATACTTAGATTGATTGATGAAGAACCCTTTCTTTAATTGCTTTACCTGAATTCCAAGGAAAAAGTCCATTTTTCCCATGGAACTCATCTCGAACTTCTTCTTCATAATGCTTTCAAAGTCTTTGCACATTTGGTCATTTGAGGAACCAAATATGATGTCATCAACATAGACTTGAACAAGCAAAATGTCTTTCCCAGACTTTCTAATGAAGAGAGTCTTATCAATGGTACCTCTAGTATAACCATTCTTCAGGAGAAATTGAGACAATGTCTCATACCACAGCCTAGGTGCTTGGTGCAGCCCATATAGAGCTTTATCCAACTTGCACACATAGTTTGGATGATGTGGGTCTTCAAATCCTGGAGGCTGGCATACATAGACTTCCCTATCTATATCCCCATATAGAAAGGCACACTTGACATCAAGCTGGTAGACAGTGAAATTTTTGGATGCAGCATAAGCAAGGAAGATAACTGCCTCAAGTCTTGCAACAGGTGCAAAGACATCAGTATAATCGATTCTTCCTCTTGAGTGTATCCTTGAACCACCAGTCTTGCCTTGTTCTTGATAATCAAGCCTCTATCATCTCTTTTGTTCCTGAATACCCATTTGGTGCCTATAGGTACTTGACCAGATGGTAGCGGACATAGGTTCCAAACCTTTTGTCTTTTGAATTGAAGCAGCTCCTCTTGCATTGATTCAACCCAGCTACTATCTTTCAAGGCATCTTCCACCTTCTTGGGTTCCATTTGGGATAAGAAGCATGAGTACAAGCAGACATTCCCATTATGAGTTTGTCCTCTTGTTCTCACACTCTCAGAGACTTCCCCTATGATGTTTTCAGCTGGATGAGTATTGTGAATTCTGAGTCTTGGAATCACCTCCAGTTGCAAAGATAAGTCTAAGTTGGACATATTTTGCTCAGGAGCTTGAATACTTGGTCCAGCTGTTGTTTCAAGCTCATTCAATGAGGACTGATTGAATGAAAGAGAAACATCATCATTTCTTTGCTGTGAAGCATCATTAACAGTTGCATGTTCCTTCAAAATGTTGCTTCTATCAGCTTGGTGTTGTGCATGATCACCTGAAGATATTTGAAAATCAGCAGGTGAATCCCTTGTTGAAGTTCCACTATCTCTTGAAATGGTTATGCTGTCAGATCTTTCAATAGTGGAAGCTTGATTTGTTTCAGCTCTTGGAGAAATTGAAGTAGGTCTGGGAAGCTCAAACAGTTGATCTTCATCAGAATTACTTTGAGCACCTGTTCCAGCTGAAACATTCTCACAAGATGGTTTAGAATAGTTTGGAAACAATTCTGAATCAAAGATATGATCAGGTCCATTCCCCCTAACACAAGGAGTGTGCTCATTAACTACAATGTTGGAAGATTCCTCAACTTGTTGGTTTTTAATATTATAAACTCTGTATGCTTTAGAATAGGAGGAATATCCAACAAAGATAGCATCATCTGACTTTTCAGCAAATTTTGCCAAATTGTCTTTTGTGTTAAGTATGGTACACCTGCTGCCAAAGGACCTTAGAAAGCCAATGAACGGTGGCCGCTTGTTCCATAACTCATAAGGGGTCTTTCCATGTGGCTTTACTACAAGAACTCTGTTCTGCACATAGCATGCAGTGCTGACTGCCTCTGCCCAGAATGTTAGAGGCAGCTTTGAATCAGCTAACATAGTTCGAGCAGCCTCAATAAGTGTCCTATTTCTCCTCTCAGCAACACCATTTTGTTGAGGAGTTTTAGGAGCACTGTATTGTCTGGCAATCCCTTTTGAGTTACAAAATGAGTCAAGAACAAAGTTCTTAAACTCAGTCCCTTGATCACTTCTAATTATTTTAACCTTGTGATCAACTTGATTTTCTATTTTAAGAATAAAAGATTTTAAAGTTTCAGCAGTTTCATCTTTAGTTCTTAAAAAGAATACCCATGTAAATCTAGTAAAATCATCAACTACCACAAGGCAATATGATTTCCTTCCAATGCTCATTATACTTGTGGGACCAAATAGATCCATGTGCAATAAGTGTAATGGAGTGGTGATAGAGTTAACAACTTTGGATTTATGAGAAGACCTGTGTTGTTTCCCTTTCAGGCAAGCAACACAGTTATCTTTGCAGAAAAATTCCTTTTTAGGCAAACCATGTACCAAGTTATTTTTAGCCAATTTATTCATTGTCTTAAAATTGACATGACACATTCGTTTAGGCCATAGTGTTGACTCATCACCATCAGCTTTGGAAAGAAAGCATGATACTTCTCCCATTGGGGAAGCATTGTTCATATCAAGCTTGTACATATCCCCTCTCCTGGGAGATCTAAGAAGCACCAATTCCTGAGGAATTGTCATCCCAGGTTTGAGGATGATGCACTCATGTTCTGTGAAAAGCATTTGATGCTTTTGATCACAGAATTGAGAAACACTTAACAGATTGTGTTCAAGCTGTTTGACAAAATTAACTTTGTCAACTTTTAACTTTCCATTGGATATACTCCCTCTGCCAGAAATATATCCTCCGGCCTCACCTCCAAACTGGACAGGACCTCCATCATAATGTTGAAATTGTTGAAGGAGAGATCTGTTCCCTGTCATGTGCCTGGAGCATCCATTTATCTACAATCCAGATATTGTTATTCTTGTCATATGGATGTCCCTGCACATAAGGTGAGATAATTAGTTTTGATTGGAAACCCTAGCCTAGTTGGTCTTGGGTTCTTCCAATGATAGTGACATAATTGAACCAAAATTTATGCATGGGGGTTCAATGGATGTCTTTGAAGAAGAGGTTTGGGCTACAGCATCTTCCTTGATCTTCCATTCCATCCCTTAGCTTGGCATTCTTCCGAAGCTTCTTTCTTTTCGGAAGAGACCTTCACCACCTTTTCTTCCGAAGCTGTCTTCTTCTGGGATGGTTTCAAGGGGACTCTTTTGGTTTTCTGAGTCTTTGCAGCTTTAACTTCCGAAGCCTTTTTTCTTTCGGAAGAAGAGTTTTCTTCCGAGAGAAGTCTTGCTTCGGAAACAAGCTTTCCCTTTTTCATCACTTGAACCATTTGATATGGTCCAAATGTGAAACCTTCCCTGACTCCTTCTCTTTTAACATTATTTGCATAATGTGTGCTAGCAGGATTGTAGTAACAATCTTTAGCCATGTGGTTTTACAGACCACACATTATGCATGCAATGTTAACTTTCTGGGAATGAGAGGGTTGTTGTTTCTTGTTTTTTTTCCTCATCAACAACCTTTCCCTTTAACTTCTGATCCTTTGGTAGGATAGGAGTACTGGTACTGTACTCTTTTCCTGAATCAGAAGGTCCAACCACCTGGATCCAGCTAATATGAATACACCCTTTTGCTTTGGGTCTATCTTTAGCTTGGATTCAGCCACCTTCTTGGCAGTTTTTCTGGCTGCCTTAGCTCTGCTTCTTCTGGCTTTGGTGGTCAGGGTTTGATCATCATTGGCTGGGGAGGGCACAATTACCTGTTCCTTCCCTGTGATGGTCATGGTCTCCATAGTTGCATCACTCTTTGACTCTTGAGTAGGTGGGTCAACAGATGGAACCTCTTGCTCTTCAGTACCACACCTTGGTTGTCTTACAGACTCATAAGAGTGTGGTGGAGCAATTTCATTGGTTCCCAACCCACCTTTGTTTTGATAAAAAAGTTTTGAGTGAGAGGATGATGCAAGAATGGCTTGGAAGTTTTGCTCGGAAATAGCATACTTCCTGGCTTGAGCCTCAGCAGTGACAAGCGGGGCTTGAGCCTCAGTCAATTTGGATATTAAATCTTTGATTTGAATCTTGTAGTTTGTGTGTTCATGTTTTAAGAGGGACACAGTTTTCTCTAACTCCTCAATTTTTCTTTGATAGTCAGATTCAGCCCTTTTAAAGTCAGATTTTAAAACATTTAAAGACTCAATATCAGATTTAATTTCCATATTATAGTCCTGATACAGTTTAACCTTAGCAATACAAGAAGGGGTACAGAGATGTTCATATACCTTGTTTTCATCTGTTCCTGCCATGAGTGCTTGAGCAGGAGTCACATCTTGAACCATGAAGCTCCAGTCAACTTCTTGAGCCATTGCTGCAGTTTCAGTTGACTTTCCGGTGGGCTTTGGTGTAGAAGGATGTGTGGAGGCCTGTGAGGTTCCCGGGTTGGACTTGGGAGCCTTGCATTCCCTTGCAAAATGACCAAGTTGGTTACAGTTGTAACATTTGGCCTTGCTTTTGTCAAACCCAAACTTGCTGGTGATTGGGTTCTGAGGGAATTGCCTTCCAGTTCTTTTAAAGAACTTCTTCGCTCTGTAGGTTAGAAGAGCCATTTGTTGGACTATGTCCACATACTCTATGTCATCCGGGCTAAAACACTCTAGATCATCAAAGCAGTATTGATAATCATTTGAGTGCCCACTCCCTGAGACAAATGCACAGTCCTCCTGAAAGGAGCTTTGCTGAGCTTGTTGAGACCTTGGAGTCTCAGGAAATATGATGTAAGGCCCAGAGGAACAAGATGACTGCTGGGTGTAGGTCAGGTACTGCTGAGACTGGGAGATGCCTGAGCCTTCAGCAACCATTAAAGCGTTGCTAGCAGGAAGACTCAAGGATCTGCTTGTCTGGTGACCCCTCTTGCTTTCCATTTCCAAACGGTATCCATCAAGGATCCCATAGAGTTCGGTCATGGTGAGTGTATTCAAATTCTCTGTTCTCTTGATGGAGACACAGTAGAATGTCCACTCATTGGGTAGAGCACTCATAAACTTTCTAGTAAGGTCTCTGAGTTCATGAGTGATTCCCACAGATTGAAGGGAAGAGATAAGATCCATGTACCTGAAATATTGCTGGCTAAGAGTCTCTCAAGCAACATAGGTGAAGTTCTCAAACTGCTGCTTCAGTGAGTCCTTCTTTGAATCATTTGAGCTTGAGTACATTTGAGCAAGAGCATCAAAGAGTTCTTTGGCAGACTTACAATGCTCAAACCCCACCATGATGGAGTTTAGGATTGCAGTCATAAGAACAGTCATAGCATTGCTGTCTATGTCAAGCTTCTTCCTGTCTTCATCAGAATAATCTTCAACGGCCTTCTCGATCATGGCATCGTTTCCACAAGCTACTTTTCGCTTATACGGGCCATTAACGATGGATTGCCACATCTTGCTATCCTGGTACCTGATGAAGCCTTCCATTCTTCTGCTCCAAGACCTGAAGTTTTCAGGGGCGATGATGGGAGCTTTGGTCATCGTTCCCATATCAACTTCAGATTTGTTGAGGGCCATTTTGAGTGAGGTATAAGGAGGAGTGAAAAACTGTTTGATTAGGATGGTAAGATCTCACAATCAAGAGCCTAAAAAGCTCTGATACCAATTGCAGGATCGGGTTTGGCACTTAAACACTTGTGATTCTCTCAAACTCGCTTATAATAACACTCAAATGAGATGAAGCAATACCTTTAACAAGAGTTGATAATAATATAATAAGTAATCAAAGGAACAAGCAGAAATATATTTTCAAGGTACTTGTATATATTACTTCTCAACTCAAGATTACAAGACATTTACAAGCATGAAACAAGAGTTACAATGAGAAACTATATATACTAGATCCTACAGCCGGTTATACTTGATACCAGCTGGAAACCTAAGACTAAAGCATATACTACAATGCTATAGTTAAGGTATCTTAGATAAAGTATTATCTAAGATATGGTAGTCATGACATGTCCATGACTTACCTTTTGTCACCAACTAAAGATGGCAACTGTACTTAATATAAAAAGGTAAACAGTAGATTAAAGTATGGTCAACTACATGGCTTTTGAGAAAACGCCATGCAGTATCTCAGAGATTTGCAGTGGCGTGTCAGACAGGCCATACTTATGTCCACTGGATAATAGGAGTGTCTTCCGAAGGTTAACTGGCTTCGGAAGAACAAGTTCTTCAGAAGCCACTTATACTTCGGAAGATGCTTCTATGCTTCCGAGGCTTTGAGGACTTCTTGTACTTCGGAAGTTGACTTCAGATCTTTGTCTCTAAGTCTTGATCTTCGGAAGTAGGTTCTTTGTCTTCGGAAGTTGGAGTTTTCCTTCGGAAGTGCATTTTACACTTAGACTTCAGAAGAGCTCCTTCTTCCTTCGGAAGTTCCATACTTAGCTTCGGAAGTCCTTTGTATGTTGTACTCAAAATCTTCTAAGTGACTTAGTTTTGGTTGCAACAGCCTCTCTAGATCCAACAATGTTTATATGGTAATGTTATCTTGAAAACTTTTTTTTTGTGAGAAACTCTAAGAACCAATATAATCCACATGTTTAAGTCACATGCAAGTCCATGTAATTTTCATCTTTTTTTAACTTTCATAATTTTTTTTCACGACATTATTTTTTTAAAATAATTTCACCATTAATTTCAATATTTTTTTTACTTTTCAACGCGTACCATATTGATATATATTTTTTTAAATCGTCCACCCGTTATTTACATATATGTAAATCTAGTTATACACATGTGTAATACTGGATTTACATACCGGATGTAAATCCGGTATTACACATATGTAAAATGAATTTCGTAAAAAACGAGAATTTTTTTATAATTTTTTTTATTTTTTTACGAAAGAGAAAAACGATGGAATCATTTATGTTTTTTTTATTTTTATGTTATTTGTTTTATAAATTTTATATTATATTTTAATTACCATTTTACCATTTAAAAGTAGAGTTCAAAAAAAAGAAGTAACTTCTCATTTGAAACCTCCCCCAAGTTTATAAAATATATATATATATATATATATATATATATATATATATATATATATATATATATATATATATATATATATATTTATATATATATATATATATATATATATATATATATGTGTGTGTGTGTGTGTGTGTGTGTGTATATATATATATATATATATATATATATATATGTATGTATATATATATATGTGTGTGTATATATATATATATATATATATATATATATATATATATATATATTAAAAATAGCAAAAGATATCTAAAACACAATGATTAATATGTATAATAAATGATAACACATATTAAACACATTGATCTAACGCATTTGACACAATAACCAGACGTATTATACACATTGATCTAACGTATTTAAAAATATTCTTCCCTTTAAAAACAATAAAATGGCGCATGTTAAGCGTAGAATCTTTTTTAGTCTTTTTAGTTAAATGCTCATTTTACTATAAACCTACCGTAAAAATTATTTAACTAAAAATAATAATAACAAGCAATAGAAAAGGTGATAAAAATTTCCAGAATCTTTCTTAGTCTTTTTAGTTTTTAAATCATCCCAACTTCCTTTAAAATCAATCACACATGCTCTAAGCATGTTTATCAAAGTCTGAATTGTTCTCTCTGGCTGACCATTGTCTGATGATGGTAAGTGGTATTGATGTGTAAACTCATTCCATCACATCATAAAACTTTTTCTAAAATTTGGATGTAAATTAAGTGTCTCTATCAGAAATAAGCACTCTTCGTCAAACGATCTACAATCACCCAAATTGCATCAAACCCATTTGTTGTAAAAGGCAACTTCGTAATGAAATCCATTGTAATATGTTCCCATTTCAACTCAGGATTATCCAAGGGTTGGATCTTTCCATGTGGCTTCTGATGTTCTACCTTCACGTGCCAATAAGTCAGGCATTTGCTCGCATACTCAGCCCCATCCCACTTCATCCTTGGCCACCAGTAATCCTTCTTTAAATCATGATACATCTTTTTAGCACCAAAATGAATAGAATACCAAGTCTTTTGAGCTTCAACCATAATCATTCCTCTTAAATCCCCATAACAAGGAATCCACATTTGTCTCGATCTGGTCCTAACACCAAGGGTATCTTCTCCTAGATCTGGAGTTTGTCCCTTCAACTTACGAAATTAATTTGATCCTCTTTCATTAATTCGTCTTAGAACTCTCTAATCTATCCCATAACATCAGGCGTCACAATCAATTGATAAGCTTATACCCGGATTGGTTTTGGCTTTTTCTTACGACTAAAGGCATCAGCAACTACATTAGCTTTATCGTGAATTTCACAGTCTTAGTTCTTAATCAACTCTAACAACCTCCTCTATCTCATATTGAGATCTTTTTGTTTGAAGAAGTACTTTAAACTTTTATGATCTATGAAGATAGTGCACTTTGTTTCATATTAATAATGCCTCCAAATTTGTAACGCGAAAACTACGACAGCCAATTCTAAATCATGCATAAGGTATTTGATTTCATGAACCATCAACTGCCTGAAAGCATAGGCTATGACCTTTTCTCGTTGCATCAACATGCAACCAAACTCTGAATATGAGGCGTCAGAATAAACCACCAAATCATTGTCCCTTCAGGTAATGTCAAAACATGAGCTTGTGTTAACCTTGTATTTAACTCTTAAAATGCATCCCCGTGATCCATACCCCATTCAAATTTCACATCCTTTCTAGTCAACTTGGTCAAAGGGGGAGCTACTTAGGAGAAGTCTTGAATGAATCTCCTATAGTAACCCGCCAAACCCAATAAACTACGAATCTCGATTAGTATCTTTAGGGATTTCCATTGCACTACTGATTCCACCTTAGCAGGGTCCCCACCATGATTCCACTAGGATTAATCACATGGCCAAGGAATTAGACCTCACATAACCCGAATGCACACTTCGAGAACTTTACATATGGATTCTCATTTCTAAGTGTCTCCAATACTTCTCTAATATGATCGGCCAACTCCTCATCACTCCTTGAGTAAATCACTATATAATCGATAAACACTCATCGATTTATCTAACATTTGTCGGCATATAAGATTCATAAGATCAATAAAAGTAGCTGGCACTTTGGTTAACCAAAAGACATCACGAGGAATCCCTAGTGTACATAACACGTACATAAACTTGTCTTACGAATATCATGCTCTTTTGTTTTTAGCTGATAGTAACCAAATCTAAGATTTTTACATTGAAACTAACTACCACCTTAAAATTGATCAAACTGACCACTAATCCTTGTAAACGGATACTGATTCTTCACTGTCAGCTTATTGAACTCATAATAGTCAATCATATAAGCTCGTAACATGTCCTCCAAAGTTTGAATAGTACACTCACTTTGCCCATCCGCCTGCGGATGGTAGGTAGTGCTCATATCCAAACGCGTACCCAAAGATTTCTACAGTTATTGTCAGAAATGAGATGTGAAATGAGCGTCACGATCTAAAATGATCGAAATTGGTACACCATGTCGAGAAACCACTTCTTTCAAGTAAATTCGAGTTTACTTATCCATCTTATCGTTTTCTTTGATTATCAGGAAGTAAGCAGACTTAGTCAGTCGATCTATGATCACCCATATCGTGTCACACCCATGCTTCATATACCAAGCCCCTTATTGTTCACACCCCAACCTTGACGGCGGAAACGTCGAGATGTGAGGGTTACGATTGTTCACAGCCACATAACGCTATTTATTAATTCCAAATATATTATTCATAAGTTTCAATTGTCACATTACAAACATAAGTCTCAAAGAAAATAAAAGCATAACATAGAATGTAACAAATCATTCTTATTTTATTTATTTATCTAGGTCCATTCCTAGATGTGCAAGCTTCAAAGTGTAGATATCAAACTTGGGCGTTTCCTGAAACATGTTAAAAATAAAAGGTCAACAATAATGTTGGTGAGCATTCCATAGTTTTTAATACATAGATATAAAAGATGGCAATTCAAGTCATAAGTTAGTGAATAAAGTGATTAGGGATGTTATGAACAATGCAACAATCAAACCTCGACAAAGTTTTACAAGTCTCAAACGTTTACAAGTTTATACGATCAGCTAAGTGTACTTGGATCAACCAAAGCAGGCTTGTCTTGCCCATAGATCTATGACTTCGCTGGGCTAGCAATAGTTAATGATTGTACATATAATGCCATAACATGGTAACCACAAAAGTTCAACTAACAACAACTTTGCATGATGAATTGCCATAAAGTTTACAAGTCTCAAATGAGTTTACAAGTGCAATGATAATAAGTTAACATGTTTCACCCCAAAGTGTGAAAATAAGCAAAAAGGGGTATGGAAATACTCACATGGATATATGCATTACAAGATGATATAAAAAAAACGTCAAAAGATAATCCAAAGTATCAATCACAAGGCACCTAACGTATATATTACAAGCTTAAGGTTAATAATAAGATTAACGTTCAAACAAGGATTAGAGTTTTAATAGAATCATGGGGGTTTTTAATAAGTAATAAGTTTATAATGCAATTATTTATGTTTTGATTCAATTAAAAGAACTATATATGTGTATTTGAGTATTCAAGAAATGAATTTAAGTATAAATATTGATAAGGTTCAATATAAATAAAGCTTTAAAATTAGTTGGAATAACATTTTGATTAATAACAAATTATTAATCTAAACCTTTAGTTAATATATTTTATAAGAAGGATAATATTTGTAAATAATTTGTGAAATTATATTATATATAATTTCTATAATTATCATGATAAAACTTTAATTATTATAATGCCTATTGATATTATAAAGATTTACTGTTTCAAGTCTAGTAATTAATTAATTATTTTAAAAGGAGACAATTTAAATATAAAAGTTAGATAAACATTAGAGATAATTATGTTTTTAAAAGTAACGTTTGGATCAATGATAATTTGTTAATTTAAACCATCATTTTAAATCCATTTTATAAAGAATAACTATATATATATATATATATATATATATATATATATATATATATATATATATATATATATATATATATATATATATATATATATATATATATATATATATATATATATATATATATATATATATATGTATATATATATATATTTTATGAATATAATTAAATTAGAAAAATTGCAGAAAATATATTAGTGTCTAAAAATCATTATATTAATTATCAAAAATGATTTTTATATTAATTATAATTTTTCTGTAATTTAATTTGTAATTAAAAAGGTTTAAAAAAAATAAATGGAGGTGCCCGGGTTCGAACCCGGGACCTCAAGGTTGACAAGGTGTGCGTTTACCATTAGGCTGGGCGCCTATGCCTGCCAAGGAATGATTTTTAATTCTTAAAAACCAAGTTTCATATGATTCCCAATTTCCCCAAGAACCCTAGTTTCAATTTGGATCAAATTGATCATGAATCGAATGCGTTTACGGAAATCAACATGGGGCTTTGCTTCGCCAGATGATTTCGAGTATATATGTATGTTCAATTTACCCGTATGAAGTTAGATTGACGATGAACAAGTGTGCGAGATATCACGACCGAAGCTTGAATCCGATTGTTGTGCACGGTTGATGTTAACCCAATTAACCTCGTATGAAGTTGTGGATGATGTTCACGGTTCTAAGCCGTTAATCAATTAGAATTGATAATGCCAGAAGATCGAGATTCGATTAGATGCAGGTTGCGATGAAAATGGTAATCAAAAGCGGGTTTTGAGTGTTTTTTAGATGAAAGTGCAATTAGGGATATGTTATAGATGATTAACTGATTTGTTATGTTCAGTTAATTGGATAATTACTACGATTTGTACGTTGAACGGTTAGGAAATAAATTGGGTTTTCGGTTTCAAGTGATTGTTTTTGTAACCGGCGGTTGAATGCGTTTAGAGTTCATAACAGGTTTCGAATTGTGATTACGAAGCGATTGGTATGATTTGGGGATTGATTACAAGCGTTTTGAAGGGTTAGAAGGCTCGCCGGAGCTCTTCCGGTGGAGGCCGGAGTGCCCGCCGGAATTGCGGGGAGAGAGAAAGAGGGTGGGAGGTTTGGGTTTAATAAATTACACAATTGGTCCCTGCGGTTTGATTCTTAACCTTTTATGCACAAACTTTTAAACAAAGTTTTAATAATTACATTTCAAACCCTATACTTTATAAAACCCAAATTTTAAATGATTATTCCATTTATTTATTTATAAAATATTATACAAGTTATAAATCTTGTTAAATATTAATTATAACATGATTAAGATGGTTAAAAGAAAATAATCTTTATATATATACTTATCTTCATAAATTCCATAGAAATTTTAAAGTCTAATATATATTTTTTATAATAATTAAAACTTCATAAATGATATATATAAAATCTCATAAGTTTATAAACTTATTAGATAGAAAATTAAGTGTAAATTTATATTACCAATTTTACAAAGTTAATACAATAACACATTATTGTTTTAAAACCACCAAAATGAAAGAAATATTTTGAATGATGTGCTTGATTTATATAACCAATAAAACTGGTTCGGATCCATATTTTTAGAAATGACAGATGTTACAGTCTCCCCTACTTTAAGAAATTTCGTCCCGAAATTTAATCACGAGAGGACTAATTTTCAAGGATATGAAGAGACTTGGATTTCATGTCACATTCGCAAGTGAACTTTTGAAGGCGTTCAAATTCAACAAGTTTAGTTATGATGATTAGTTGTGCTTATGTTTGTTAAATTCCTTAATTCATGATTTCATGTGTTTCTTGACAAAGTGGACAAGATCATCAATTTAGAATTTCAGTTGACAAACTTTTGTAATTTAAACGGTTCAGGATGATTTAGAAAGGTTTTGTCACGATTACAACATTAAGTTTTAGATCAATACAAGGCTTAGCTTAACGACATGAAAAATATGGTCAAGACACTTTTGGATAAGATATGGAATTGATAAGAGCTTCTCAAGAAGATATCTTTAACTGGGTTCTTAGATAATTAATTCTTGTTTACTATTTCGTTAAGATTTCAAAGTTTCATTAGTTTAACATTGATACAAGTGTCGTGTTTGTTAAGATTAAAGATTATAATAAGTGCATCATTGTAATAGCTTTTCAGGATAAGTTCAGTTTTAAGGAGAAGACATTCAGAAAAAAAAAATTATTAAGGGTCGTTAAGAGATTTGGGATAATGAGTTTAAGATTTAGAAGGACAAAATCAATGAAGAAACAAGCCAATAGGTCATTAATGCATCAAAGGACATCAAGGAGTACAAGGCAATTTGAACATATACCCAGCTACGTCAACATTTCCTTTATGCCAAACCATGAATACCAATTGCGGAAATTCATGATCATCTTTGTCCACATCGGAATGAATAACAAGTCTTGTGAGTCGCGATCAGGATAGAGATTTAAAGATTTTCAAGATTAGGAGTTCAAAGTTATCCAAAATAATGGGAATTGCATTTTTAATTATGGGTAAAGAGTTAAACAAAGACGTCGTTCATGATCGGATTGGAATTTAAATAATTCAGAATATCAATGATAAATGCAATGGCAAATAGTTTTCCAAGTACAGCTTGCACACGCGGTTCATCAAACCCATAAGCACAGCTGAGAACATTTGTGTGTCTAGAAAGACATGAACACAAGTTGATAATGTCTTTATTTAGCAGAAATATTGTTTAAGAAGGCTACCATCCCACAATCATGTGTTGATGACAACTCAAAATGAAAGTTGATAAGTAAGAAATAAATGGTTCGATGTAGCTAGATCGAGTCAAAACATGAAGATAAAGGGAAAGAAATCGATTTAAGAATTCAAATGCTCCAAGCTCGGAATCAAGATCAACCTAGAGTGATCGGATCTCCTTTCAAGTTCAGAAATCATGCTTTGGCTTGATAGGTCCAAACACTAACATTGGTTCACCCTTCAAGTTACTACATGTTTCTTGTCACTTGATTAAAACCTTGGTAAGTTGGAGATCAAGAAATGAGAATAGTCATCAAGGTGTGGTTTTCACTCCTAACTTGATGGTGTATTCCCAAGGTATGACCACTAACTTACCAATCAAAAAGTTCGATCCCAACTCCTTGTTGAGGATCCACAGAAATAAGACGAGGTAACTCACCATTAAGGTAAGGGAAATCACTCCTGTCTTAACGGTGAAGTTTTACAAAAACAAAATATAACAAGATGAACTTCTTCATCAAAATCCAGAATTCACTCCTACTTTGATAAAGGCGTCTCATTTGAACAAATACAATTCATAAAGATGATATTATCATCAAGGTATGGAATTCACGCCTATCTTGATGATTGAATTTCATAATAGCAAGAAAACAATCGAAGATTGACATTTCCACCAAAGTACGGGTTTCAATCCTATTTTGGTGAGATCATGTCATTTGTGAAATGCTATTCCAAAGAAAATAATTGAAATCAATCCTCGGGATAAGGAAATCACCCCGATCCAGAGGATGAAATTTTATAAATCACAATTGGAAACCATTTATCGAAACGAATAGAAAATCATCAAAGTAAGGGAATCATCCCTGTTTTGATGAGTTAGAATTATTTAGGAGATACGAGTGTTCTTAGTCATAGGTTGACTTGCAACTCTTGCATCTCTCACGGTGCAAACGGTATGAAGTTCGACTTAACAACGAAAAGAAAAGAATATCAATTAGAAATTCAGGAAATTTCAAGTTACATCAATGTAACAAAAGAGAAAATCATGCTTACAAGCTTAGGATCAAAGTTCGAGATAACAGAATTTGTTGTGGTGTTCAAATCTTGGATGGTTTCAATCGGGAAGACGAAATCAAGGGCAGGAATTATTCAACACCACAATGAGATGTGAACATTCGATTCACAACCGAAAGGAAATACATGGACTTCTCAGGATATGAGGTCAAACATAGCCTTATTGAAGACACGCGTACTTATAAGTGATCACTCATCTCAAGGGTTTCGAGTCAAGTGAATGGATTCAATGATCGAGTCAAATCACCATTTACACTTTGCCTAGACAAAGTATCCCGGGATATAGGAATTCCACCTACAGCATTTCATGTTCTTAGTTATGGGAAACATCCTTAAGGAGACTTGAGAACCATAAGTAACGGTTTAAATTTTTGAAGGCCATTCGGTTTAGATTCCCAATATCTTTGGATATATTAAGAGTCTTGCACACGTTATTTTCTTTGAGACTTATGTTTGTAATGTGACAATTAAAACTTATGAATAATATATTTGGAATTAATAAATAGCGTTATGTGGCTGTGAACAATCGTAACCCTCACATCTCGACGTTTCCGCCGTCAAGGTTGGGGTGTGACACTTATGGTCAATGACTATACCAAAAAGAGTTACATACAAGGTAGTGGAGCAGAGTCCTACATACAAGGTACCCCACCTTCTACATAACCTATAAAATCAGTTTTTGGATCATTTTTAAGGGACCTCTTCTAGGTCTATCACGTCACTCCATCTTATTTTCTTAGTGTAATTTCCAGTAGATTAGCTTAGTTGTAGCATTTATCTTCAATTTCAAGAAGCAAGAACTATTCAGCAACTTTTAAATCTTATAATAATGTTTGATTATGTTAATGCATGTTTGATATTTGTTGTTTCTTATATTCTTATGCTTAGCTAATGTTCTTGACTTACCTGGGTGAGATTAACGTTATTTGATCTTCTACTCCCATGTATGGATTTTAATATGGTTTGTGTTAGTGTCTTCCAGTGATGATCTTTCTACATTGAAAGTGAGCCTTACAAAACCTTTGAAGTAAGTCATTAACTTTATGCTTGTTGATTCAAACCTTTATATTTTTATATCTATGTAGAAGAAACATGTTAACCTACTAGCTGGAATGGGAATTAGAAGTTATGATTTGTGTATTTGATTTTAGAAGTTCTTGCCATACATGGAGAGGTAGTATACTTAAAGTGTAAGGACTTGGTTTGTATCATTACCACTACCTTTGGAAAAATAGTATCAAATCAAGAGATCCATAGTGACTAGTGCGATAAACTCCCTATTTAAATTATGCACTTGATACTTTAGCTCCAACATTGAAGTGGATGTCATGTCATAATCATGACAACTTTCCAATATTGTTTATGGGGGTTGATAACCTTAACCAGAGTCACTTAATTTTATGACACTAACACATGCATTATCATTGCACTTCATAGATCTTTAGGTGGTTGTCGTGTCATAATCGTGGAAACTTTCCTAAAAGGCGTATGATTTGGTATACTTAGTTGAAGCAATTTCTACTTATACATAGTGATCTTTTTAGAATCCATACATTGAAGTTAATTGTATCACTTAAAGGATTCAAACCCAAGTAACTCATTCTTGTGATTGATGTTTATTTTCATTTACTTTTATTTTGCTACTTTAACATTTAGTTAATCATTTACATGCACATATTTTTGGATTTAACAGAACAATAACCGGCATCGATTATTGAGAGTCATTATATACATGAATGATACCTGGCATATTGCCTAAGCTTTACTATACATATAATGGGTGCACTTGACCTAAATGTGTTGTAGTAAGTGAACGTCGAATATTGCATTTTTAAAAATCATTAATATTTATATATAACTCCAAGCTCATCAATTACATTACTCAGACATATGAATCCAACATCGAACCATCCTCAATCAGGACTTTATCCGTTTCTCGTGACTTGGCTCAACATCACACACCTACGAAACCCAAATCAAATATGAAGAATAACTTTAATCAATGAAATGTAAAATAATGAATAACACTTACCTAAATTGATTTATCTTTGACCTTATTAGGATTCTCTTCTCTCCTAGTTTGAAAGATGAAAAATATGTAATTGAATTTGTTGTAGAGGGTTTTGGTTATTTAACTCCTCAAACTTCCTACCCAAGTTTAGGGAATAACGTAAGTTTTACACCCTTGCACTTCTAACCGACACAATTAGCACATTTTATAATTTTAACCTAATTTGGGTGTTACACTAAGTTTCGAACGTAGCTTCCGAAGTGTAGGTTGTTACTAAACTACTGTATTGTTAGGTTTTAGCTGAACATTTGCAAATTGTTGTAACCACTATCACGAAAAATGATCGGTTTCTATAATAGTAATCAAGCAAATTAGCTATTTAGATCCGGGGTCTCTTTTGGAGTAGTATCTTTATCTCACAGGAGAAAATAGTCTCATTATTGCTATTTTAGATTAGTTATTTTATGGTACGCCTATTAAAAAAGTTAATTGATACATTTTTTAGACATGATATAAAAACTATGAAACGCCGGAAACTTAAGACACACAAGATTCAAAAATTAATTTAAAAAAAAAAGAACTCTTTGTTCCATTTCAAGAGACTAATGTCTCTTTTCGTTGGCATGCTCCTTCACTGCTTTCTTTTTTCCACAAACGATCATCATATAAAGGCTTGTTTATATTGTTTTCATCTTCTGCCATACAAATAATGCTTCGATTGTTGTATCCTAAATACAGATGTGTCATCTTAGTGGAGATGTGAAAGCTTTTTAAGGGATCGTGATGAATACGAATCATATCCTTAGCCTAACTTAATGTTTAAATTTGTTCTATTCTTGCAACCAAAAATTCTAAAGATATTGGTTTAAAGTCATTTATCTTTTTGTTTAATATGTATTTCATCCTTTTTATTATTTGTTTTCTAAACAATGTTATGCTATGTTTTTCATTAACAAATAAAAAGTAAAGTTTATTTTTCTTTCAATCGGAAAAAGACTCAATTCAGACGTAGAGTTTTTCACCCTCCACTCAAACTCCAAGTGCATGTCTCATCCTTACATTTGATGTGCCTCACCTCTTTACATTTGATTTACTATATGGTTTTCTATAATTTGATTTGTCGCGCCTCTTCACACCAAAGTCTCAACATAAGTTACGATCAAATTGGAGTGTCATAATTTTGAAATATATCGAAGACACGATAGTGATTGTTCACCATCATAAAATACGATATAACAAGAAACATTAGTGATTATCAACATCATAGAACATCATTCCATAGTGTGTACTATATCACATACAAGCCATAAAATTGTACTTAACATGTTAAAATGATATCATTTGATGTACATTAGACAATAGAATTACGTCTAGGTCTTTATCAACCCACAGAAACATATACATAAAGCCGAAGGGCATAATGTCATCATCATCATCTCTTACAATGTTCAAGGACCAAATAGCAATTACAAAACTATAGGGACCAAATAATAATAAGTTAGAAAACCAAAAATCTTGAAATAAACAAATTAATTACATCAAATCATAAAAATAAAAAAAAATTAAGGTAAACATCAAATTAATCTAGATTGAGCCGTCCCCGCCAATATCACCACCACCACCACCACCGCCACCACGCCACCGTCGCCGTCACCACCGCCACCGCTGCCGGCGGATCACCTTCACCGGAAGAAATAACATTTTACAGATTTACCCACCAGAAGCAGTAGCCTCTTTTCACATCATACGACGTCGTACATCCGCCACCGTCGCCATCACTGCCGCCGCTAAGTGAAATGACGAAAATGCCCTCCTACACCACCGTCACATCCACCGTCGACCACCGTAGACCACCACCACTAGCAGCAACAGAATCTGATACCTTACATGACCACCAAATGACAGACATTGCTCCGACACTTTCCACCATGATCACCACCACCACCACCGGCGCCACCGGTGGCCTCAACTCCACCCTATACCATGATGAAAAACACCCAAGAAAACAAGAAGAAAAATTGGGTCTTTTTTCTTCTTTCAAATTAGGATCTTTGTGGGTGCATTAGGATCAACTTCTTGTTTGAAATGAGATTTTGTAGAAGAAAAGAAAGTAGAATATTATTATTGAGTAGAAGTAATAATCGATAAAATCAAGAGGAGAAAAGATTACATTAGAACAAAGGGAGGGGGGTGGGTTTTAGGTTTTAAAGGGGGTGTTGATGAGTATTTTTGTCTCATCTTGAAAACCCCACACTAGAAAGGGAACCATCTTCAATACATAATATAGAATTTTTACACTTTAACGCCTTTAACTTATCAATTTTCTAAATCTCACCCATTCTTAAATTTATTTAATAAGAATGTCGTATACCACAATCTGTATCTTGCGGGATTTAAAATTTTAATCTTAATGCTACGGATGGCTAAACATCTTCAATTATAAATCATTCAGATTGATTGAACTGCTGAATAGAAGTAAACCATTTGGTTTTAGGTTCACATTGTTTGGTTTAATTATAAGGTTTGAAACTTGTATTCAACGTCACGCTTTGAATTTTGAGAATAGCCATGATAAGCAGAACAATTGCAAATTTTGAAAATAGTCATGTTAGCTAGAACAATTACAAAAAGTTTTCTTATATATTTTTGGTTTCTTTCTAGAGTGTATGTATTTATATGTGTTAATAGTCGATGATTGTCATATTATTTAAAAAAAGAGTTAATGAATGGTAACTACTAAAAGAAGTTCTGATTAATCTCCACTTAGATTTTTTTTGTAACAAGAACTATTTGAAAACATCTACTACAAACAATAATTGATTTTTTTTTGTATTACTACAAGTATTATTCTACCCTTTATTAGATTTATAAAACCAAAGGACCTATTTATAGTTCCACTAGACTGAAGGGGCATGTTTACAATACCCAAAAGAAGGTTCTTTTCCCTATTTGTGAGAAACTTTAGGTGTAGGTGTTTGGCTAAATGAAAACCCACAAGTCATTTCTCCTTTTTACCCTTTCTTCTCTTTTGGTAAAGTGTCATTTTACCCCCTTTATTTATTTTGCCCCACAAACCCATTTCTTTGGTAGATTTGCTCCAAAGCAAACTTCTTTGTCTCTTGTCTTTTTCTTTCAAATGATATATTGTCATTGTTACAAAAATGTGAAATAACATATGAATAATAATTGACACCAAATATAATATTATATAAAACAAACTGCAAAAGAAACACAAAATGTGATCTACAATATTTCTTTGAATTATTGGTGTACTTCAATACCTTGAGACTAAATGAGAAAATGTGAAACCTCATATATGAATGTGAACCGTTTTTAAATACTTTATACAAAATAGCTCGCAGTTAACACGTCTATACAAAATAACACATTTATAATGTATATTTGAGAATTGAGTTGATACAATTGACATCATAAAAATATAAAATGTGACTCGTTTTATAAACTAAAAAGGGTTCTAATTGTGAAGTTATGTTACAAATTTCATTATTTAATATATATACATGTTAATATTTAATTTTGTTTATGCAATTTAAAGTGTATATATATGTGTGAAAAATAAAATTCTTGAAAGAAATAATCTAAGTAATTTTTAAAATTCATTCGATATATAAGAAAATAAAAAAAATACTTGTATATCAAAAGCAACATCATAAACACGCAATAAACAACAGCCTTGAATATCTTACTACTCTAATAAAAGGGTAAATATGGGTGCCACGTGTCAGCACCACAATCATCCTCACCAAAAGTTTCCCGCCTCTCTCCCCTATTAAATAATTGCCTTAATTACTAATAATATTATTTTAATATTTTTTATATTTAATAAATTAAGAAAGAAATGTATTTATTAAGGTTATTTCTAAATAAATTGATATTTTTAAAAAGTCATTTTTTTAAAAACAAAAAATAATCAAATTTGGGAGTTGTAATAAAAAATTTTAAAAATAACATTTTTATACGGTTTGTTTTAGAACAAATTTTAAAAAAAATAAAAACAAAATTTTAAAAAGTTGATTTCACTGTTTTATTATTTATATTAATTTCTCATACGTAATTTCATTCATAACATATTTTAGAATATCATTTTATAATTAATAAATTTATTATATTAATATTTTATTTATTCAACCCGTGTAATACACGGGTTTACTAAAGCTAGTATATATATAATTATTAAAATATATTTTGAGAAATGAAAAAAAAAACAGTCATCAATTTCGAGGTGATGTTTGAGGGTGAAAAGACGAGAATACCCCTAACCATGAAAGAGTGTGTTAACATGACCTGACATTCGTCCCCGGTTGAAGGGGCCCGACTCCCACAGTGGCAGATTGTAAAGTATAAAGGCTAGGTACAAGTACTATTGCATAGCGTACAAACGTAGAGGCTCATACATATAAAGTACAATTAATATAGCATCATTGCATGAATCTATGGATTTATTTGACTCTGGTCAAAATTGATTAATTTAGTTGTGGGGTCATTTCTGACATTTTGTGTCCCTCCCCAAGTAAAGCCTCCGGATTTTGCTACTATTATAATCGGATTGATATGGTTTGATTTAATTTTGACCTAAAATTGTGGAGCTTATTTAAAAAACTAATCATGATTTATATGAGATATTCATTGAGATGAAAATATTAGGAGGTAGTTAGTTTAAGTATTACTCTAAACAAAATGCTTAGATTTAAGCTAGTGTGTTTTTCTAGTATTAAATTTCCTTTTGAGAAGGTTAGGGTGTGGTTCCGGCTGAGAAAACGGATAGATGGGTTCGATTATAATAACACCTATATTTCGAAGCAGGGTGACACATTTGCCGTTCAAGAGAAAAATTAAAATTAATCGGGTGGGGTTGGAGTTAGAATTACTGATGCTACTCTTATATGTTAATGGTTGGAATTGCATAATGGATTGATGTAGATTAGTTTTGATTTAGACTAGAAGTAGATTGGATGTGTATGCGAGTTGTCATTCTAAAATAGTTAGAAAACTCAATGTCACTTAATTTGGTAGTTTAGTGATACGATTCAAAAACCCTTTGAGAATATATGGTTCATCTAGCTTCAAATCGAGGAATAGAGTAGTAAATGTGAGTCTTTTCTTTTTAATTAAACATCTTAATTATATATTTTTATCTAACTTTAACTGTTATGTATATAATGAAAAGGTAGTTGTAAGGCATTGCAGTATACCCTAACGCCCCTTGGCGTTAATAGTATTAATGAGGGGCGATAACTTGTTAACAAGCGTGAAGAGAAGATTGTTAATTAGTGTAATATTGAAATAAGAGAGTGGGTTAGGTGGATTTAGAGTGGTTAAGGGGTGTCAAGCTATACTCCATGACCTAAAGGTACACCTATATATACTAGCATTTAAAGTAGTATGAAGGGGATCCAAAAGACGAATAGGGCTTATACGGTGTATAATACAGCCTTATATGAACGTCTAATACGGTGAAAGAACGTACGTGGTTTATACACGCCTTATACGAACATACAAATAGGATTGTATTTTGTCAACCCTAAATAATAACATTACAAATAAAATTTAAAACATAATATGTTTTAAGTAACCACTCCATGAGTCAATTCAGTTAATCATGTAGCTTTGTTATGTATTAAACATTAAATGTCTTTTTATAACTATTACTTGACTATTTGTATAATATTTATTTTTGGAGTAAATTACCCTATCTACTAAGAGAAGAAAATAATGAATAGCAAAAATTGGAATTGCGAACGTTCAATTGATATCTATGATCATCATATTACCATTGGTTTAATTTAGAATAAAAAAACAAATTAAAGTATTTTATCATGTTAGAAATATATCATATATTTTAGTGTACTTTATTTGTAATTGGATAATAATGATTCTCAAGGAATGAATTATATATAAAATGACATTCACAATGAATTTGACAAACATATATTTCCATTATTTGTATTTTGGGGTAAAATCTATCAAAAATGTCCAAAAACCTTGTGCATAGGACAAACTACACAAAAGACTGTTCTATCTCATGCCGGTTTTTAGATAATAATAAAACACTATTAATTCAGAGGATACAACCAAAGATAAGCTTAATGCTTTTTATTGTAAGATTTACTATAATATTTTTTACACTACATTAAATGTAGCGGCTGACATGTCATGTTAATCATAATGTGCTAACAAGACAATAATATTCATCTAGGAACACAACTTTATTTTGATCTAAACTATAAGTTAGGATAAAGATAAACTTAATTTATTTTTATTATAAAAAAAACAGGTTTATTGCCTCAAATGATAACTGGACATAACTTGATTACCCATTATGTGTTTTACCATTATGTATATGTTTGTTTGTGTGTACATAACTTGATTACCCCATTATATGTTTTACCTTACATACATATGTATGTGTGTGTATAACTTGATTTCCCATAAATACATACATACATGTTTTCTGTGTGTAGAATGAATAAAAGTTAGAGAAGAAACTGTCTTCAAGACTGCAGAGGACCACAAAGGAAGATAACATAAAAATTGAGCACATTTTCACTGTATCTATGGCAATGTGGGGTAGGGGTGTGTGTATGTGTCAATACAAGACATAATAACATTGACACTTTTCCCTCATTGATTATACTATGCCTTGATATACCTCTTTCATCTATGATTGATGGTAAGCTCTCTACATAATATATTGTTAGGATAGAATATCTAAAACTATACAGATTATATTTGTATTGTCATATAAAAATTAATCTTCACTAAAATAACCCAACATATTTAGAGATGGCAAAACGGATGGGTCAATGGCTAAAAACAAGTTTTTTTGGTAAGGACTGAAGCTAGTTGAATGAAGTTAACCCACAAACACTCTTTTGGCTTTTTAATACGCTAACCACAATTACATAATCACTATTATCAAAGAAGAATCTAAATCTTTGAATAGAGTAACTTCGAACACAAAACAAAGTTCATAAACCAGATGTTTCTGTAGAAACAAAATGGATCACGGCCTAAACATCGGTCAATGTCAGTTGGTTCTGAAAATTTGCGTCCCAAAAAGAGAGTCCGCACCTCTTAGGGACATCACATAAGATGTCAACAAAAACAGAAACACAAGCAGCTATTTTTGATTTTCCTATATACCTTTCTATAGTTTTATTTCATTGTGAAATGGTAAAATCCCAATATACAACACGGGTTACCTTTGTTCCATGTAGTATGTATCACCGTCTATCCGTCAGCTAGCAGTTGCAGTTCTCCGACGTTTTACACCCCAGTCAAGTAGGCCTAATCGGGGTACCTTCTTTTTTGAACCAAGATACCCTTGACAACATGAAGCACCACACTGGCACTTAACCTCAGGCCCGAATTGCACAAACCTAAATAGCCAAAATTCATAAGAATTTTATCACAGGGCCATATGGGTGGGTTAGCTAGTGGGTCAAAAGGGGCTAGGCTAGGAACAAGCTGGGTTGGGTTGACCAGCAAACGTTTGAGCTTTTTCTAATTGTTTAAAAAAAACAAATCAATTGAACCTCCATGGGTAACTAAATAGCCCGAGTCAATCTTGAAAAAACATTTATAACATGCAAGTATGCAACCAGCAACCCAATGATACAATTTCAATGACTCAAGCCAATTGCTCAAAAAAGAGTAGGATGGTTCAATAATTGCCTACAAAGTGTAAGCATTATTGCTAAAGTTATTTCCATATTTCAAAATATTATTTATCTGTTTTTACAAGTTTAATAAGCAGTTAGCTTTACTAAATGAAATGTTTTTCTTTTGATAATTTTTATTAGAGACATCACAACATAATGAGTTCCTTTGTTCTAACATTATGAAGGTTGTAACGTTTACTTAAACATACAATCTGAAGCTAACTTTCTGGGGCCAATAAATGGTCCTAGTTTTAGAAAAAACCAACTTTTGGGGCCAATGAATAGTCCTGGTTTAGCAACATTAAATTATATACACGTGTGAAAGATTCACAATGAGAAAATGGAACAGAAACCATAACAAGGAGAAGAACAGGTATCATACCGATAATCATAAGTCAAGGGTTCACCTACTTTGATGGATCTTGCAGCAAAGACACCGACACGGGTCTCCCCATCAACATCCCTGAAGAAAAATACCCGCGTGTAAATTATTTGTACAAATAATTACCTAATTTAATCAAATAAGTTGATCGAAATGATCAGACTTAAATTTCAGCCCATTTTACTCATGGACGTGCCGATTCCTGTTACGGTTTATCTCTAACAGATAAAATAGAAAAACATTAGCTACACCGAAAACGGGTCAAAAGTGTAAAACAAACTAAAAGTTGCCTAAAATGTATTATTAGTTCATAAAACCTCCTAGATCACTTTGTTCAAAACTTATACTCTTTAAAAAAATATATTGCTGTAGTATCTCTAACACACTAAGGATCTATAAAAAGTGTTTCGGGAATTCAGGTAAAACCAGCAGTTAGACCCAGAAATACATCAAGCATGTAAGGACCACAACTATGATTTACAAAACAATTGAGGTTCATCAAGCTTACCATTTTTCCAAATTACAATTCGGACCACAACTATGATTTAGGAAACGAGATGCATTCCCCTTAAAAGTAGCATCAATGGTGAAATCTTTTCGAATTTCACACATGTAGAAGTTCTTTTTCCCCGTGTGCTTCATTTCCCAAAGTCGTTGCTCACACATAGCATCACTAATAACTGAAACAGTGAATCAGTAATCTGGGTAAAAACTAAAAAAAGGTAAAAAAATTTAGAAATAGTTTAAAATCTAATAACAGAAAAAAAAACATTTAAAACAATTACCTTCCCCGACATATTCTATAATAAATTCACCTTTTTTGATAGATTCAGCTGCCTCTACACCCCACCCACAATGTTTGGTCTACAATTGGGCCAAAAATGAAGATTAATACCACATTGTTAGTATAAACGCCGTATTTTGAACAGATTAATAGCTTTTGCTGACAACGTTACCAAAACAATTTTGATCTTTTTGTCTTTCCTGAAGGGTTTGTTTGTACACATTTCTGAACATCTACAAGCTTTTGAACAGCTTATACACTGCTGTCTGTTTAATCAAATGTAGTGTCAATGTGTCATGTGTGGTAATAGTGAGTATGATCTGTGAAAAATATAAATAGATATATTCATAGTGCAAAGTACCTGCATACACAATCTTCAGAGCATGTACTAGAACTGCAATCAGTGCATCCTGTATTCCTATCAGTGTCATCACGCTTTTTCTTTACAAGGTAGATATCTAATTTTAGTTAAGAAGAATGCAAGATTTCAAATTATTTGAGCACTTGATCAGTTCTCCTAAATTTCTGAGCTTAAATGATAAATAAAACTGGGAACAAATTCATGGCAAGGATACTACGCCTGATATGCACATATGGAGGTGGCTCCTGTTTGTTCTCCACCGGGTCTTTTGATGTGAGATCTATCTTGAACTCCTTCGCCGTATATGGTAGAGGTAAACGGCAAAAAAATTCCTAGATAAAAGGTTAGCATGGAATTAGACATTGCAAAGCTAACAGGTCAAGCTGACACCAAAAAAATAGCTAAAAAGGAAAACAGGTCAGATGGGTTGAACACATTAAATAGGTAAACGGTCAACCAAAAGGATGTTGTTAATGCCTAAACCCTCCTAAATTATGTTGTTAAAAAGTAATATTACACATTATTGAAATATTAAAATACTGTAATCATTATTGACCCACCAATTAGTAGATTAAATGTCAAAAATCAGACGAAACGTGTTTTGGGTCAACCCAATCCATCATGTATCAACATGTACCAATAAGAACCAATTTTGAGATGTTACCCAATCCGCCTACCCAACCCATCTGCTACATCTTCATGTAATCTATATGTAACACTAAGCTAAAAGGGGCCACATATACATCGGAGCATAACAAAAGAGCCTTAATTAATTTTCTACCTCAAAAGTATAGCTCAAAAAAATTGATGAATTGGTATTGCAATGGTGAACTTGGTTACATAAAGGATAGATCAACATAATGATTTCTTCAAAAACAACATCAAGACGTTATTAACTTCACATCAAATAATTGATTAAGAGTAAAAGTATGTTAGAAATCTCACCTCTATGCTGTTAGTTGGAGCTGCAGGCTGCTCATTCAACAAGATATATGTCAGTCCTGTCACCCAGTTTAATCAATTAAAATGAGGATCAACCAAGGAACCCTAGAGTGAAAGAGAATGAATTGCTGCTATTTCAAATGTGCTACTTTAACTAGAAACATTAGTTTTTAGTGAGTTTAATCTGATGTTTCTTGCTTTAATTAACAAATAAAAAAAAGATTAGTATAGCTGATTAACTGATTTCGATATTAAACTAAAAGGGAGGAACATGTGCTGGACTGCTGGTACATGTCAAACAGGCAACTTTGGTTCGGGTGGGCTGATACGAAACACTTCTTTGTCTAGCTTTTTATAAAGTAACTAGTCGCCATATATATATTTACAAATTTGTCTTACTCTAACGATGATCTAGTTCTTTCAATAAAATGATTGGGAGGATTTATGCAACAAAATACATTTTAGGCGAATTTCAACCACTTCAACCCATCTGGCATGTTTCCTTTTAAGCTAATTTTGTTAAGTTTACTCATCTAACCGGTAAGAGATGTAAACAGAAACCAATTCTGCCCATTCACAAATAAATGGATCAAAATTGCCATCTCCAAACCAAATGATTGACAAATAAGCAAAGAATTTTTTATCATTCAAAGAAGATGATAACCATGATGATAAATGAAGAAATTGACCTTTAATGGTGGCCAATCAATAGCATGCCTCCAACAGATTTTTTGCCAAGGGCGATCATTAGAATGCAAAACATACTCTGGGTAAGCGGCACACTTGTCATGTGATGCTAAATGGCATCTTGAACACCGCCATAAGTGAAAACTCTTCTTGCATAGAAAGCATGCCTATTCAAGAAAGAATGTTAATCATTAACATATTCAGAAGTCTATTAGAAATAGAGTTAAGAAACTTCTTTTCCCATCCGTTACCATTTTTTAAATGGCCAGCACTCCCTCAAACCCAAAACGTGTATTTGATTTTGCATATGCAAAAACAACTCTTTTGCATTTGAGGACCTGACTGTATGCTTTTTGTTTAAGTTGCCAAAACAGAAAAGTTAAATTATCTAATGTGATTATTGAGAGAATATTACTGATGTCTACTTCTTTGAAGTTCTTCCCACTATTTTAATTGAGTTGAGTATGCAACTCATCTATGATACTTTAAACTGTTTATTTTCGTTATCACCTTCTTTGAATCCTTATACTTTTGAAACATTATATAGAGATGACGAAATAGGTACGAAATGAAACATTTATGATAGCTGACACTAGTAGACAAATAAACATACAAGGACAAACAACAAAAAGAACATATGCAGAACTTAAATTTATCTTGGTCTAACTAGGATGAAGCAAATATCAGAAAAAGATATGAACGCAGGATCCACAAATAATAAAAAAAATGAGGATATTCATCATACAAAACATCTTGTGAGATTGAAGGATGTTAAGATATGAAAAGACATTACAAGCATGTATTGTTGATAAGGAAGAACATTACATGTTGAGGACACTTGAATGCTTTTGACGATTGTGAAAATCCAAGCCAGTCCCTTGCGCATGTCAGGTGATATGAACCCTTACAATCACGAACAACACATGGTATCTCTTCTCCCGGGTAGATTACACTCTCACACACAAGACACTCAGCCTGAGATAAGCAATGATAATATTTCCATCAATAGAAGTGGTAACACTTTTATATCAATAATCAGATAGTTTCTCAAATAAGCACGTGAGATACATTTAGGATGCTTGATATTATATTCTATTAGGGTTAAGATAAGCATCAATGCCACAAACCTATCTCTTAAAAGCATGTTATTTTACACAGACCAACTTTGCATTTCAACTTAATTCCTATATTTTCAATAAAATTACTACTTGGGGATCTCAGAGATCAGGCAAGAAACACCCAATTAGCTGTGAAAGGGACCTAAACAGCATGACATGGTGGTAGCTTAGCTCATTTGCTTCACTTCTAGAATTCTTTTAACTTTTTTATTATTATGATAAATGTCTCTTTGCTTCAGTAAACAAATAGACAGATCTGTCATCTGATAGCATGTTTAGCATAGTTCTTCCATAGATTCATGTAATGATTCTTTGACCTTGTAACTAAGTGATGTAAATCAATTTAATCCTTCCTAGAACTACTAATAGAATCATTAAAGATCAAATCTATAGCTACCACCAATGTAGAGAACATGTGATATATATCCATAATATATATAATTTTTCTCCTAATAATTGGGTTGTCTACTCAAGCATGGAGAAATTGATGCTTATAGGCTTCCTACCACTAAAAGACCTGCATTTGAAATTTAACTGTCTCTACAATAATTCACTCCTAAATTCCATTTTAATGCAATCAATTTAAAAAAGAACCCAAAATTCATTTTACAATTTACAGTATGGAAGAACAACAGTAAGAGCATTCTACCAGTTTTGGAGCACCAACGAGAAACGGGAGAAACAACTTCGATTTAGGAACACCCAACTCATCGTTCTTCGCGATCCATTCACGCAAATGATCATCCAAACTCTTCGATTCCATCGATTTCTTGATCGTAACACACAGCTTTACATTACTTTCATCTTTCACTGCAATCGGGTCTTCTAATTCCTTCGAAGAATTCGGGTCGCCCAAATCGCGGGTTCCGGTTGCCACTGGTCTTGAGCTGTTAGAACAGCAAGTGATGGTAAGAGGAGACATGGTTACAAGATTGCCCAAATCAGGCATCGTTGTGATGAACATATATATAAACCCTAGAATAAGATTTGGAGCAAATTAAGGTGGTGTTGAGGAAATTATTTGGGGCAAATGGATCTGCGATTAATCGCCTTCATCTCATGGAGATTTCGTTGAGCAAAGAATCAAAGAAGAGAGAGAACAACAAGTGAGCACACAAACAGAGAGCAGATGTCGTATTAGAGAGTGTGTGTGTGTGTATGTGGAGAAAAGGGTTGTGTTGAAAAATGTTACTTTCTTCGGCGGGAACTTTGAAATTTTTGGAGTTAGGAAAGTTGCTTTATACCAAACACTCAAAACACTTGCTAATTACCGGGGTTGTTTGATTTGCTTATGGTTCGATCAAAATGTCTGACCCACTAACTCGATCCGGTATCACTGACCCATAAATATTTTTTCTTTTACCCGGTCAGTTTTGAAATAACTCCTTACCCGGTCACCACCTTCTGACCGAGTAAAGGATTTTCAAACAACCCTTAAATGTCACAAAATAATAGTGTTATACCACCCTTGAAAGCAGCAAGGTACAACTTTCTCCTGCATCCGTTAAGCTTACTTTCAGGTGAAGGTGAATCACAGAAAAATCAACAATATAATGGTACCACCATGCTTTTTGGATCTTACCACAGTTTGCCACGAGCTCTTTCGATTTATCGTTATTCTCTCATGTTTGCTTTTTCTGGTTGTTTTCGGGAGTATGATTAACAAATCTGTTATTGCAGGTTTCGCAACTTCTTGAGGTTCAATTGCTTCATAAACATGTTCGATTTGGCTCTACATATTTCAACATTTGACATCTGAAGCCCTACATAGCTTCTTGAGGTTCGATTTCGATTTGGTTTGATACAAACCCTAGCCGACACTCATTAGTCTTTTTTGTTTATATCTTGAAGTCTTGAACACCATCAAATTAATGATGTGATTTTGATTCCTTTAGGGTGTTACGAATGATGCATGGTCGTAATGGAGCTTGAAGATCGTTGACATGATTGAGGCAAGAAGGGGGTTGATGTGGATGTTACTCACTGTAGTTCTCTGTAGTTACAGAGGAACTCATTATTAGCAAAGTAGAAATCAAAAGGCTTTTCTGATTTGGGGCCCTAAAATTTAAAGATAGAAACTATCATGCTGAGTACATTATAATCCTTTTGGTCTTGCTTACTTTTATTTATGTAGTTTGTTTATGTGTGCATAAATTAGGTCTCTTTACTTTGATTCTAGCATGTTTGTTTATTTTTCAAGATGATTGTTTAAGGGTTTCACTAAAGAACTATTTGGAGTGAAAATTTTTGGTTAGTTGGGGTGCTACTGCTCAAATCTGTTGATGTTTATATTGTTTCATGTATGGGATTTATTTATTTCATACACCTGTTCATACAATCAATTCAAACTTAGATTTTTGCTTCAAATCATAAAGCATTTAGAGTACCCATTGAAGTTGAGCATTTTTAGGAAAATTTATAGTGGGAATTTTTATAATTTGGTTTCAAACCTACAAGCAAACATCAAATGTGAAGATAATTCAGTCCATGAGCTCAAAATCACGGGTGATAAACTTTCTAATAAAAAAACATAAGTTTAACTACTTTCATCCACTCAGGAGTTACTTTTACTATTTGTTTCTTTTACTTGACTTTTGAAGGAAATATTTCAATTCTTAAGACAATTCAATCATATTTACTAGATACTTTAGGTGTTGTTTGTTTTTTCTTCAGTATAATGTCTGCAGTATGCGGCCACATCTGCAGAAATCTGCAGCAGAAGAGATGGACCAACCGTCTGCAGTCTGCAAGAGAAAGACAGTTTGTTTTTTAACACCTGTAGACTGCAAAAATAGTTTGTAATTAAAAATATCAAATTCATCCACTCCTCTCCACCACCACCGTCTCCTCCGACATCACCGCCCTAAAAGCCCATAAAGAATTCAACACTTCAAAGTATGCTTCATCAATCATAACCATAATCAAAGCATCATCTTCACAGAACTGCAATTCATCATATCAAGATTCACCATCCTTCGACATCCTCCGGCAAACAACCACGTCGCCACCACCTCCGTACCTTCTAAATCTCACTTTCCTCTTGTTTTCTCTACGAACTAACATAAAAAACCTCACCAATTTCATCACAAGTTACATCGATAACGACCCTTCAATGCAATCACTTCTATCTCAAAGTCAACCCCCTACATATCCCACCATCGCCGCCAGCCACCGCCACTATCGCCACCACCACCCCTCCCACTAGCTCACTAGATTCCTTCCATCCCAATTGGAGGCGTCGCTGGAAAGCGCCGGCTGGAGGCGTCGCCGGCGGTGGAGGTTGCGAACGTGGAGGATGGTGGCTGCGAACGTGGAGGATGATGGCTGTGAACGTGGAGGATGGTGGCTGCAGCTGGTGGATTTGATGAAGGAGGAATCAGAAGGCTGTGATTTTAGGGCTCAGATGTTTTTTTAGGTTAGAATGAGAAGATGAAGTAGGAGAAGAGGTTTGAAGACTTGTGAAGACAACGATTTATGTATGCCTCATGTAGACCTTAGGAACACATTTTTAATGCAAATTTTTTCAGAAATCAAACAGTCTGCCCTCTTAAAACATCTTCTCGCGTCTGCATATGCACAGATGAAAAGGTAGGGAAGAGCTTTTGGAAAAAAAACAAACACTACTTGCTTCTAACTTTTGAAGGAAATATTTCAAATCTTAAGGCAATTCAATCACATTAACTAGATACTTTAGTGAACATATTTGAATGTAGAATAGCAAAATAGATGCAGATCTTAATACATGTCAAATTATGATAGCTTAGGTTGACCTACCAACATTTGTTTATACATGTTTTTTTGCATTTATTCACTATAGATTGGATTTTGATGATGGAGAGATCTGCAATGATGGGGAAGCTGGTACCGGACTTTGTCCTACAAACTATAAAGGAAGAAAAGAGGTGCGATGAGTCATCTAACCTTGTAAGGATTACACTTAGAGGCTGATGAAACAAAAGAGCTCTCAGCATGCATGTGAAATGCAAGGAAGTTACTTCGGAAGGTTTGATACAACTTAAGAATTACACTAAGTATCAAACCTTCCAAATCCAAAAGACCAAATCTTCTGAAGCCAAAGATGAAGTCTTCCGAAGCCAAGAGACTGATTTCTTCTGAAGACAGAGAAGACATGCTTTTTCTGAATCACTTTTGACAAAAGTTGAATCACTTTTTGCTGCCACCTTTGAAGACTCACCAACTTATATGAGTTGGTGAAAAGTCTATACTTTTGTCAACTGTAAATTAAGGTATTAGAGTCTGTAACTTTCTACTTTTGTACTTGTATTCTTTTTGTATTAGATAAGGATTTGAGCTATGACATATCATAGTCACTAGTCAAAAGGTAATCTTTCCTTTTGACTTTACATTGATCTTGTTGTCTAGATTAGTGTTTTTAGTTGGCATTCAAAGTATGGGTGGTTGTAGGATGTAGTATAAAGTATCTCAAGTACTTTTCATTTGATTTTAAGCTTTGTAAAACTTTGCAAAAGAACTTGAGAGTAATATACATCATTCATGAAAACCATATTATTGTGTTCTTTTTCTGTTCTTTACTTATGTTCTTTGTTTCATTTTAAGCCGGTTCCCTATTTGATATGTTAAGTGTTCTAAGTCTCTCCTAACATTGTGTAATTGTTGCATCGACCCCTTCATCGATCCCGCAAACCTTTAACTATTTGTGGATTGCACAATCCATTGTCATTTCTCTCTCTCTCTCTCTCTCTCTCTCTCTCTCTCTATCTATCTATCTATCTATCTATATATATATATATGAGGTTTGTCTCTCTTATTTTTTTTATCATTTCGATGGAAATTGAAAACCTTGTCTCACTTATTACTTATTTTTTCATCAAACATGTTTGATTTTGGTTTGTAGAGTGAGATTAGAAACTCTAATAGATTACAATTCCCGGTCTACAATATCCGCTTTTCTTCTCTTTGATTTTGGTCACATATCGAGCAAATGATGTTGGAAATGAAGCGTAGGGAGATGTCCACAAATAATAATCACTTGTCATGGTTTCATAGGTAATGGAAGAGTTATAAACATCTTCAATCAAAGAACTGATTAATAACCTGAAGTTCTAGATTTTAGAATATTTGATTGATTTTGGATACCACACGTATTAGATGGAAAGTTTCTTGATTTAGGTTAAAAATCAATTTTCAGGTCTCATGACCTCTATTGTTAAGGTTGATGTATGAAGCTATAATGTGTTTTGGATGTTTAAGTGTAATTATGCTTTACAACGATAATATTGGAAAGAGTAATAGTGTATTTGGTGTTTAATTGTTAAATGTATTGTAAAAGTGGTGCTTATAATAACTAAAAATGTAATTGAATAGGTATTTAAAATAGTGCTTAAAATAAATAATCACGTAGTCGAATTGGTTGATATGACATAAATATGATAAATTGGGTAATAAAGATTACATATCTATACTATATTAATATGCATATGGGAGGGATAAGAATGGTAATTTGCCACTTTTTAAGAGGTACAACGCATTGATGCATGATGTGCAACATATTAATGCTACAATTTTTAGTATTTTTAAGAGGTGCAATTTTTTAAGCATAGTTTACAACTCTTTGAAGCAAGGACTAATGGGCGGGATATCATACGCTTCTGATCTTGGATTTCAAATTCAACCCACTTTCTTCATTTGAAAACACCATTCTCGCTCTCCTTCCGCCTCCTCTAAACCCCATCATCATGATTGATCGGCACTCCGTGAGTCGTTATTTGGTGATGTTTATTTAAATCCTTTCAAGATGAAGCTATGATGATTGCGGGTTCTGTCAAGGAGAATAATACAGAAAGAGATCGATGTTGGTTACAAACTATGGTGGTGATTATGACATCGGTAAGTTGCTCGGACACCTATACAACTTCTTTACTACCGATTTCATTATTCTCAAGTTGTTGAATCAGAAACAGAGACTGATGATTTTCAAGAAGATCTATGTTTCGATATTTTAGAATAGACCCGATTAAACTTACCGAATCGCTCTATTAAAAAATCTAGAACCGGTATACATCCTTGAACAAAAAGGAATTGTAAACAAATCGTTCTCACCATCTTCTATGATGTTAAGCCCACCGACCTTAGCGGCTTCGGGGAAGCAAAGAAAAGAAACACACAAATGGAGCTACGGAAGAAGGTACTCAAGAAGCTACTGTTTTGGAAGGGAAAGCTACAAAAGACAGGTAAACCGACAGGTAAACCTCACTGGATGTTAATTGTGTTGAGGTTGATGCCCCTAAGTTTGATGCAAATGAAGAGAAAAGTTTTGAGATCTTTCAAAATAATGAAAGTTACGAAAATGATGTGTTTGTTGACATGCATTTTTTTGTTAACCGAGTTCCCCTTTTTTTATTAGTAGGTTGTTAGGTGGAGAAACTAAAAATAGCAAATTGTAAGTTGTTTCAAAGAGAACAAAAACTGAAATTGAAACTATATAAGTTGTTTCAAATAGAACATAGGTTTAGATTAACAGTCAGATATTCTCATTCACCGCATCAAGTTGCACATTAGGTATACTTTAACAAAGGTAGTTGTTCTTGTTGATTAATTGCTTATCTTTGTGATATAGTTGGTCTCAATAATGGTGAATGAGAACATAAACACCCTACTTCCAGTTTTGCTATGAATTTTAAAGATACCTGATGTTTTATTATTAGTTGTGTAAGAGCATTCACATCCCATTCCTTATCTTTATCCATATAATTACACTAAAAATCACTACTTATTCTCTCTCCATTCAATTAAATAATATATTTTTATACCTTTTTCATTACCTTTTTGTTAGGACCTGGTATTTGAACGAAATACCGAGTGATTGCGTGTTAAACCAACTCAAATAGTGCGGAATCCTATTTGATTGGCGATCCAATCAGTGAGAACACACGATGAATCAATCAAGAATTGATTTCAACGTCAGAAATCGATTAGGAACCGATCTGATGTGTTCTATGAACTTGGAGAACGATTTGGGAGGCTTCTGGACGGCTAGGGTACGTCTGGAGTCGTAATGGGATGAATGCTCACGTTTTCCCACGAATTGGGTCTATTTATAGGTTAGTATTGGTCAATCGTGCGACTGGGCCATAAGTATGGTTCAGTCGTGCGATTGAACCATGCGGTTGATTCATCCGCACGACTGAGTGTTCAGTCGTGCGATTGAGTCAATCTTATGTGTCAATCATACGACTGATCCAGTCTCCTGGTTCAGTCGTGCGATTGAGTCAATCGTATGAAGTTATTCATGCGTTTGGTCCATTCGCATGGGCCATCCGCATGAGAACTTCATTAAGTTAAGTTTGAATGTTCTATTTAATATAACTTAATGTTCACTCATTCAAACATTCATAAACCCAATTAATTCAATCACAACTCATTAATGAAATATTAAACATTACAAGTAACAACCAATTCATATCATTTCATTAATCTATTACAATTACATCAAAACAGACAGACAAGTTCATTACATTACAAATCATGATCTAGGGACATACATGTATCAACAAACTCCCCCTTGGACCTAGATCTATCTATTCTCTTGTCTTCTGCATAACCTCCTTATATCTCTTGTACTTCTCCTCTTTAGTGACTCCTGCGTGTATCTCAAAAGCAAAGCAGAGTCTTATGACGTTTTGGAATTGGAGGGCTTGTACAATATCTTGCGTGTCATAGAACAGTGGCCACTTATATAATGTGTATACATCATTAGCAGATAAGTTGGTTAGCCACATTGGGTCGAATACCCTGATAGTATCCATTTGGCCCTCTCTGTTTAGGACTATGACCGCTTCAGCTGTTCTCCAATCGTAGTACCACCATTTGAAGTGGGGAGTGAAGTCCTGTGGCATTTCCCTCAGAGGGATTCTTGACATAGTGCGCGGAGGACTCCACTTCAGCACAATCTTTGGCTTACCAGTTATGGGATCAACTTCAGAACGTCGGATATACCTCGTAGGTTGTTGAGGTTTGAAGTTGACCCACCTGGTGTGGTACTCTTTCCTCAGGGCAGCCTCAAACCAGCCTGACATCTTCCTCGAGTCAGCATACAGCAGCTTTAGTTTGGCCAGCTGGTTGAGCTCAAAACCAGGTAGAGTCTTCAGATCATGTGGGAACCTGAAGTACTCTATGCCCTGCTCCCTCTTAACAGCATACGCGTTAAGGTCTTCAAAATATGCCCAAGAGATAATCCTGCCCGACACCTTATGGTGTTTCTTGACTTTGTAGAGCTTTGTGTAGGCATCTCTCTTTGGTGCAGCCCGCTGGGCTCTCACTTCCTCAAAACAGGCAGCCCATTCAGCCTTACGAATATCAACATCTGCATTGGAGGCTTGGGCTGTTTCTGCAGTCTTTTCTGCTTCTTGCTCCATCTTGTTGAGTACCTCGAAAGTATCACTGACTAGGGATTCACCCAAATTGGGGACCACATTTCCCTCGGCGTCAGCATACTGAGGATACTCTTCTGCAGTGATGTCTTCAATCTCAACCTCATCTATGTCGTTCAGTTCCTCATCACTGGTTGAGTCCACTGTTGGAGCATCCTTCACGATTTCATCGGGATTGAGTTTGAACATTTCAGCTATTTGCTCATCAGACAGGTCATGAATTATCTCCCCTTCTTCAGGGGTATAACTCACAGACCGTCTTACTATCCCTTGTAGGTCAAGAATCATAGTTAACTGAGTCTTGACCATTTGAAGGGGAGTAAATTCAAACTCATCCCTCTGAAAGTTTGGATCTGTTTGATATAAACATTCAACACATAAATCATTAGTAATCAATCAAACAGACATACATTAACTTAACTTAATATATATAAACATTTAATACATTTGTTTTTCATTACATGATTCAAGTACAAAGTAAATAAACAAATAAAACATCTAATCAGTACTTTGATCCTGAATCTGTGGTGTGTCGCTCGGAGGAGCAGAAGTAGTGGATGACTGGTCTTGTCGACGTTTGGATCTGCGCTCCTGACCTGAGGCAGAGGCCGATGCAGCCGCATCCCCTCCTTCTGCCTCGTCATCATCGTCATGTCCTTCTGTCCTCTCCTCTTCTGTCTCCTCATCATCATCATCTCCCTCATCATCATCCTCATCTTCATCATCATCATCTCCGTCGTCTCCGTCACCCTCCTTTAGCTTCAGGGGCTCATCCTTCGACCCCTTCAGCCTTAGCATGATCGTCTTATTGGTCGACTCCAACTCCTCAATACGTTTGGCGGACTGAGCCTGAGTATCTTGGAGTTGGGCCACCTCAACTCTCTGCTGGTCTATGACCCGAGCTTGCTCTGCCAATTGCTGAGATTGGGCAGCAGCCAAGTCGGTCAGTCTGCGAATCTGGGCCGCCTTCTCCTCGTCAGCAGCCAGCAGACGCATAACCATTCGGTTAAGCGCTGAGAGCTGCTCCTCTACCCCAATGTGAGGTAGAGTGAATCCATGTACCTGTGAGGGCTGGGCTGATGGTCCAGCCTGATATGTGGTGGTGGTGGCAGTGGTTGTGGTGAATATGGGTCGGTGGGCTGATGGTGGTGAAGTGGGGGTGAATGGTCTGGTGATGGATGGGATAGATATAGTGGTGGTGGGTAAAGTGGTGGATGTGGTAGTAGGAGTAGTGGCTGTGGTGGCTGTGGTGATGGATGGAATCTCAGTAGTGGTGGTGGTGGTGGCTGTGGTGGTAGAAGTGGTAGTCACGAAGGTCAACCGACGCTTCTTCTTCTTCATCCCATGTGGTTGAGCCATCCGCTTCCTCCTGGTCCCGGAGGAAGTGGATGCTCCCCCTGCAACTCTGCTACCTGACCCCGGAACGTAGTTGGGGTCAGTATCTCTCTCCGAGGAGTCCCTTGGGTGCTCACCGACCACCTTTAGCCCGTGGTCTGTGGGAACGACTTTGCTTCCCACAGTCCTGGTGAGGGGCTCCTCGTCTGACTCTTCCTCCTCGATGTCACCAGCGACAAACTCCTGATGGAAGCCGGCCATCTCTGCGACCTCTCCGGCAGTGGCTGACCCCGGGGAATAATCTCTGTATCTGTGCCTCTAGATGGGCAGGCATGTCATCCCCGGCATCGCCACTATCATCATCATCAGAGTCTGACTCTGGTATAGCAATGTGCTCCACGTCTGAGTCACTGTCCTCGTGGCGCCACTTCCTCTTCGCTGGCGCCACATAATCAACCCAGGCCAATGCCCAAACAGCCTCCTGACAGGGGGCTTCACCTGCTTCCCCCTGTAGACCTTCATCCTGCCGAGAGTCGTGTCGTCCATGACCTCGAGGATAACAGCATCCTCCTTCTCCTTCGGCAGGGAAGGAAGCTTCTGATCAATGATCATCTGTAAGAATCTAGGGTACATACAGAAGCCTTCCTTCCCCTTCCCCTCGAGGTTCTCCACCAGATAACTGAATATCATCCTCGAGAAGCTGAACGGATGGTTCAGCACCAACGCTGCGTAAGCGTTCTGGATCTGGTCCGAGAGCTCATCAAATCCACCCTTCCGTGATGCTATACACTTCAGCAGCACGTGCGCCAAGTACTTAAACTGGGGACAGAGGTTACTCTTGTTGAGTACCCCTGCATTAATGTCCCCAGAGTACTTGGCTCTCATGAAGCATCCACGGACAGTAAGGGGGTGTAGACGTGTGGGACACTCAGCATCATCTCCAAACTGGAGAACTATCCTCAGATCCTCCTCAGAAACGGTGATAGCCTCACCAAAAATCGAGCTCCTGATGCAGTGAGGCTCGGTGGATCTGTCTACTGATGCGCCAGCCCAAAAGGCCTGCTGCACTGATCTGTACGGTGTGCAGGGAGTAGATATAGCATACGCGATCCTGGATCTCTGAAGGAAAGTAATAATGCCAGCAAAGTCGGCTGCATTCCTGGAAGTCAAGTCCAGGTGAGCACAAATGTTGTGCTTAGTGCTCATATTCCAACTACCCGCCATCTGTAACACATAATAACATAAACGTTAGTTTCATTGGCTAAGAGTATAAAGCAACACTTAAACTTTGAATAAACATTATCTGTCATGCGATTGGGGATGTACGACTGAAGACAGTCGTGCGACTGAATCATGCGATTGAGGTTCAGACGTGCGATTGACCTCATACGCACGACTGAGTGTGCGACTGGACTCATGCGCATGAACTCTTGTGCGGTTACACTAGTCGTGCGACTGAGTCTCATTCGCATGGTTCAGTCGTGCGATTAAGTGATTCGCACCCTTCAGTCGTGCGACTGAAGTTCATCCGGACGACCAGTCGTCTGTCTAATTTGTTCAGTCGTCCCAAGATCAAATCTACGCAGAACAAGTTTAATCATTCAATTAACCGGTTCTTTAGTGTCGCCTACTCTACCCTAATAACCTATTTTAACCAATTTTAACATATTACTTAGTTTTAATAGGTTATTAGGGTTTGACATTCTCGGTTCGCTCTTCACAGTCGTGTTCATTCAATTAGGTTTTGATTCTTTATGATTTCGATGAAATAAGACTTCAATATACCTGTAAGATGATGAACGACTGTTAGTATCACAGAATCAACAAGTAAAATCAAGCAGAGAAAATTTGGGCAGAGTAACGGTACTATATGCGATTTAGGGGCGATTTTGCGAATGAGGAGTCTCTGCGACCGACTCCCCTCTATTTATATCCACCCTAGATCCAATCGTGCGACTGAGTTCATTCGCACCTTTCAGTCGTGCGAGTGGGACTCAGTCGTGCGATTGGGTCAGTCGCCCTTCTCCAGTCGTCCGACTGAAGTTCAGTCGTGCGACTGACTCACTCGTTCGCATTTAAGCATCCGATTGGACTAATCGTATGTTCCATTCGTGCGAATGGACTTCATTCGTATGGTTAGACCATACGTATGGTCCATTCGTGCGAATGGGTCATACTTAGTTAATTTTTCTGCTATTTTCCCAATTTACCTTTAATTCTTTTATATTAGTTTAATTAACGTTATGAACTATTGATCATCTCAGACATGATCTTTTAATCTAGAAAACACATTGATCACCTCAGACGTGATCCTTTTAACCACTTTGGTCACCTCAGACGTGACCCTTTTAAAAATACTTTGTCACCTCAGACGTGACTGATATAACTTTTCAAAGAACATATGGTCATCTCAGACATGACCCTTTTAGTGAGTTTATTCCTTCTGATTTTCCTGATGTAGTCCGACACTGACTCAAGTTAAAACTTAAAACAAACGAACTAATTTAAGAAGTTAAACTAATTACATAATCAGACATATTTTTGGCTTTTTGTGAGAGATAAATCCAGAGATTGATATCTACGGGATTTGGATCGGGAGTAGATAGCTTCAACTTAGGTTGATCACATCTGGACCAATTCAATTTTTGGAATCATACAGGCAATTCAAATCATTTGAGACTTGTTATAAAACCTTTTGATGCTCAAGTTCTCGGTGTTCATCCAGAGTCGTTAGCAACATAAGAAAATCATACTGAAACTCTTAGGTTTTCACATTGATTTGGACCTTTGAGAAAGTAGCCACAATGATTGTCAGTATGTTTGTCCACTTAAATCCATACACAGACTTTCGACACAGACTGGTGACTTATTTAGGTGTAATTATTTCAACTAACACTTGTGGATCCCACACTTATATGGTAATCAACATCCCTCAGGAGCTTTTGAGCGGTCTACGGGTATTATTACAAGAAGAGACTATTCTTAGAGCTTTCAAAGAGAAGCCTGTCCTCAGGTCAGTGCCATCGCACAGCAGAGAGGCGGCAAACAACAATGAATTCTAGAATATCTAGGTTATGCTTATCCTCAGGTCAGTGCCATCGCACAGCAGAGAGGCACATAACCTATCTCCTTGTTAGAGCAGCTTATTTTATTTTGCACAAAATGCACCAACAACATAAGTCATTAGCTTTATTGCATTTGTCTTTCATTTTTTTCTTTGCTTTGCTCTAGTTATGGTCATCCGCACACATTTGTGGCGTTTAATTGCTCATTACCCCTTATTGGAATATTGTTGATTGTGTTAACCAGTGATAAGATGGACGCCCACAGTCAGTTGAACACTTTAGTTTTATCTTGAAATCACCAATCAGGTCTAGTTGTCTATTGTGTTGAATCTACCAACATATCATATATGGTCTAGCAGCCTCTAAGTCTACTTTCTTTGTGTCACCTTAGGAGTTGCCAGTTTTCTATCATCTTTCCTTTTGGTATTGCTTAGACTACACAGATTTATTACTTTGAACTTTTGCACATTACTAACACTTAAATTTTAAAGTCCCTCTTGATTTGTTCCTGTGTACTATCATTTTCCAAAGGTATTGAATCGGTATCACAGATACCATCTACCTTATTTCAGCTCGCTACTCCTTCTCCCTCATTTTTTTTTTTTTTTTTTTTTTTAATGTTAACTTGCTGACATATTCTCCCCCTAAAATACTAAAATCATTTCTGGTTTAATTATTTTAGGATTTTAATAAACAGCAAGAGAACATGAGTTTAAATAAAATTAAAATCAAATAAACAAATCAAAATAAATAAAATAAAAAAATTTAAGTACACGACATCGGACTACACATTTTCATCATCAGGAATTACCTCACTTTTCTTTTTAACACCGTTGACCTCTAATAAATATTGAAAACGTGGTTTATCAAAAGCTTTAGTATAGAGGTCAGCGCGTTGAAAATCAGTATTAATTTTAACCACATCAATTAAGTTTTTTTCAAAACAATCCCTTATGAAATGGTATTTAATACCGATGTGTTTGGTCTTAGGATGTTGGACCGGATTTTTAGTTACTGCAATTGCAGCAGAGTTATCAACAAAAATAGGAGTAGATGAGAATTTTAAACCGTAATCCCGCATTTGCTGTTGAATCCAGATGATTTGAGAACAGCAACTTGCAGCAGCAACATATTCGGCTTCACAGGTTGACAAGGCAACCGATGTCTGCTTCTTACACTGCCAGGTAACTAATCTTCTCCCAAAGAATTGACACCCTGCTGATGTAGACTTGTAGTTCATCTTGCAGCCCCCGTAATCCGAGTCACTATACGCGGTAAGCTCAAAGTCATCATCATGAGGGTACCACAGTCCAAGTGTAGGTGTACCCTTCAGATAACGAAAGATCCTCTTGACCCCAATCAGATGGTTGACCTTTGGTTTAGCCTGATATCTTGAGCATAGACATGTAGCATACATAATATCAGGTCTTGAGGCAGTGAGATACATGAGAGATCCGATCATTCCTCGGTACATGGTGGCATCTACTAGATCTCCATTATCATCCGGTGCTATATCATGATTAGTAGCAAGTGGAGTCCCAGCAGCAGAAGCATTCTCCATGTCAAAGCGACTGAGAATGTCTCCTACATACTTGGTCTGATGTAGAAAGATCCCATTAGGTGTTTGATCCACCTGTAACCCGAGAAAGAACTTCATCTCCCCCATGGCACTCATCTCAAATTCTTTCTTCATTACTGCTTCAAACTCTTTACATAACTCTTCGTTCTTTGACCCGAAGATTATGTCATCAACGTATATCTGTACAAGCAGTAGGTCGCCATCCTTTTCCTTAATAAACAGTGTACAGTCAATTACTCCCCTGCGAAAGCCGTGTTTCACAAGATGAGTTGAGAGTTTCTCATACCAAGCTCGAGGAGCTTGATGAAGCCCATATAAAGCTTTGTCAAGCTTGTAGACTCTATCCCGATGATAGGGATCTTCAAAACCCTCTGGTTGACTCACGTAGACTGTTTCTCTGATTTCCCCATGAAGGAATGCACTCTTTACATCTAATTGGTAGACTTTGATCTTCATGTACGATGCATAGGCAAGGAAGATACGAATCGCTTCCATCCTTGCCACGGGTGCAAACACCTCATTGTAGTCAATTCCCTCGACTTGGCGAAAACCTTGAACCACCAGTCGAGCTTTGTTCCTGATAATGACCCCTTGGTCATCCTTCTTGCATTTTAGTACCCATTTAGTGCCAATGACTTTAGCACCTTTAGGTTTATCAACTAGTGTCCATACACCTAACTTCTTAAACTGTAGAAGTTCTTCTTGCATGGCACTCACCCACGCCTCATCATTGAGTGCTTCACTGACATATTTTGGCTCAACCTGCGAGACAAAACATCGATAGGCACCATCATGAATGTAACCTTTCTCCATAACCGAGGCGTAATCAGCTGAGTACAACTGATTTCGGGTTTGTACTCCTGATCTGACATCTCCAATGACATTGTCAAGGGGATGATAAACATTTAGTCGTGATCCTGGAGTAGTAGGAACAGCTACCTCAGAGCCAAGATTATGAACATTTGGTTCTGCATCTGAGGTAGTTGGAGTTTGAGGTTCTGAAGTCGAAGGTGCATCACTCGTAGATGCTTGTGGACTTGCTGGAACTGGAACCTGTTCCTCCTGACTGTTCTGGTCATCTTCTTCAGCTTCATCTTCAGAGGAGGAGTCACTGTTGTCGACTACTCCCCCTGACTGAGTAGATGATTCTCCCTGTGTGCTAGATGGTGTATTCAGAATATCATACATCATCCTAGTTGCTAGCTCATCATCCGAGGGAGAGAGAGGTATGTTGAAGGATTTGAAGAATCCATCATAATCGAAGAAGTAGGCGGGTCCTTTTCCTGTAGGTGGTGTGGTATATCTCTGAACGTCGACATTACACCACACTTCTACAAGACCCGTTGAGTTATTGTAAACTCGCTTATTCGGTATGTTGTATCCTAGAAAGATTCCTTCATCTGCCTTCTCGCTGAATTTTCCTTCCTGCGTCTTCTTCAGAAGTGTACATGGCGCGCCAAAAGGTTCAAGATACTCCAAATTCGGTTTGCGTCTTTGGAGTAGCTCATAACATGTCTTTCCGTGGCGCTTGACTATTAGGACTCGATTCAGTGTATAACATGCATTTGCTACTGCCTCATTCCAGAATTGGATAGGCAGTTTCGAGTCCGCTAGCATAGTCCGTGCAGTCTCTATCAAGCTTCTATTTTTCCTCTCAGCAACTCCATTCATCTGAGGCGTGTATGCTGAAGTGAATTGATGAACAATCCCCTTTTCCTTGCAGTATGCCTCCATCCATTGATTCTTGAATTCGGTCCCGTTGTCTGAGCGTACTTGTCTAACCTTTAGCTTGTAGAGAGATTCCAGAGTGGTGACTAATTCCTTGAATGACTCAAATGTTTCTGATTTGGATTTCAGAAACATTACCCAAGTGAACCTTGAGTAGTCATCAGTGACCACAAAACAGTACAGATCGCCTGCAATGCTCCTTGTACTGACTGGACCAAACAGATCCATGTGAAGAAGTTCAAGAGGAAGTTCTATTGAATGAACTTTCTTTTCCTTATGAGACTTCTTTGTCTGTTTGCCTTTCTTGCAAGCTACACAAAAGTCAGGAAGTTGGAAGTTCTTGACATTTACTCCTCTCACTAAGTCCTTCTGAATCAAGTGATTCATCTTCCTTTGACTAATGTGTCCCATTCTCCTATGCCAGGAGATTGAGTCCTTCTCAGTAGCTTTTGATAGAAAGCACTGCACCTCTTGATCCGTTGGAGCAGCTGTTGACAGATCCAAGACATATAGATCCTTATATCTTGAAGCAGTCATCAGAACTTGATCCTCTGGAATCATATAGTCTTTCTTCAGCACGTAACACTTGTTGTTGTCGAAGATGACTTTAAACCTTTATCGCAGATTTGGGAAACAGAAAGCAAGTTATTTTGAAGTTGTTGAACGTAGTTCACCTTATCAAACTTCACCTTCTGATTTCCCACTTCTCCCTGTGCTGTGATGTATCCTCCCTTGTTTCCTGCAAAGGAAACATGCCCTCCTTTTATTTGTTTGACATTTGATAAAAGGGCTCTATTTCCTGTCATGTGCCTGGATGCTCCGCTGTCTATAATCCACGTGTTAGTCTCAGCGCTATACCGAACACCCTGCACATATCAAGTAAATGTATTAGTTTAGGTTAGGAACCCAAGCCTTTACTGTCTTGGGTTTCCCAGAGGCATCACACATCATAAACTCTACCCATTGACCTTTAGAAGGTGAGGGTAACTCAGATTCCTTCTTGTCATCAGTATCAGTCACACAGGTAGTCTTCTCTTTCCATAAGCCAGATTTGTGCAATGCCTGTTTATGATAAACAGTCGTCTGGCTTACAGGTTGAACTTTAGGTTCACTAGATCTTCTAGGTGGAGTTAGAGAACTCCTCTTAGAAGACCTAGGTCTAGAGTCCTGAAGATCAATCTTCTTCCTAGGTGTCTGATAGAAAGGACAATAGGAAGCAATATGTCCACATTCTCCACAGTTGTAGCACAATCTGCTATCAACCTTATAGTTTGACTTTCTTTGTGGAGAACTGCGTGACACTTTAGTAACATCAATTACTTTAGGTTTTGACTCTAGCATGTTTGATGTTTTCTCTGGTTTAACAAATTTAACTGATTTAACTTGTTTAACTTGTTCAACTTTTTGGTTAACTGGTTTTGGACTTGTTGCATGTGAAAAATTAACGTTTGAAGTCTTTTTGGGTTCTGATTTGACTCTGTTTGACCCTGACTTTAAGTTAACTTTTTCAAATTCATTTTCCAGATTAACACAAGGCAATTTACCCTTTGCCTTTGAAGTGGCCTCCTTTTGTTTCTGTCCAGATTCAGTAGATGAACATGATGTGTCTGGATCAGTAACAAGAGGAGTGGTCACCACATGATCCTTGATTGGGTTGTTGTTTACTGGTCTAGACTTGGTGTTCATCAAGGTCTCAGGTGGTGGTGGAACCACTTTGTATCCTAATCCCTCCCCATTATTTCTTTCTCTCACTAAGTGTTGAACTATGTGTGAAGAACTAGTCCAACTATGCAGTTTCTGTTTTAAGGAATTAACTTCTACTTCTAGAACTGCCTTTTGTTTCTTAGTGTCCTCTAGGGAGTTTAGATAGTACCTAATGTCATTTGATTGATTAAAGGCAACTACTTCGGTTTCCCTAAGTTGCTTAGTCAATAGGTCTATCTTTTCTTTATAACTATGCTCATTTTGTTTTAGAACTCTATTGGCCTCAGTGCATAGTTGTAAGTCCTTTACTAAGTTATCATTGTGATCTAATAACCTAGCAAATTTTTCATCAATGCTATTCCTAAATTTATCACAGTTAGAACAAGCATGATTATTAAACAATTGGTCAGTTGTACTTACCTGTGTTGTTTCAGAGGAGTTAGCCATCAACGCAGCATCAGACGTCTCTGGTTCTGGTGATTCTGATTTTCTGAATCTGACTTGGAAGTTTCCTCCTTTGGTGTGTAACTGACTTCAGCTGCAGTTGTTTCTTCACTGTGTGACATTGCTATATCAACTGCTATATCACCTTCACTCGCAGAATCATCATCAAGATCTTCAACACTGGCAATGTTGGATTCTGGGTTGACAAATCTAAAACTCCAGTCCTGTCCTTCATCATCATGAGCAGTCAAGGCTTTTGGGTCCTTGTTTGATGAAGTAGAACTAGAGGCTTGCTTGTCTTGGTGAGTAAAGGATGAGAACGGGTTCCCATTACCCGTCTTCTTTGGTTTGACACATTCCCTCTTGAAGTGCCCTTTCTCTCCACAGTTGAAGCAAGTCACCTTGCTCTTGTCAAAACCAAATGTGGTATCCTTAGTAGCTATCAAGTTCTGTCCAGTCTTCTTAACAAACTTCTTCGCCCTTCGGACAGCGCTAGCTAAGGCCCACATTATATCCATCCTTTCCAGCTCCATTTCATCTACCTGCTCGTAGTCTTCGTCTGCCAAGTGACAGTTTCCAATCTTCCCGGCTACAAGTCCATCATATGAATGAACTACAGCGGCTAGAAGATCCATATGCTCTCGTGCTACTTCTACGGTCACATTTCCGAGGTTCTCGGTCTTCAATTTGGTAGCACTTGCTTCTGATCCAATATAATGGGTACATGACGACCCTGACGTGTCTGATCCAGAAGGAGAAGCATGTGAAGGACCTGACGAGCTAGACACAAATGCTGTCTGGAGAGGTGCTCCAGATGTCTTAGCTTGAGGCGTGGCATTGTATAAAGCTGGGTTTTGTGTATATGATGACTTCTGTGCTCTATACTTCATCCTTAGTGCTTCTTCACGCAGTCTAAGAATAAAGTCATTTATATCCAGCTTTATAAGTATACCATTCTGTCTAAGATTAGACACGAATGAGGCCCACTTATCAGGCAATCCATCAGCGAAGTTGCTTACTTTCTCTTCCATAGTAGTTTCCACTCCATGTGTATGCAACTCGCTCATCAAGTGGTAGAATCTGTCTATGACTTCATCTAAACCCTCGTTACCAATTGACGAGAAGTTATCGAACTCCTTCTTTAACTCCTTTGCTTTGATTGCCTTTAACGATGCATTCCCATCATACCTTTTCTCTAGCTCATCCCACAGTTTCTTGGACTGCTTGTTCTCTGAGTACTGGTGGAATATATCTTTGGGGATCGACTGAGTTATCATAGCATAAACTCTTTTCTCAGCATTATACTTTACTTTCTGAGCATCAGTCATCCCACTCAACGTTAGTTTCACTCCATCTGCTCCCACCGGTGTACTATATCCAACTTCGATAGCTTCCCACAGATTAGGATCTACTCCATTGAGGTAGATCTCAAAACGTTGCTTCCAGTGAGGAAACTCATCTAAAGTCAAGAGCTTTGGTGGTTTATTGTGAATACCCACCTCACTCTCAAGCAGCAGCAGGTTCTGTATTCTTGAGTCCTTCCCCGCAGTAAAGGCTGACATCTGATCTTCCATGGTTACTAAACTTAGAGTCTAATCAAATCAACTTTAACTGGTGCGACTGAAGAATGCGAATGGTCCTCTCGTGCGAATGAACTCTGCGATTGGTTCAACCGTGCGACTGAACAGGGCGATTGGTTCAGTCGTGCGAATGAATCTGGTTCGTGTGAGCTATGCGAATGAAAGGGTTCAGTCGTGCGAATGAGGGTGCGACTAGGTCCAGTCGTGCGAATGAACACTGCGAATGAGTCTAGTCGTGCGAATGAGCCACTCGTGCGACTGAAGCTGCTGTTTTGCGAAAATTTCTAGGTTTGACGGGTTTCAGCCGTAAAAATTCGAAATTTTGCAAGTCCAAATCGTCTAGGTTCGTAGAAACTGAACTTCAATGAGCAGGGAACGTCCAAGATCACTTTTGATGCAAAAGATTGCGTTTTTCGTGCAAAAACACAAACTTTTATGCAATCTTGATTGAATCAACACGAAATCAAGAGCCAAAGCTCTGATACCACTTGTTAGGACCTGGTATTTGAACGAAATACCGAGTGATTGCGTGTTAAACCAACTCAAATAGTGCGGAATCCTATTTGATTGGCGATCCAATCAGTGAGAACACACGATGAATCAATCAAGAATTGATTTCAACGTCAGAAATCGATTAGGAACCGATCTGATGTGTTCTATGAACTTGGAGAACGATTTGGGAGGCTTCTGGACGGCTAGGGTACGTCTGGAGTCGTAATGGGATGAATGCTTACGTTTTCCCACGAATTGGGTCTATTTATAGGTTAGTATTGGTCAATCGTGCGACTGGGCCATAAGTATGGTTCAGTCGTGCGATTGAACCATGCGGTTGATTCATCCGCACGACTGAGTGTTCAGTCGTGTGATTGAGTCAATCTTATGTGTCAATCATACGACTGATCCAGTCTCCTGGTTCAGTCGTGCGATTGAGTCAATCGTATGAAGTTATTCATGCGTTTGGTCCATTCGCATGGGCCATCCGCATGAGAACTTCATTAAGTTAAGTTTGAATGTTCTATTTAATATAACTTAATGTTCACTCATTCAAACATTCATAAACCCAATTAATTCAATCACAACTCATTAATGAAATATTAAACATTACAAGTAACAACCAATTCATATCATTTCATTAATCTATTACAATTACATCAAAACAGACAGACAAGTTCATTACATTACAAATCATGATCTAGGGACATACATGTATCAACACTTTTCTCTCTCCTTCACTCACAACCACTTTCAAAAATATTAAAAAATTTATAAGGGTTGAACAGTGAATCTTTAAATTTACAGATGAACAGTAACATTTTCTCTCTTCTCCACTCACAACCACTCAAAACCATCCCATATAATTTAAGGACTCACACTCACATAATTTTAAGGGATGGGCTGTGAATGCTCTAATGTTGTAGATGCAAAATATTAGTGCCACGTTACCAATCAATTTTATTTTGCAAGTAAAGTCAACTAATATGCATGTTTCTTCTCTTGTTCTAACTATATGAAACCAACCTAAAGTCACAAACTGAAAATGCTAAATTACAAAATAGATAAGCTATCTTGACATCCTGTAATCTTAATAATTTATAAACGGTTGGTTAATGATATTTAGGTTTAATATGAAATCAAGGAGTGCAAGTGGGCCTCACTAAAAAAATCGAATGTTTGTGGAAAGTCGTTTCAGGTCGAAGCTGTATCTGAAGTTGATGCATACAAATTAGAACACTAGGAAGTTGCTGGTAATTATTAATTTTATATTTTAAATTTTGTTTTTGTTTTAGTTTCCGATTCGTCATACAAATGTTCGTTCCATTTTCTTCTACTGATGTTGCACTCATCTCTACCAACAGTTACTACATAATCAGCCTTTACCCCAACTGAAAGATGTACATGTCGTATGATGGATGACTTAAATCGTAGTTAGTTCTTTTATTTGTTCTTCTTTTTGGTGATGATGGATCTTCTAATCTTAACACTCACTCTTGGATTCTAGGTTTCGTTTCTATTGTTTTCATATTGGCGGTGTTTGGAATTTGCTTATCAATACTTTTTTGTTGTTTATCAATTATAATCAACAGTTTTGACTATAACTTAGGTGTTTAGTACAAATTCCAGAGCTTAAAAACAATAAGCAGAATGAATTCTTGAGAAATTCATATTCGACTTTTCAACCAATGTCCGTGGAGCAAATTTTTGCAAAGCAATATAGTGAAGATGAAGTTGATGACTTGTTCAAGTAGATAGATATCTACTGGTGGACTCATCTTTGTGGTAGTTTAAGAATCGGCAGGTTAGGTATTAATAAATTTGTTTGTGGTTTTGGGTTCAATGCATCAGTTTACTTAACAAACAACCCATCATATGTAAGGTTAAGTGTTCTGAAGATACCATTTGATTTATTGCATCGTGACATAGATAAACTAACATAACACAAATACCTTTTTTTGTAAATTGTCAACACCGCCGCACCGCGTGGGTTCCCTACTAGTAGTTGTTAGATAAGTAACTTTTTGTGCGCACAAATTGTTTTTTAGAATGCAAAGTGTAGTAAATTGATGAAACTAGAATGTTTCTTTTTAGTTATTATTTAACCGGGAAGGATTTTGAAATACAAGCATGCTCTATTTGTTGAATTTTCACTGATAACAAAGAAGTTATCTAATTGAAAATTTTGCCAAATGATCAAAAGTGGACTTAAAAGATACGATTAATAATCGAAAGGAGTTTCCTTTTTTGCATATTCTATGCATATGGTTATACAAGATATGGCAAAATAGGAGGGTTACTAGGGTTGGGTAATATGTCAAATTGGTTCGAGTTGATACAAGTACTTTTTGCATATTATGTGCATTGAGTTATACTAGATATGTAAAATGGAGGGGTAACACAACTTGGGTAATATGTCAAATTGGGTCGGGTCAATACATGGACTATTATTATTTCAATATACGCATAAAAAATATGCTTTGCCAATTATACACCCCTTTTCTTTTTAGCTAACCTTTTATTAACGCTACCTGCTAAAGATAAAACATAAGCTGAGTTCAGTTGATATTATATCAAGCAATGGATATGAGCCGAAGAAACTTGCGGATACCATCACATCGATTAATGAAGAAATGTTTTATCTCAAAGAAAGGTCAGTGAATAATCTACAAATTATTTCAAAAGTTGATTATGTTGGTAAAAAATTGGAGTTTAGCCACAGGGACGGAACTAGGGTGACGTGTACGGGGTCAAGTGACCCCATTGATTTTTGAACCCGTAGTGTAATGTATAATGTCAAATTTTTTAGTGAACCCGTAGTTTTACACGAAGTGAACCCATTAGTATATTTATGTTCATAACATAACACAAAGATATAGCCGGTTTAATGGTAATTGCGCTCCCCTCTTCAACTTGTGGTCACAAGTTCGAAACTTGCAGGTTGCAGGGCTTCAACAACTTTTTTTCTAATTTTTCTCATTTTATTTAAGTAAAATTACTAAAATACTGTTATTCTAAAATAAAACCCTAGCCCCCATTACTAAACTCGCAGGTTGAAGTGTTGATTGATGCTCGACTGCCCTGCGGCCCTGCCTCCCCCCCACCCCACCTTGTTCATTGTTGCTGCTCCTTTATTGACCGTTGTTGTCACCCCTCGTTGGTCGTCGCTGCTGCTTCTTGGCTGCTCCAGCCTTTGCGACCTCCCCCTGATTTTTAGGATTTTGTATTCTCTAAGTGACTAAGTAAACTACAAGTCAACAATTGATTCTTGAAAAGGTTAGTTTTCTATTTTTTATTCAAAGTTCAAACCTTTTAACGTTTTCATTGTTAGATTTAATTTATTTTACTTAATTTGTTTGTTAATTTGTGTATTTATAATTTAAAAATCTAGAATTTATAATTTGTTTGTTAATTTAGGTGTTTAGAAATCTAAAATCTATATTCTGTTTGATATAATTTGGGTATTACACTACATTAGTAATTTAGTTCATCACAATTCGTAATATGTTATATGCATTGAAGATGTAATGAAACGGTTTCAAAAAATAAAGACGCGTAGAGAACAACTATAAAATGTAAGTTTTATTTGATTTTTTTTATATTATATTTTTGTTAACATTTTGTATGCAATTTAGTTATACTCTTAACCGACCCGAACTGACCCGATCGAACAACCCGAAATTTTTTAAATTATCTTGTTACAAAACTTATCACCGAAAAATAGTGACCCCACTCCGAAAAATTCCTGGTTCCGTCACTGTTTAGCCACCTAAAACAATATTAATTTTTTGCATGTTGCACTACTTTCCCTTAGAAGTGCAATAGTATATTTTCAAGTTATAATTATGCATAGTTCTTTTATTGGAAAAAATAATCAATGAGGTTGATTTGAGTCAAGGATTTGTTTTTTCTTTCTTTGTGAGTTTTATGGGTTGTTCTAAACTTCTTATGCCACATTGAAATGATAGTTGTTGCTTGCTGAAGTTCCAACTATTTGGTTTTCCATAAGAGCAAGGTCTCACTGATATATTTTTATTTCTACTGTGAGTTGATTTAAGGAAAAAAACATGATTACCACTATGAGCGGTAAATTCATGCTACCACCTCCTATTTATATAAAGTTTCTCAATTTCATACTTTCTGATGAAAATGTAAGTGTGATAAACTTTGTAACATGTGTAATTATTTGATTCTATATGAGTTTGTTGGTATAGACAATTTAGGTAGTCTATTGGTAGAAATGTTACTGATTCATCCTTACTATACTATTACCATTATATACCTATCATCACTGAATTACGGTCATGGTTATTGTTTTACAAATGTCGTTTTCATGTGCAACTTGCCTACTTGGATGTTGACTTTTTCCTGGACATCTACATTGCACCATGGATTACTTGTGGCATATCAAAAAATGTAGATGTAGTAGCAAAGTGATATGAATGTTTGAACCTTAAAGAGTAGCCTCCTAAACAATGTTACTCTGTTGCAATCTCTCTGTAATGTACAAATATAGCACTTTCATAAAGAAAAAGGTTTGAACCTTAGCGAGTAGCCTCTTTTTATACACGATTGACAAAAATAATTCCTGCGTGCAACGTGTGCTGGACTAAAAGTAGTTATTTTTAAATCTCTAGACAATCATCAACAAGGTCTCGGACTACATGGTAGATCTCAGATACTTGGGAGGATTGACAGTGGGTCTTATGTTTCATGCCACATCCCAAGCAAAAGCATTCCTAGAAATGAGGAACCAATGGACTAACTGGTTTACCTCACTTGATTTGTGGAAGGGTCAATCCATGCCATACGAAAGGTTGGCGTGGATTAGAATTCATGGAGTTCTTATCCACTTATGGGACAGTAAATTTTGTTAGAAGATCGGAGGCGAATTTGGACAAGTGGTTTTCATTAGTGTAGCTTCAACTTGAGACGCAAACTTAACGATCGATACATTGCATATCCTGGTAACGGTGGAATGACCAATATCAGAGGTTGTAGTTCTAAAATGGAGAAACAAAAATTTCGACTATGGATCTCGGAGGATCAAAGGTATTGGTCACCAGAATTCACTAATGTTTCATTCTCGAAGGATCAGAGGTTGTTAATCTCCTTGATCTTAACACCGTTGCCGATCTGCCTCCACAACCTCCATCACCAGCCATGGCCAACCTTGATGAAGTAGATAAAATTAATCCGAATACAAGCCTTATGGTTGATGAGCCTATTACAGTGGAGACGGTGAAAACGATCGAAGTGGGAACCTTGGCCCAAGTTAATCTTGATGGGTTCGAATCTTTAGTTTGGGAAACAATTCTTGGTGTTGGAGATGATATTCAACTCCAATGAATTTTCTATCGTTCAATATTAGGGGAGGTGGTGAACCAACAAAGGCTTGATGGGTCAAAAGAATGAAGATTGAACATGAAATTAACTTCATCTGGCTTCAAGAAATGTAATTTGCTGACAGTTCAAAGATCATCACTTACAATTCTTAGGAGAAATCAAAGCATGACTCGGTTATGGTGGATGCATCCGGAAGATCCAGGGGTCTACTATGTAACACCCGGAAATTTTCTTTGAAGCTGACGAAAGAAGAAAAAGAAATAAAGTCCAAAGTCGAAGGACCAAACTTGCCAAAACGGGAAAAGGTTGAATGGGTGGGAGTATAAAAGGAGGAGGGCAGCCCACACCCTCCCCCACACTCACATTTCAGCCATAGAGAGAAAGAGGAAGAAAGTGGTCTCAAGCTTGGTTCGGGTGGATTCGAGCGTGAAAATCAAAGTGTAGCAGGTTGAATCGAAGCTCTATTCATCGGGGTCGTTTGTGTGAGTTCTAGGACCCCTCTTTTACACATTTTTGAACGATTTTGGGGCCGGAACACATCAAAACCCGCTTTTGAAAAAGTTGGATGTTGAACCCATTTGCATGCGTATGTGTATGTGTTTGATGCGTGTGGGGTTTGATTTCGGGCTTGTGTATGCTTGAATGATGTTGTGGTAGGTGTTTCTAAGGCTTAGGATGGTTGATTTGGGCTTAGAACGAGTTTGGGTGAGCTTGGAGGCCGAAAATGGCAGTTTGCGTTCGGCTAAACTGCATTCTGCATCAGCTAGGGCTAGGCGACCGAATGGGGTGCGACTGGAGGCCATACGGCCGATTGGCATGCGACTGAGGTCCATGCGCACGATTACCATGCGACTGAGGTCCATACGCATGGAAGTCATGAGACTAAAGTTCATGTGCCTGTAAGGCATGCGATTGAAGGTTATGCGATTGAAGGTGTGATTTGTGTGATATGTACGATGAGTACGAAGATATGAAAGTGTGATATGAGAGAGCGTGCGATATGTGTGATGTGAACGAAGGTAAGAAAAGAAGTTATGAATGAATGAAGCGAATGATAAAGTACCGTGCGATGATTAATGAATGAAAGAATGTAACGAACGTAATGGAAGATAATAATTATATTATCTGTACGTATATATGTTGTGTAATTGCGTACGAAATTAACGGATGGTTTTAAAAAGGAAGTAAAGTATGTTTTATTATAAAACTAGAATTTACTCAACAACATTGACTTTTATGTGTTTCCAGTTGGCAGGTACTGTTGCTGAGGATGGCACGGGGCGGCTACTCAGCTTATTTTGGATGGCATTCTTTTGTTTAATGTTTTTGCATTGTAATGCGAATGAACGATGTTTTGAAATGAACGATTGTATTATTTTGCAAAAGCTTTTATGATGAAATGGAATGTGTTTTAAGGTTTCCGCTGCAACGTTTTATTTAAGTTAATGTAATTATATGTTTTATGTGCGATGAGGAACCAACTTTAAGCGTCCCGGGAACGGGGCCTTACAAGTTGGTATCAGAGCCAAAGTTTAAGTGAAATGGGTAAATTTTCAAAATAAACCTTAACTTAAACTGAAAATGGGACGGAAAGGGAAGGGATGCTAATCTGAGTAGCTGCGTGCCATCAGGTATTTTCTTAATGTTAACCGGTATTATGTGCGCATGTTATGTGGTTTATGTGTTGTATGTAGATTTAGATACTGATGTAGTCTGGATAGGTAATGCTCAGGGTATGAAGAGTACAGACCGAAACGGTTCTCTCCGACGATGAAGAAGAGGAGCCTGCGCTGGAGACGGCACGAGGCTGTAACTACGAGGCTTTTATGAGATGCAAGCCTCCGACTTTCGATGGAAATGGCACTGATGCTGCTGCTCACTGGTGGGTGAGAGAAATGGAAGCTGTTTTGAACATCAGCGAATGCCGGGAGGATCAGAAAGTAAAGTTTGCTGCCCACTCTTTTGTGGACTCGGCTCTGTGTTGGTGGGACAATATAGTCCAAGCTGAGGGTAGTCGGGCTATCGGAAGGATGAGATGGTCAGATTTGAAGAGGCTGGCGATTGAGGAGTTTTGTCCTCACCGTGAGATGGATAAAGTTGAGAGGGAGTTCCTGTAGCTGGAGGCGGGAACGATGACACATCAGCAATACACCACCAAGTTCAATGAAATGGCACGGCTGGTGCCTGATCAGGTGACACCTCTATCACGAAAGATCAAGATGTATATTCAGGGCTTGCCAGCGGACATTCGCAGGCATATGATCGCTGCCCGACCAAGCACGTTTAGGTTGGCAGTGGACTTGGCGGGGAGGTTATACGATGAAAGGACTGTGATTACGGAGGTGAGTAGGAAGGATGATGGAGACCAGAACTGGAGTTGGAAGAGGACTGGATGGGGTGGTGTCCCGGAGAATAATAAGCACGCACGGGGGGATGACCGCAGTGTGGTCACACCTGGTGCGGGGTCGAATAGATGTGGTAAATGCGGGATGGAGCATTCGGGAGAATGCAAAAGGGGACCAAATACCTGCTTCAAGTGTGGGAAGCCTGGTCATGTGGCTAGAGAATGTGGGGTTGTGAGGTGTTACAATTATGGAGAAATTAGCCACATGAGCAGGGACTGTAAAAAGCCAAGGGCGGAATGTTCGGGAGCGAAGAAGACAGGAGGAGGCTAGGACGAGCACCGATGTTGTGTCAGGTACGTTTCTAGTAAATCAACCTTTAGCCTTTGTGTCGTTCGATTCTGGCGCTAGTAAAAGTTTTATTCCCGCTACTATCTGTGCTATATTGCCTGTTAGTAATAAGAATATAGATATGCCCTTCGATTTGGTTCTCGGGATGGATCGGTTAGCGGACTTCGAGGCGAACATTGTGTGTCGCAAGAAGATGATACGGTTGACAGCGCCTGACGGGGTCACGGTGACGGTTTAAGGTGATCGAGGCTACGACTGAGAAGCTCGAGAGGATCAAAGCCTGTATGAAGACAGCCAAAGATAGACACAAGTCGTATGCCGGTAGGAGACATAGACCGATCGAGTTCCAGATGGGTGATAGAGTTATGTTTAAAGTCTCACCTTGGAAGGGCATCATTCGGATCAGAAAGCGGGGCAAATTGAGTCCGAGATATATAGGGCCTTTCCGAATCATTGCTCGAGTAGGAGAGGTGGCCTATAGGTTAGAGTTACCAGATGGGTTAAGTGGAATTCACCCGACACTCCACGTATCTCATCTGAGGAAATGTTTGGCAGACGAGGATATGATTTTACCATTGGACTATATCGAAGTAGATGAACGGCTCAATTATGTGGAGCAACCAGTGGCAATCATCGATCGGAAAGAGAAAAGGCTAAGGAACAAAGTGGTTCCTCTTATGCGTGTACAGTGGAAGCACAGAAGGGCGTCTGAGTCTACGTGGGAGACTGAAGAAGAGATGAGACACTATTACCCATGTTTGTTCGAGGAATAACAGGTTTCGGTAACACCCGGAAATTTTCTTTGAAGCTGACGAAAGAAGAAAAAGAAATAAAGTCCAAAGTCGAGGGACCAAACTTGCCAAAACGGGAAAAGGTTGAATGGCTGAGAGTATAAAAGGAGGAGGGCAGCCCACACCCTCCCCCACACTTACACATTTCAGCCATAGAGAGAAAGAGGAAGAAAGTGGTCTCAAGCTTGGTTCGGGTGGATTCGAGCGTGAAAATCAAAGTGTAACGGGTTGAATCGAAGCTCTACTCGTCGGGGTCGTTTGTGTGAGTTCTAGGACCCCTCTTTTACACATTTTTGACCGATTTTAGGGCTGGAACACATCAAAACCCGTTTTTGAAAAAAAGTTGGGTGTTGAACCCGTTTGTATGCGTATGTGTATGTGTTTGATCCGTGTGGGGTTTGATTTCGGGCTTGTGTATGCTTGAATGATGTTGTGGTAGGTGTTTCTAAGGCTTAGGATGGTTGATTTGGGCTTAGAACGAGTTTGGGTGAGCTTGGAGGCCGAAAATGGCAGTTTGCGTTCGGCTAAACTGCATTCTGCATCAGCTAGGGCTAGGAGACCGAATGGGGTGCGACTGGAGGCCATACGGCTGATTGGCATGCGACTGAGGTCTATGCGCATGATTGCCATGCGACTGAGGTCCATACGCATGGAAGTCATGCGACTGAAGTTCATGTGCCTATAAGGCATGCGATTGAAGGTTATGCGACTGAGGTCCATGCGACTGAGGTTCATTCGCACGAAGGGTATGCGACTGAAGCCCATGCGCCTGAAGTCATGCGACTGAAGGCCATGCGCCTGAAGTCATGCGACTGAAGGCCATGCGCATAGAAGCTATGCGACTGAGAGTCCATTTGCATAGGTGTCCATACGCCCATAGGTCGATTCGCATAGAGTCCATTCGCCTAGGTGTTCAGTCGCCTGAGAGGCCATGCGACTGGAGGGTGTCCATATGCCCAAGTAGGGCTCATACGCCCGAAAGAACAATGGTTTGTTTTATGACTTTCGAGGGAAGGTGCAGATGTGGGTTTTGACTTGGGAGTTTCCTGGGGGTTTATGTAAGTTGAATTTTGAGGTCATCGACGTTATGATGGGCATGTGCGATGTATGATTGATGTATGATGTTACGTATGATGTTATGCATGATGGTAGGTGTGATATATGTTATGTATGCATGCTGATATGTATGATGATATGCATGATCTCGTTGATGTTTCTGTTTATGTATGTGTATCTTCCCGTGGTTGTGCGATGAATGTTAATGAATGAAATGAAAGTATTATGTAATGTAAAGTGGAAGATAACGAAAAGAGGAACATGATGAATGAATGCATGAATGAATGACAGTAAGAATGGCTTGCAAGTAAAGGAAAGAAGGTTCACAACTCAATGAGAGTTGTTAGCTCAACTGTGTGTGTATTTACAGCGTGCGATCTTGGCTAACTCATAAGAGACTATAGACGCAGTAAGAGTTCAGTCTTGGTGACTGCTCCGATACATGCGATGTGGTATTCACTGTGTGCTATGTAGCCTGTGATTTTGGCTAACTCATGTGGGTTCATACACATAGTAGGGGGTCCAGTTTTGGTAATTGCCCCGATACATGCGATGTGGTATTCACTGTGTGTTATGTAGCGTGCGATTTTGGCTAACCCATGAGGCAGCGTGCGATTTTGGCTAAACCCCTAAGAGTTCACACACACAGGGGGAGTCTGTCCTAGTGACCACTTCATTGGTGCGATTTGTGCGATATGTACGATGGGTACGAAGATATGAAAGTGCGATATGAGAGAGCGTGCGATATGTGTGATGAGAACGAGGGGTCGACCAGGCCAGATCATGAGCGAATAGAAGAAAAGAAGTTATGAACGAATGAAGCGAATGATAAAGTACCGTGCGATGATTAATGAATGAAAGAATGTAACGAACGTAATGGAAGATAATAATTATATTATCTGTACGTATATATGTTGTGTGATCGCGTACAAAATTAACGGATAGTTTTATAAAAGAAGTAAAGTATGTTTTATTATAAAACTAGAACTCACTCAACGACGCTGACTTTTATGTGTTTCCAGTTGGCAGGTACTGTTGATGAGGATGGCACGGGGCGGCTACTCAGCTTATTTTGGATGACATTATTTTGTTTAATGTTTTTGCATTGTAATGCCAACGAATGATGTTTTGAAATGAACGATTGTATTATTTTGCAAAAGCTTTTATGATGAAATGGAATGTGTTTTAAGGTTTCCGCTGCAACGTTTTATTTAATTTAATGTAATTATATGTTTTATGTGCGATGAGGAACCAACTGTAAGCGTCCCGGGAACGGGGCCTTACATACTATGATAGGTTATGGGTCATTATTTAGGACTTTAATGAACTAAGGTTCTGAGGAAAGGAAGAACTCACATTTTAACCACTCAAGTGCTTCGCCTGATTTGGTGAAATTAAGTAAAATTGTCAGGGCCTTAGTTTGTCAAAATTTTGTTAGCTCATGGCCGAATGCCTCCTTCTTGGCTTTGCCACGAGAATTATCCGACCACTGTCCCCTAATCCTTCATACCTCTGTCTAAAGATTACGACCGTATCCCTTTTCGGTTATTCAACTCATGGATGGAAAGACAAGGTTTTGAGGAGTTGGTCATAAATGTTTGTGGCAACTTTCATTTCTCAGCCCCCCCCCAAATGTTGGCCATTAAATTGAAGCACCTAAAAAATGAAATTAAAAAATGGTTCTCCTTACAAAGAATTGAAGATGAAAATCTGCGTAAAGAGCTTCTATCTACAATTGAAGCTTTTGATGAGTTAATGGAATCTAGGGAATTAAGTGATGATGAGAAGAATGATAAGCTATAGTGTAAAATGCAACTAGTAGAATTGGAGGCTGCCAAAACAAAACATCTAAAACAGAAATCGAGAATCAAATGGGCAATAGAAGGTGATGAAAACTTGGCATTCTTTCATGGAATAGTTAACAATAAACTATCTAAAAGCAAAATAAACGGTAGGATTGATGGTGTATGGTGTGAAGATCCATCTCGTGTAAAAGAGGAAGTGAGGAACTTTTTCAAGCAAAGTTCCATGAGTCAGTACAATTTAGGCCGAACTTCATTTGCACTCTACTGAACCGTCTATCAGAAGATGAAGGTGCTAGTCTAACAGCCCCTTTTTCTAAATCTGAGATAAAGTTTGCGGTTTGGGATTGTGGAGAAGATCGTGCCCTGGGTCCGGATGGTTTTAACATGGATTTCTTCAAAAGATTTAGGGACCTCTTTGAGATGGATTTCTTTAATCTTTTCTCATTCTACCAATACACAAGTCATTTATCCCCTGGCTCGGCCTCCTCTTTTATCGCCCAAATTCCCAAGGGTGCTTCTCAAGAATTGTTGGTAGATTATTGTCCCATCTCCTTAATTGGCAGCATTAAGAAGATTTTTTCAAAGGTCCTCGCACTAAGACTGCCCAATGTTATTGACAGACTAATCTTATGTTATCAATCAGCCTTCATTTCTAACAAAAAATATTCTCGATAGGCCTTTGATTCTTAGTGAGATGATCTCATGGTTAAAGAAATCCAAGCAAGAGTCTTTGATTCTCAAACTAGATCTAGAAAAGGCATTTGACTGCTTAAACTGGCGGTTTATTGATAAAGTGTTCCTCCAAATGAATTTTCCAGCCTTATGGAGATCATGGATCCAAGGGGTTCTTGCTTTCTCCACTTCTTCAGTGCTAATTAATGGTTCCCCCACAAGTCAATTTCCTTGCTACCGCGGTGTCCAATAAGAAAATCTATTATCCCCCAATATCTTTATCCTTGCAATGGAGGTGTTTTCTGAAATTCTCTCCAAGGCTATCACAGGTGGCTGTTTTAATGGAATCAAATTGCCAAACGATGGCCCTCTATTAACCCACTTGATGTGTGAGGATGATGTTATAGTTTTTGACAAATGGGATCAACTAAATTTACTTAACATCTCTCGTGTACTTTGTTGCTTTAATCATATATCAAGGTTAAAGATTAATCTCCAAAAAACAAGTGTTTTTGGTTTTGGGGCTAGCAATAATGAAATCAAAGAGATGGCGAGACATTTTAAATGTAAATAGGTGATGCTTCCTTTCAATTACTTTGGGCTAATGATCGGGGCAAATATGAATCTATACAACAGCTAGTTGCAGGTCATTGAAGTAGTCGAGTCTCTGCTATCATCTTTGAAAGCCAAATCCTTATCTGTGGGGGGCAGAATCACGCTTATCATATCCGTTCTTGATAGTTTACCAACCTATTATTTTTCCCTTTTTAAAGTTCCTAGGAAAGTAATTGACAAGCTGGAATCGTTGAGAAGAAGATTTTTTTTGGGGGGAGGCAGATCATAATAAGCAAAAAAATTCTTAGGTTGTCTTGGGACCAGGTCACTACACCTAAGGATTCTGGGGGACCAGGCCTTGGTCCACTAAAATATGCTGATCTAAGCCTTCTTACGAAATGGGTGTAGAGATTAAAAACTAACACAACAGGCTATGGAGAAGAGTGGCAGCAGCTTTGCATAATTCCCCTCGCAATTATAATCTGCACCCGGCAAAATCACGCTCTAATGGTACATGGGCGAGTCTTGCCTGGACGGAAAAAACCTTCTCTTTGATGAACATTAATATTGTTGAAATGTTTAAAGGACACGTGGGTAATGGGGCCTCTGGCTAGATCATTGGATTGGCGACCAACCCCTATGACTCCAATTGCCATTGTTGTTTCTTTTGGAGCACAATAAAACATGCTTCATAAAGGACCGATAGACATTAGTGAATGGACATTTGAGATGGCAATAGGACTGGTCGCTTCCCCCCTCTTTGCAATCAGAGATAACTGAATTTAGCAATTTCCTAGCTCTAATTGCTAACTGTCATGTTACCAATGAGATGGATAAATGGATTTGGAATGGGGATAGTCTTGGAAAATTTTCAGATAAACAAGTGTCCTGCTCATGGAAGTTCAATTGGAATACTTGGCTACCTTTTAAAATCATAGTCTTCGGATGGAAAGCAAAAAAAATCGATTACCAACTCTCTTGAATCTCCAATAAAGAGGTGTCTCAACCCACTCTCTAACCTACCGTCTATGTGGAGAGGTTTAGGAATCATTGGATCAATCCTAATTGGTTGTTATGTGGCAACCACCATTTGGAAACAAATTGGCTCATGGTGTCAAATTCCTCCAATTTATGCATTCTCCTTTCGAGATCCTTAGACTACTGCAAGTATTACAACATTTCTGGAAATGAGGGGGAAAACCATCCAAACGATTATTTTGGTTGCTTCTTGGGCAATTTGGAAGGGAAGAAACAATTTTATCTTCAACAATATGGAGATCCAAATTGAGAAGATTATGGAAGAAATCAAGGTATTAGGTTTCTTATGGATTAAATACTACTCAAATTGTAAGGAACTTGAATGGAATAGGTGGAAACTCCATGTATTATAATCAAATGTATGGGTGATTGTACTCTCACTCTCTAGCATCTTGCTTGATTGTGAGTTATTTCCTTGGTGATAATAAAATCTTTGCTGTTAAAAAATATGATTAAGGTGATGTATTTTAGCCAGTTGGAAATTAAGAAGTTTTATATTCGAGTCTTACCTAGAGTAAAAATGTTTAGTGTTGAGCAAAAATGTTTTTTAGTTGTGAGTTTTCTTCTAATAAATTGTGTTATAAGAGATTTTGGCTAGCTACTGGTAGCATCCCCACGGTTTAGGTTTATCAAGAACAAGTGTCGAAGGTACATTTCAAGATAATGCTTTACAACCTCTATTTGGCCATCCATTTAAGCAGTGGCGGAACTAGGAATTTATTCCTAGGGGGTCACTATTTTTGGGTGATTTGATTTGTAACGAAACAAAATTTTCAAGTTGTCTGATCAGTTCGGGTCGGGTCAGGTCGGAATATAATTAAATTGCATTAAAAATGTTAACAAAAATAAAGGTTAGTGATGTATTGTTTTGGAAAATATACAAAAATAACAATAGAGGTTAGTGATGTCATTGTCTGTGTGTCATCTAATTATTCTAGGTTTCCATCCACAGATAGTTTGGATTGAAGTTTATTTAAGCTAATTGATGTATTTAGCATGTAGTTTTAGCATGTGAGAAGTGAAGATATTAGTCAACTCTATTTAACCACCATATGTAAGTTGTAACAACCAACTATTTTTGGATTGGACGAGTGAATAAAACAATTCACTCTTATTTTCATAAACAACTTTTAAAAGTTATTATGAATTTGATCTTCTACCCAAAGTGTGTTATTATCAAAGTTAGTTGCAGTACATATGGGATGGAGTATAATGAGTTTGTGCAAATTTCTTTATGAAATACAGGTGATGTAGTTATGTGTTCGAAAGGGTATGTCTCAAAGGTATGGGGGCTAAAACATCATACTTTGTGAGCAGTTTAAACTTTAGTGGATGACTTCTATCCGTATTGTGATGAGTAGATCATTAAACATCTAAATACTATGAAACAATAATTTATATTATGAACCATTTTCTTTGCAGTTTGCATATCTATATCATGAAATCGAAAACGCATTAAACAATCCTATTTCCCCCGCAAACGCGCCCCAACAACAACTAGTCATAGACAAATTACAAAAACCTAAAGAAACTAATTTATAAAACTAATCTCAAATCTTAAAAGATTGAATAGCTAGAAAGAAAATATAGCCAAATAGGCTGTCGGTCGCCCATCGCCGGAGTTGAAGACTGCCGGCGGCTAGGGTGGTAAGTAATTGCTAGTCGATGGGGGACTAGGGGAGCAGCAGGTCGATGGAGGCTGAATCAGGTCATGAGGTCAATTTGGGGAGGGTTATTTGGAGTTAGGGTTTTAAAGTAATTAAGGGTAAATTCGTAATTTTACATATTAAAGTTGGGAAAAAAGTGGCTAGTTTGCAGCTTGTGAGTTTCAAACCCTGACCTCCTTTCTTATTCCACCACTCACATATGTGTTTACCATTGAACCAACAACATATTTGAGTTGTAATCTGAACCAAAAAATATTAATGTGTTCACCTCCTGAAAAACTATGGGTTCACTTAAATATTCGGTATTATAGGTTACACTACCGACTCAAAAGTTAATGGGGTCACTTGACCCCCTTCTATTAGGCGTGGTTCCACCCCTGCATTTAAGGATGGTAAGCACTTAAAGAGCTAACTTCGTACCCATAACTTGATTAACTCCTTCCGAAAATGAGTAATAAATTTTGGGTCTTGGTAAAGAAACACTGGTTTTAGGTAAGCCATGCAGTCGTTATAACTCCCTCATGAAATTAAAGTTAAGGAAACAATAGTGTAGCTCATAGGTACATAATAAAGTGTGAAAATTTGGACAAACGGTCCATAATCACCAAAATTAAGGTTTTCCATTTTGAGAAGGTAAGTTGGTGATGAAGTCCACCGATATATCTAACCATAGGTTTTCCGGTGTCAAAAATGGTTGGAGCAGGCCATATGGCTTGTGATTGGGATTCTTTATCGACTAGCAAACTTCACAACATTTAAAAAAACTTGAAACATCATTTTATAAACTGAGCCAAGTGAACAAACCTGAAAGTCGTCAGATGGTAGCATGGAATCCCACACAGGCCCCTAAAATGACGAGTGAAACTCGTGTAGCAAACAATGTTGTAGGGTGGGTAGGTGGCATCAAAAGCTTCCCATGCACGTATACTAAGCAATCGTGATACACATGATAAAGAAACAGGATCACGTTGACTCTAATATCCTCTACCAGTTGCTTTCCGACGAAGTTGTCGACATAACATGATCGGAGCTCATCAAACCATGTGGCATTAGGATGTGAGATGGCCAACATGGAAGGGATGTCAACTCAGCTTAATGCATCGGCTACCGAATTATCTTTGACAGGTTTAAAATGGATTTGAAGTCATAACCCATAAGTTTTATGAGCCTCTTTTTGATCAGACGTCTAAATTGTTTGAGTGATGATGTGCTTCATCCTATGATGATCAGTATAGATGTTAAATCACTCACCCATAGGTTATTGATGCCATTTTTTTAACAAACTCTATGATAGCATATAGTTCCTTTGTATACATGGATTTGCCTTGCATGGTTTGACATAATATCTTACTGAAAAACATGATGGGCTTTCTATTTTAAGAAAAAATGGCTCTAATAGTCTGACCTGAAGCATCTATTGGGCCCTCAAATGTTTTTGTCAAATCTGGAAAAGATAAGGTGATTAGTTGTTGCATGTGGGTTTTTAGTGTAAGGAATGTTACATTGGCTTCTAGCTCCACATATATTCCTTCCTCTTCAAATTGTCGGTAAGTGGGGAGGCGATTTGAGCATACCATAATACAAATTGTTAGTAATACCCAGTTAGACCAAGAAGGCTCAAAGGGTTGTGAACGATGTCGGCTTGGGCCAATGTTGGATTGTCTCAATTTTCTCCAGTTCTGGTGCAACTCCTATACATGAGATTTTATGGCCCAAAAAAGAGATTTTCGCACCAAAATCACATTTTGAGGCCTTTGCATGAAAGTGATTTTGATGTAACCTTTGGAAGACATATCAGAGATGAGAATAATCTAGATCAATACTAATGATACAAAGGTGAATACTAAGTATTATGGGGGTGGGTGGTATCTCTTAACTTAATCTTTTGGTGATACATGAACAAACAACACAAGAAATACAATAATGATAAACAATTGAAACCAAGCACAAGAATCATTTCAAAATGCAGTTGGATTCACTAGAAAATGTTGCCATAGAGAAAGGTTCACACATATAAAAAAAGGTAATAACTAGTCTATTTATAAGGAACACCTGCTGGTCACTCTAAAGCTCCTAACTCAATCACAAGTATGTTTAGATCAAAACATACTTTCAAAATTAATTACTTTCAGTTAAGACTCCCGGTCAAAAGTATACACTCGATTATAAGAAAAGACTTAGGAAATATACAAACAATCAAATTGTCTTGAATTTACAATCTCCCCCTAAGCTTTTGATCCTAGAACATGGATCTTCAATACAGTACCATATCAATACCAATACTACAAAGGCGAAAACTAAGCATTATAGGGTGTTATCTCTCCATTTCTCAGTGATACGTGAACAAACACACAATGAAAACAATAATGATACATCATAGAAACCAAGCACAAGAATCACTTCAAAATGCAATTTTATTCCCTACAAAAAAAGTTGGCACGAAGAAAGTTGCATGCATACATAAAATGGTAAAGTAGTCTATTTATAGTGAACACACACTAGTCAATCAAAGGTTTCTCACTCAGTCAAACCATTGTTTCAATCGAAATATGCTTCTGATTGACAATATACTGTTGACTATCGATAGTATAATTTCAATTAAGGATGACAAAACAAGTTTTATCGTGTTTAATAGATTAGAAATAATACGATTAACATATGTATCAAACATGAAAATGACTTGCTTAACTACCTATATCTCATGTCTATAATTTTTTACTTGATTTTACAAACAAAAAAGGAAAAATGGTGGAGTCAAGCTTTCTAATTTTAATTATTTTCAAAAATGTAAAAAACTAAATAATATAATTTATATTAACAGGTTAAATTGTTTATGAGGTAAGGAATTTCCAGCTCTAATTTCGAGTATAAGAAAATAATTAGAAAAATAACAAACACAAACTTAATCAAAATTCTTGCCTTTACAATATTCCCCTAAGCTTTTGGTCCTATAACATAGATCTTTAAAACATTACCAGATCAATACCAATAATACAAAGGTGAAAGCTAAGTATTGTTGGGTGTGATCTCTCAATCTTTTGATGATACGTGAACAAATGAAACAACAAATACAATAATAATAAATTGTAGAAACCAAGCATAAGAATCATTTCAAAATACAATTTTATTCGCTAGATAATGTTGTCACAGAGAAAGGCGCGCACATACACAAAATGGTAACAACTAGTTGTATTTATAATGAACTCCTACCAGTCAGTCGAAAGTTCCTGACTCAATCGAAACATGCTTTTGATGGAAACCTGCTTTTGATTGATAGTATACTTTTGATTGAGACTCTTAGTCGAAAGTATAATTGATGTGTGATTATATATATATATATATATATATATATATATATATATATATATATATATATATATATATATATATATATATATATATATATAATATATTATAATATAAATGTACATATATTAATAATAGATTTTACACAATTAAGCTTTAAAATTATAAAAATGATTTTCACCTTATAATTAACTACACACACAATAGACAAGTGTACCTATCAGATAGTAGTATTGCTTTTGGTAAGAACCAAGTATCGATCTGTGTACACGAGAGCTCCTGATACTAAGTTTTTGTCATTATCTAACTGAAGAAAGATGATTTATGAATAATATGATTAACTAATTTTAGCTAACAATTAAACTAATTAAATAAAATGGATGAAGATGAAGATAATAAATCAGAGAAAGATATCACTTAGATTTTGAATCCAATTAGCAAAACAATAACAACATACATGAACCTATGGTGAAATTATCTTCTACGCATGAAACATGGATGTAAACTAGACCCATGTCAAGGTTATATAATTATATAACTCTTAGGAAAGCTAGAACGATAAACATATAATAGCCACATAAAGTTATGCCATGAAGACCCAATGATATAATTAAGTCAAAGTTGAAGAATGTTAGGACTCCTGTCAAGGATACCAAACCCATAAATCTTTGAAAAGTTAAGATGATGGACACATGGTAACCACCTCAATTTGCATAATGTAATAATCGCCATGTAAGTCCTTCAATTTATGAATGTCCTAACATGAATACGTGAATCATAAATTTGCGCATTATCTATGGTTACATATACACAAATGTCACACCCTCAAAATCCACATGCGGAGTTTTACCGCGAGGCATGTGAGCAAACCAGGATCACAGTCACTAGTTACTCAGAATGACACTATATGCCACATTTAAAACAAACCCAACAAAATTCAAACTTTAAAACCATGTGGAAGCGTTTAGTAAAGAAAACAAAACCAAAATATAAAAATGCATAATCTGGAAAAACACGCGCCAACCCAATAATTTAAAAATCCATAAATTAAAACCAACAATTATGTCTTTAAAATAGAGTCTTAGAATGCATGTTGGACCCGTGTTGTGCTCCTAATGGCAAGCTGAGTTAACGACCTGAGAATAGCATATTAAAATGTCAACATAATGGTTGGTGAGTTCAAGAGTTTGCGTTTAACATAACAATAACATTTGCATAACATAAGAAGTGCATTGAAATAGATAGCTAGTCTATATTCACAAGTAATAACAATAGTGATTTCGCGATCGAAGCTGATTGTGTTGCGTTTGTTGCCTCCCGTCACGACTTACCAGGTCATGATGATGTTTGTGTCTAGGACAATATTGCACCCGTTTGACCTCGAGCCTCACAGGTGGGGCTCGTTAGACCCAGTAGTACTACCCAAGATTCCCCGCTAGTTACCATTATTAACGATCTAAAAGTGTGAGGACTTTTCAAGGTATTAAACACTATGTTAAAACATACACAACTTATAATAATAATAATAAAATAGTGTTTGAGTACAAGTATGCTACCTCCCCCAGAAGAAGGTTTATAAAAAAAGGGGCATGAACTCACCTGATTCGCAACGAACAATGATTAAAGCTAACACAGACGGAAAGACAACCCTTCAAAGGTTACCTAGAACACGCAAGTACATAAGTACGTGTACACAAAAAACTTAACAACCCTAGGTGCTCAATAAACACATTGACCCAAGTTTTTGGAATGCAAGACTCATTTGACCTAGTTGACCCATTTGACCCGTTGGTGACATATTAATTGAAATATTGTTTAATCATACATATCAACTTAACATACATGAATATCATACATATTATTCATGTGTATCAGATCATCAACCCAAGTTCTACCAATGTTATCATACTACATTAGATTATCATACAACTCATGTGAATCTCAGACAATCAACATGCTCAACAATGATCAAGTTCAATCCCAAACATGATTCCCTAATCACTCACCATAATCCATCATTATATATAATAATCAAGAACCTAAATTTCCTTAATGATCAATCAAGTATCCATACAACCCAATTAACACATTCCACCGTAGTAGACATCATCAACAAGCATTCTAACATGATCCTGATATCATGAACATACCTAATTCACCATATCCAACGTTCCTCACAAATAAAGTTTCCCTTTTGGGAAAGTAACACCCAAAATCAATCTAAAATCAAAATTCATTCATGAATTCATCAACTTTATACCTAATCAAGTTCATAACCATCATCTAGGCATGACCAACATCATCAATTCATCGTAATTCACAAACCTCATATCCAAAAGTTTCTACTTATAACAAGGTGTGAACAACTACTAGATTTCATGATCTTTCTTGCACAATCCATGTAAACTAACATCAAAGCAATACAACTAACATCATACAATCATCAAATCATGATCAAATCACAAAATCATACATTTCATATGAATAAAGTTTCCCTTTCAGGAAAGTCATATCCAAAATCCATATTTTCATCAACTTCAATCTCAAATTCATCAATAACATCCCTAATTTAGTTCATAGCAATCATAACAATCCATCTAACATATGCCAATCATCAAAACATGAATTCCATGAAGAAAAAGTTTCTTCTTTAGGCAATGTATGAACTAGATGATCAAACCATGGATTTCTTGCATAATCAACATAATCTAGCATTCATACAACCTAACTAACATCAACTCAACATCTAACGATCATCAATTTCACATTCTCATACATAATTTCGAACTAGGGTTCAACATGAATCAAAACTGTGAAAACTTGATGAAATCTAACCTTTAAACGTGTAGAAATCAAGAATTAGACTTGCTAACACCTTGCAACCACTTGGAACTAATCAAAATCGACTTGTATGTGCTTGTTCTTACTCAATTTCGAAAATAATGAGGGGTTTGGGGCTGCTTGTGGCCGAAATTGGGTTGTGGGAGGCTAGGGTTGGGATTTTTCAACTCAACATAAATAGATTTTTGCATATAAACCCCCTTTTAACCAACTTTTGTAAAAGTTAATATCTTTAGCATTTTTTTAACAATTTTAACTACAAATTACAAGTATTATTAATCAATAATGATAATCACAAACATTTACAACAAGTCACACAACACATGAAATATATATAACACGTTGTCACGTTATCGCGTAAAATTCACAAAATAAAAGTTTAAAATTCTATAAATTCATGAACCACATAATCACAACTAATAATCAACATTATTAATTAGATTATTATTATTTATCATAGATTAGTATTATTAAATCACTAACGTTTAACGACAACTTGTGTGTGCCCACGAACGTGTATGCAAGACCTAACGGAACTAACGGAGTTTGGTAACGGAAAATTACCGGATGTCACATAATCCCCATGTTGAAAAAATTTTCGTCCCGAAAATTGCGTTACATGGTTGTGCTACATCCCTGGTTTACTGCATTGGCATAACGAAATCAAGTGAGTTGTCACATCATCCCCATGTTGAAATAAATTTCGTCCCGAAATTTAATTAGTACCTTCCCCGACTGTTGTTGTCATTTCGAACAGATGAGGATACTTAAGCTTCATCTGATCCTCGCGTTCCCACGTGAATTCCGGTCCAAGTTTTGAGTTCCAACAAACTTTGACTATAGGTATCTTCCTTTGTTTAAGAGTCTTGACCTCACGATCCATCACTTCAACCGGTTCCTCAACAAAGCGTAGTTGATCATCTACTTGTACTTCCTCGAGTGGTACAACTAGTGTCTCGTCTGATAGACACTTCTTTAGATTCGAGACGTGAAATACGTTGTGAACGCCACTCAACGAATCAGGTAAGTCCAGTCGATACGCCACCGGACCTATTCTTTCTAGAATCTCAAATGGTCCAACGTATCTTGGATTAAGCTTGCCTCTTTTGCCAAACCGAATCACACCTTTCCATGGTGAGACTTTTAGCAACACTTTGTCACCGATTTGAAACTCCAAAGGTTTCCTTCGTTTGTCTACGTAACTCTTCGGTCTATCTCGTGCTGCTGCCATGCGGTTTCGTATTTGTACTATCTTCTCAGTGGTCTCATGTATCAACTCAGGACCAGTTAACTGACTATCACCAACTTCCGCCCAACAAACTAGTGATCTACATTTTTGCCCATATAATGCCTCAAATGGTGTGGCCTTGATGCTGGTATGATAACTATTGTTATACGAAAACTCAACCAACGGTAAATGAACTTCCCAGTTATTCCCGAAATCGATCACACAAGCGCGTAACATATCTTCCAAAGTTTGAATAGTACGTTCACTTTGCCCATTGGTCTGCGGATGATAGGCAGTGCTCATATCTAGACGTGTACAAAATGATTTCTGCAATGATTGCCAGAAATGAGACGTAAAATGAGCATCCCGATCAGAAATAATCGAGATCGGCACACCATGTCTCGAAACTACCTCCTTCAAATAAATTCGAGTTAACTTGTCCATCTTGTCCGTCTCCTTGATCGCCAAGAAGCGAGCTGACTTAGTAAGTCGATCCACGATCACCCATATCGTGTCACAACCACTAGGAGTTCTGGGCAACTTAGTGATAAAGTCCATGGAAATCTGTTCCCACTTCCACAAGGGAATCTCAGGTTGTTGCAATAACCCAGATGGTTTCTGATATTCCACTTTAACCTTAGAACAGGTCAGACATTTGCTCACGTATGTAGCTACGTCAGCCTTCATATTAGGCCACCAATAGTGTGCCTTCAGATCATGATACATTTTGTCAGAGCCATGGTGTATGGAATATTTAGACTTGTGTGCTTCACTCATAACCAAGTCTCTTAGATTTCCATGTAAAGGCACCCATAGTCTATCCATGAAATACCGAATTTCATCGGATTTGACTTCCAACTGTTTATCCATCCCGCGTAAAGATTCAGTTCCAACGTTCTCACCTTTCAAGGCTTCTGTCTGGGCTTCCTTGTTCTGTTCAGGCAAGTGAGTACTAATCGTAAATTGTAGAGCACGCACCCGTCGGGGTTTAGCGGTTTCCTTTCTACTCAAGGCGTCGGCGACTACATTCGCTTTTCCCGGGTGGTATTTGATAGCACAATCATAGTCGTTCAACAATTCCACCCAGTGTCGTTGCCTCATGTTAAGCTCTTTTTGCTCAAAGATATGCTGAAGACTCTTGTGATCGGTGTAAATTGTGCACTTGGTACCATACAAGTAATGTCTCCATATCTTCAAGGCGAAGACCACTGCTCTTAACTCCAAGTCATGAGTAGTGTAGTTCTTTTCATGTACCTTCAGTTGTCGCGAGGCATAAGCTATCACTTTGTCACGTTGCATCAGGACACAACCTAGTCCTTGGATAGAAGCATCACAATAAACTACAAAATCATCACTTCCCTCAGGTAATGCTAGTATCGGTGCGCTACAGAGTTTCTGCTTCAGCAACTGAAAAGCAGCTTCTTGACTCTCACCCCATTTATAGGTCGTTCCTTTATGGGTCAAAGCTGTGAGAGGTTAAGCGATTTTTGAAAATCCCTCAATGAAACGCCGATAGTATCCTGCCAGTCCAAGGAATTGCCGTATCTCACTAGGCGTCTTGGGTATCGACCAGTTCTTTATAGCCTCAATCTTTGCAGGATCCACATGTATTCCCTTCTCGTTAACAATGTGACCTAAAAATTGCACCTCACGAATCTAGAAATCACACTTAGAAAATTTGGTGTACAACTGTTCCTTTCTAAGTAATTCGAAGATTAAACGTAAGTGCTCCACGTGTTCTTCCTTGGTCTTAGAATAGATCAAGATGTCGTCGATAAACACGATAACAAACTGATCGAGATAGGGTTTGCACACACGATTCATGAGATCCATGAATACTGCTGGTGCATTTGTCAACCCAAATGGCATGACCAAGAATTCATAGTGACCATAACGAGTACGGAATATAGTTTTCAAGATGTCTTCTTCTCGAACTCTCAGTTGATGATGACCAGATCTCAAATCAATCTTCGAATTACAGCTTGATCCCTGAAGCTGATCAAACAAGTCGTCGATACGAGGTAAAGGGTATCGGTTATTGATTGTGACTTTGTTAACTCCCTGTAGTCGATACACATTCGGAATGTGTCATCCATCTTCTTAACAAAGAGAACAGGTGCTCCCCACGGTGATGAGCTCGGTCGAATATACCCTTTATCCAATAGTTCCTGAAGTTATGTAGATAGTTCCTGCAGTTCGTTTGGTGCCAACCGGTAAGGTGCTCGTGCAATCAGAGCAGCTCCGGGAGTCAAATCGATCTGAAACTCAACTTGATGATGAGGTGGTAGTCCATGCAGATCCTCTGGAAACACCTCTGAAAGTCACGAACCACTGGAATATCCTCTACTTTCTTTTCCTCTTGCTGCTTGTCGGAGACGAGGGCTAATATGGCTAAGTGACCCTTACGTCGCCACTTCTGAGCCTTCATGAATAAGATGATGCCTATCACAACACCACTCTTCTCGCCCTTAACCGAAAGATTTTCCCCGTCTATTAGAGGAATGCGAATGACCTTCTCACAACAAATCAATTCTGCTTGCTTCTCGGACAGCCAGTCCATGCCTATGACCACATCGAAACTTCCAAGAGTAACATGCATGAGGTCAATGTTGAAGGTATGACCAACAAGTTCTATCTTGCAATTCTTAAGGATGTGCGTAACGGAGATTTGCTTACCATCAGCCAACTCTACAAGTACTTAGATTCCAATACAGAAGGCATATCACTTAAAAGGCTACAGAACTTAGTAGAGATAAAACTCCTATCGGCTCTAGTGTCAAACAGTACAGAAGCAAAACGACCATTAACACGAAATTTACCAGTAACGGTAGTAGGATCGTTTAGAGCCTCACCCGAACCCATGACAAAGGCTCTCCCTTTAGCTCCACCATTGTTGCCACCATTGTTGTCACCATAGCCTCCATTGTTATTGATGCCACCATTCACGTTGCCATTCCCATTTCTTCTCAGTTGAGGACAGTTTTTCTTGTAGTGCCCTTCCTTTCCACACTCAAAGCAAGCCTTTGGTGTTTCATGAGGCTGCTGAGGCTGCTGAGGTTGTTGAGGCTTCTTTATCAGTTCTCCATGACAATCCTTTGCCACGTGACCAACCTTCCCACAATGCTAGCATCGAAAGCTATCACACCTACCAGTGTGGTGGTAGTTGCATCGGTTTCACTTTGGGTTTTTCCCCACATATCCACTTGGTCCTTGAGATGATGAAGATGATTGGTGGAAGTTGCAATTGTTATCAAACCGTCTGTGCTGCTGCTGTTGAGGTTGATGTTGCTGGGGTGGGTTACCAGATGACGATCCCTTGCTAGCGTTATTTTCCCACTTGCGTTTGTTGTCGGGCACGCTTGCCACCATGCCCCGCTTGGGTAACTTCCCTTGCTCCACAGCTTGATCAGTGAGCTTGTGAGCTAGTCGGATAACCTGCTGAATAGTAGGGAGATTTGCAGCAGTCACCATACTCTGAATCTCCGGAACTAAACCACGTAAGTAGAGCTCAATTCGTCGGCTCGGTGGGTCAACCATGTCAGGACAAAGTGTAGCTAGCTCATGAGACCTAGTAGTGTAAGCCTCAATGTCAGATCCTTCCATCTTCAATTTCTAGAACTCAGCTTCCAGCTTTTGAACTTCATTACGGGGGCAGTATATCTCCTGAGGCTCTTCCATTGGGGCCTCCTGAGGCTTCTCCATTGGGCCTCCTAAGTCTCGAATTGGTTTTCCAACTCGTGTATACAAACGATACCCTCATGAAGCTGATCACGGTCACGTTCAAATTAGCAGTCAACTCATCATCCTGTTCACGCAAAGCCTGGATCTCTCCTGTTTGACCATCATTGCATTTAGTTGTACACTCTGCTATCGTGCTCTTGTCGTGCATCCCACCTTTTAAATTTATCATCAACCGCTCGCTGTAGTCGATCATGCAAGGCCACCAAAGCAGCAATAGCCGTAAGAGGTGTGCAGGGTAGGGGGTATAATATGGTGTCTCTAATCACACTAGTCGTATATGGAACATCCTCCTTTTCCAGCATCCTAATCAGAATTAGTCATGTCCCACTCTATCATAAGCTTGCCCATGAGGTACACATCAAGTATAAGTATGGGAAGTCTAAAACCATAACTCGTAGATGACAAAGGAATAATAGGAACCTCGGGTTTCCTTCCCGGTGTGTGTCGAACAGGGGAGGAAGACGATGATGATACCATACCGTAGTCTATGTGATGTGTATGCCAATGAGTATACAATAAGAGAATAAGCAATGAGTAACTAACCAACTGTGTGCGGTTATAGACTAGTGTGTACGCAACCTAGTTCCCTATAACCAATGACTCTGATGCCAATCTGTCACACCCTCAAAATCCACATGCGGAGTTTTACCGTGAGGCGTGTGAGCAAACCAGGATCACAGTCACTAGTTACTCAGAACGACACTATATGCCACATTTAAAACAAACCCAACAAAGTTTAAACTTTAAAACCATGCATAAGCGTTTAGTAAAGAAAACAAACCCAAAATATAAAAATGCATAATTTGGCAAAACACGCGCCAACCCAATAATTTAAAATCCATAAATGAAAACCAATAATTACGTCTTTAAAATAGAGTCTTAGAATGCATGCTGGACCCGTGTTGTGCTCCTAATGGCAAGCTGAGTTAACAACCTGAGAATAGCATACTAAAATGTCAACACAATGATTGGTGAGTTCAAGAGTTTGCGTTTAACATAACAATAACATTTGCATAACATAAGAAGTGCATTAAAATAGATAGCTAGTCTATATTCACAAGTAATAACAATAGTGATTTCGCGATCGAAGCTGACTGTGTTGCGTTTGTTGCCTGCCGTCACGGCTTACCAGGTCGTGACGATGTTTGTGTCTAGGACAATATTGCACCCCTTTGACCTCGAGCCTCACAGGTGCGGCTCGTCAGACCCATTAGTACTACCCAAGATTCCCTGCTAGTTACCATTATTAACGATCCGAAAGTGTGAGGACTTTTCAAGGTATAAAACACTATGTTAAAACATACACAACTTATAATAATAATAATAAAATAGTGTTTGGGTACAAGTATGCTACCTCCCCAGAGAAGGTTTATAAAAAAAGGGGCATGAACTCACCTGATGCGCAACGAACAATGATTAAAGCTAACACGGATGGAAAGACAACCCTTCAAAGGTTACCTAGAACACGCAAGTACATAAGTACATGTACACAAAAAACTTAACAACCCTAGGTGCTCAATAAACACATTGACCCAAGGTTTTGGAATGCAAGACTCATTTGACCTAGTTGACTCATCTGACCCGTTGGTGACATATTAATGAAATATTATTTAATCATGCATATCAACTTAACATACATGAATATCATACATATTATTCACGTGTATCAGATCATCAACCCAAGTTCTACCAATGTCATCATACTACATTAGATTATCATACAACTCATGTGAATCTCAAACAATCAACATGCTCAACAATGATCAAGTTCAATCCCAAACATGATTCCCTAATCACTCACCATAATCCATCATTATGTATAATAATCAAGAACCTAAATTCCCTAAATGATCAATCAAGTATCCATACAACCCAATTAACACATTCCACCACATTAGACATCATCAACAAGCATTCTAACATGATCCTGATATCATGAACATACCTAATTCACCACATCCAACGTTCCTCATAAATAAAGTTTCCCTTTTGGGAAAGTAACACCCAAAATCAATCTAAAATCAAAATTCATTCATGAATTCATCAACTTTATACCTAATCAAGTTCATAACTATAATCTAGGCATGACCAACATTACCAAATTCATCGTAATTCACAAACCTCATATCCAAAAGTTTCTACTTATCAAGGTGTGAACAACTACTAGATTTCATGATCTTTCTTGCACACTCCATGTAAACTAACATCAAAGCAATACAACTAACATCATACAATCATTAAATCATGATCAAATCACAAAATCATACATTTCATATGAATAAAGTTTCCCTTTCAGGAAAGTCATATCCAAAATCCATATTTTCATCAACTTCAATCTCAAATTCATCAATAACATCCCTAATTTAGTTCATAGCAATCATAACAATCCATATAACAAATTCCAATCATCAAAACATGAATTCCATGAAGAAAAAGTTTCTTCTTTAGGCAACGTATGAACTAGATGATCAAACCATGGATTTCTTGCATAATCAACATAATCTAGCATTCATACAACCTAACTAACATCATATCAACATCTAAAAATCATCAATTTCACATTCTCATACATAATTTCAAACTAGGGTTCATCATGAATCAAAACTATGAAAACTTGATAAAATCTAACCTTTAAACGTGTAGAAATCAAGAATTAGACTTGCTAACACCTTGCAACCACTTGGAACTAATCAAAATCGACTTGTATCTGCTTGTTCTTACTCAATTTCGAAAATAATGAGGGCTTTGGGGCTACTTGTGGCCGAAATTGGGTTGTGGGAGGCTAGGGTTGGGATTTTTCAACTCAACATAAATAGATTTTTCCATATAAACCCCCCTTTTAACCAACTTTTGTAAAAGTTAATATCTTTAGCATTTTTTAACAATTTTAACTACAAATTACAAGTATTATTAATCAATAATCATAATCACAAACATTTACAATAAGTCACACAACACATGAAATATATATATAACACGTTGTCACGTTATCGCGTAAAATTCACAAAATAAATGTTTAAAATTCTATAAATTCATGAACCACATAATCACAACTAATAATCAACATTATTAATTATATTATTATTATTTATCATAGATTAGTATTATTATGTCACCAACGTTTAACGACAATTTGTGTGTGCCCACGACACGTGTATGCAAGACCTAACAGAATTAATGGAGTTTGGTAACGGAAAATTACCGGATGTCACAACAAAGTTAGGAGATAGTCATATCAGACACAATGGTTTTCATAAATATATGTATAAGGATGCACACTTGTTTGATTGTACTAAATAATCAACCTTTATTTACCATTCCTAGTCAAATGCCATAAAGTACACACTAATGTATCCACTTCATGAATATATGTTCTGAAACACAAAGTTTTCTAGCAATATGTGATTATAACACACACAAGAATCATCATTTCATCACGTTCAACAAACATACCAAATCATTGATGAACATTCATAACCTTGTAATAAACATTAACCTAATCATCACCAAAAGTTACATATAAAATGTCAAAGTATGTAAGCTTCATCTATTCTAAGTGATAAAGAGTGTTTAGGTAGGCTTACAAAACCACAACCAAACTCATAACAATGGAAGAAAACATGATAGATCTAGAAATTTTCAAACCAAAGATGAGTAAAGGTGGGTTGTGTGTAGTTAAATCTTCCTTTGAAATACTTGATCTTCAACCTAGATTGAACTCTTGAGAAACTTCCTTCAAAGTCAGCACAAGAATGGAGAAAAAGTAGGTCTTCTCCTTCAAAATTCGCCTCTCCTAAATGAAGAAAAAGAAGGGCTTAAAAGGGGGACTTGTTGCGTGTTATAGCAATGACAGAATCAGTCATGACCATAACAGCCTCTATACTTTCAAAATCTTCATGCATTTCTTGTGTCTTTCTTTTGAAATCATCAAGCAACCATCCAAAACTACAAAATCCAAATTAATCATAATTAAGTATAAATAAAGATAAATATGTAACAAAAAACACTTAAGATGGGAAAATATATGCATTATTAACATGTATATTTATTCACATATCAAACATTCCCACACATAAGCTTTGCTTGCCCTCAAGCAAAATCTCAAATGATCCAACAAGATTCCTATTGACTTTAAAAACATAGATAAGTAGTCCATAAGTAAACTAAAGACCCAAATGCATGAAAGATTTTCAAGTAATTTAACATTTAAAATGAAAACCCACGAGTCAACAAATTTCCAATATATGAGAATATCAAAAATAAATGAAAATATCTACGAAAAGTATATTATGCCTTAACTTGCACCTCTTATAATGATTCGCTTGACACTCGGTTATATATATGAACGTATATATGTGAATCACTCAAAGCCCACAGTAAAGCAACATTATTATAAACTTGCTTAAAGATCAAGTACTCCACCAAATAACATAAGATAATTGCATAAATCAAGAGGTCTTTGAAGGTTGTAATGGGGCTAGGATTGAAGGTATGGAAATGGTGATAAACTGGCTAAAGTGTTAAACATCAAACAAAAATGAGTATAGTCATACACTATAGAAAGAAATAAACAACAAACCTCAAACAAAATAAACACTAAGTGTTTAAAAAACTTAGGTTGCCTCTTAGAAGCGCTTATTTATTAACGAGTCATTAGCTTGACTCGGCCCTTAAATTCACTAAATCTAGGGCAAGTGATGAAACAAACTAACAAACGGGTGGATTATGATACTTAAAACCCTATCTGACACATTTGATTTAGTTTATTTATCATCAATTTGTGAGGAACTCAATGGTAAACATAAACATCACCCAAACGGGTCATGCCACCAACACTTGTATTTGCTCGGACCAAACCTAATACAATTTAAGTAGTGAAGGAGACGATCATCCTGATAGTGTGTTATTGACTTTAATCTCTTAATGGACCAATGTCACGCCTTCAAAGGTGATTGGTTCGTGAAGTAGTTTCCCTCTTCACGGGCCGACTATCTTTGGTCCAAAGTTGAGGATTAGGTATCACCACCATTATTGGTTCGTTGGTGATCCCATTCGTTTGCATAATTTCTTCTCGGTGTGATTCTTCGTTGATTACCATGGTTGGTTTCCCATACAACAATTCTTCTAATTCATAGAGATCACTAACCGGGTCAAACCATCCTTCTTCATTTTCCATAAAGGGTATGGTCACCAATTCATCTCCAAACTCATCCTCCCAAGATAGAACATTATGGTTTGTAGTTTTATTATAAGTGAGAATTGGTAGAACCACTTTCATATCATTCATGAGCTCATCTTCTTGTTGTTCTTTACATTGTGATTCATGTATCTTCTAATTCGTGACATCTTGCTCATCATTAGTGAATAGACAATGATGAAGTAACGATGGCTCATCATATTCAAATCCACTCTGAACTAGAGGTAGGACTTGTGTTTCATCCGTTATCATCTCTGGTTCTAGTTCTTGCTCTAACACATCACAGAATGGGACTGATTGGGCTTCATTCAATCACTTGGTTCAGATCGATGTTGCCAAATGGACTCTCTTGTTGAAGGCAGACATAGAGCTTATTAACTTCAAAACTTAATGACTCTAATGCATGACTTTATGTGAAGAGTTGCTTCTTAAAAATATATTGATTACATGTGTTTAGTTGAGAAAATATATCAATTTCTTGTTGTAGCAACTCATATAATGATGGACGAGGCTGACTTTGGAAAGATTGTATAGTAGACTCCTCAAATGGCAGTGAGTAAGGATATGGTTTTTCATAGTAACCTGTTGCACACCCCGATGGATAATAACAATCTTGGTATAATAGAGTTCTCCACAAATCTTGCACCACACCTCCATGTGATAATTCCCATGAGATGGTATCCTTCATAGTAATGCCCGTAGTAGCACTCCATGAGAATCACTGTAAAGAACACTTAAGCAAAGTATATCACGGGCACCCGATAGAAATAAAATAAAATTAAAAAAAAGGTAAAAAATACACAAATATATGAAATATATACAAAATGGCTAAAGTAACAACTCAGGTCGTCCTCAGAATTGTCGTGTGCCGGACAACGACGCCAAAAACTTGATGTGTGATTTGATATATATATATATATATATATATATATATATATATATATATATATATATATATATATATATATATATATATAGATACATATATATATATAGACATGTATATATATATATATACATATATATAGATATACATATATATATAGATGTATATAGATATATGTATGATAGTATATCTCTCTATATCTCTCTCTCTCTAGATCTCTCTCTCTCTCTCTCTCTCTCTCTCTCTCTTCTATCTCTCTATCTACTCTCTCTCTATCTCTCTCTCTCTCTCTCTCCTCTCTAGATTTTACACAACTAAGCTTTAAAATTATAAAAAAATGATTTTCACTTTATGACTAACTATACACACAATAGGCAAGTGTACCTATCGGTTAGTAGTATAGCTTTTGGTAAGAATCAAGTATCGATCGGTGGACACGAGAGCTCCTGATACTATGTCTTTGTCGTTATGTAACCGGTGAAAGATTATTTGTGAATAATATGATTAAGTAATTTAGATAACAATTAATCTAATTGAAGAAAGTGGACGAAGATGAAGATAATCAATCAGAGAAAGATATCATTTAGATCTCGAATCCGTTTAGAAAAACAATGACAACATACATGACCCTATGGTGAGATCATCTTCTACGCATGAAACATGGATGTAAACTAGACTCCTGTCAAGGTTATCTAATTATATAACTCTTTGGAAAGCTAGATGGATAAACATATAATATCCAAATAAAGATATGCCATGAAGACCTAATGATATAATTAAGTCAAAGTTAAAGATGGTTAGGACTCCCGTCAAGGATACCAAACCCATAAATCTTTGGAAAGTTACGATGATGGACTCATGATAACCACCTCAATTCACGTAATGTAATAATAGCTATGTAAATCCTTCAATTTATGAATGTCCTAACACGAATACACGAATTATAAATTTGCATAGTATCTGTGGTTACATATACATAAAGGTAGGAGATATTCATAACAAACACAATGGTTTTCACAAACATATGTATAAGGATGCACACTTGTTCAATTCTACTAAATAATCAACCCTCATTTACCATTCCTAGTTTCCAACAATATGGGATTATAACACCCACAAGAATCATTATTTCATCAAGTTCGACAAGCATACACAATCATTGAAAAACATTTATAACCTTGTAATAAGCATTAACCTAATCATCACCAAAAGTTACATATATAATGTCAAAGTATGCTAAGTTTCATCTATTCTAAGTGATAAAGAGTGTTTAGCCCATGAGGCTTACAAAAATCAGAACCAAACTCATAACAATGGAGGAAAACATAATATATCTAGAGATATTTAAACCAAAGATGAGTAGAGGTGGGTTGTGTGGAGTTAAATCTTCCTTTGAAATGCTTGATCTTCAACCTAGCTTGAACTCTTGAGAAACTTCCTTCAAAGTCACCACAAGAATGAAGAAAAACTAGGGTTTCTCCTTCAAAATTTGTGTCTCCCAAAATGAAGAAGAAGAAGGGCTTAAAAGGGGGGACTCATGCGTGTTATGGCCATGACAGAATCAGTCATGACCATAACACGAAGGAAAAAGGGGACCTGCTGCTTGTTATGGTTATGACAAAATCATTAATGATGATAACAGCCTTTAAACTTCCAAAGTCTTCATGCATTTCTTGTCTTTTTATTTTGAAATCATCAAGAAACCATCTAAAACTACAAAATTAAAATTAATCATAATTAAGTATAGATAAAGATGAATTTGTAACAAAAAACACTTAAGATGAGGAAATATATGCATTATTAGCATGTATATTTATTCACATATCAATATTTTCAATTATAGAAAAAAGATTTAGGAAACTTACTATAAAAAGAGTATTAAAATGTCTTGACTTTAAAATCTGTCCTAAGCTTTTGTTCTTATAATATGGATCTTGAATACATAACTAGATCAATACAAACAATCAAAGGGAAAAATTGAATATTCTGTGGTATTGTCACTCAGTCTCTCAATGTTATGTGTAGCATTTGACTCGATTCATATTGTAATCTCATGCCCGTTTTGATTGTTCATGTAATGAAAGTCATTATTTAATCATTTTGTTTTATTATTGTGTTCAAATACATTAATTATGTCATATATTCCATTAATAATAGTTTTATAATTTATAAATAAATTCCATAAATTTATAAAGTTTTATTTTATTGATTTAATTAAAAATAATAATTAATTTACAAAGTCCATAATGTTTATAAAAGTAAAAAGTTAATAAATTATCAAAATTAGGATTTTAATAACTTTGGGGTTGAAATTGTAAATTTTTAAACTTAAATTAAAACTTTTTACATAAAATAATAACATTATTAACTTTAGGGGGCTAAAGTGTAAATTCATTTAAAACCCAATCTTTCCCCCGACCCCTGTGATTATGCCTACATCTCCCACCAACTCCGACCACCAAAACACCCAAATCAACCAATTTAATCCAATTAAATTGTTCCACAACCTTCACGAAACTGATTCAAACATGTGACCCACTCAATTTAAAATATTCAATTGATTATTATTGTTTAATCAAATCCGACTTTCTCATTAAAAATCAAAATAGTATCAAATCAAAACATGATCACTTGATTGAATCATTCAATCAGAAACGTATTTGAGATCATTGCGAATTCAAACACATTAATAATTGAAATTAAGGCTTCATAATCTTTTTCAATTTGAATCAAGAAACGCACGAATAAACAATTGCAATTGACACTATATAAAGGCGGGTAAACCTTTCAATCGAATTCTTTTAACTTTTTGCACACTCAATTCCACTTGAAACATACACCTTCTTAATCGAAGTTATTATGGGACCTGCAACTCTATCAATCATCATCATTGGGACATTTTAACTTGCAACTGATCGAGAAGAATTGATCTCCATCACTTCTGAAAACTATTCAAGTAATTAATTGGTTCCTATCATCATCATTTTCTTGGATTGATTGAATCTTAGTTGCATTCTTATTCTTTTTTTATTAACATCAATCTAACATTGAATCAAGTAATCAAGCACCCCATTACTTTTGTTTTCATTTGTAGAATAAATTCCCTATGCTTAATTTCATGTATATCATCGATTTCGGGTTCAATGTGGTCAATTCAAAATCTATGTAAGGATCAACACAACAACACAATCGATCTCGTGAGGAGAATGCAGAATGTAATCGCTCACAGTAAGAAGATGAAGTAGAATCAAACGCACATGAACACAATTGTAAATAACTTCAAAGTATATTGCTCTCTGATTTTGGAATGATCACGTATGAAAATTACGAAAACGACAAAAGCTGCTTAATTACAAAACAAAACTTCTATATATAGTAACTAGAAGTTCTCGTGAGAACACGTGTTTTCGCGCGACTAGATGTTGTCGCACGAGAAACATGTTTTCGCGGGATAACTTTAGGTTCTCGTGTGACTTGATCTTGATCTTCATCTTGATTTGATTTCCCGAGCCTCTATGTTCAAACCCTACAATCTCCCCTAGGCTCGGTAAATCAATGCGTTTAGAAGTCCACGTTTGCAACCTTGTAACTGCCCCCATAAGCATTCATCTTGTTATCCAGGGCCTTCGTAACTGTGCTGCCAAAAAGTGAATTGATTCATCAGCTACAATCAGACAAGTATGCAACCTCATCTAATCGTCTCTTCCAAACTTAAGCAGATCCATAGGGTCGATGATACGGTAGTCTTTATCTACGCAATGGATTAACGCATGTCCCTTCTCCTTATCATAACTCCACCACATAAGCTTAGACAACTTGTTAATTGGCACTGGGTTAATGAACAGAACATGACCCATTGCATATAGATCTGATGCTCTTAGTGTATGAAAATCATGTTCGTCTTGATAATACTCTATTGCGCCTTCTCTTCTTTTGATCACATACAATTTTTTCTCATCATCATACGCCCCGCTAAGAATTGGTTCTGAGTTTCCGTACCTTGTGAAAGGTTTAGAATGTCTCAGTGTGTGTATATAAGCTGGCTGTAACACCCGGATATTTCTTATTTTGAAGCCGGCGAGGAAAGAAAAGAAAATAAAGTCCAAAGTCGAGGGACCAAACTCGCCAACGAAGAAAAGTTTGGAAATGTGGTGATATTAGTAGGGAAAGGGCAGCACCCTCTCCCCACACACCACAAATTTTCAGATTACAAGAGAGGGAAGAGAAAAAGAGGAGAAAAAGGAAGAAAGGGGTGTTTCGGGTGATTCGGGTGTCCAAATTCATCGAGTAGCAAGCCAAATCGCAGCCCTTGACGTTGTGCTCGATTGTGTGAGTTCTAGGACCCCACTTTTACTTGTTTTCAACCGATTTTGGTGCTGGAAAGCATAGAAAACCCGTTTTAGTATGTGTGTGTGTTTGACCCATTTGGGTGTGATGTGTGTGATGCGTTTCGTGTATGTTTCCGGGCTTGTGTGTGCTTGTGTGGTGTTATGGTATGCATTCCTAAGGTCCAGGAGGGTTAATTTAGGCTTAGAATGGGTTTGGATGAGCTTGGAGGCCGAAAATGGCAGATTGGGTTCGGGATGAACTCCATTCTGCATCAGCTAGGGCTAGGCGACCGAATGGAGGCCATACGGCCGAATGAGAGGCGATTGAAGGTCATTCGCATGACTGGGATTCATTCGCACGACTAAGGCTTCAGTCGCACGACCGGGAGTCCAGTCGCATGGGGATCGCACGACTGAAGGTTCAGTCGCATAAGTTCTTAGTCGCATGAGTTCATTCGCATTAGATCAGTCGCATAGGTGCTCATTCGCATTAGTCCCATCCGCATAAGGTCCATACGCACGACTGGATGTTCATTCGCATAGATGTTCATCCGCATGAGTCCAATCGCATGATGTTCAGTAGCATGGAGGCCATGCGACTGAAGGGTGTTCATACGCACGAATAGAGCTGTTGCACCCGAAGGAAAGTGTAGTTAGACTTCTGGCTTTCGGGGGAAAGTGAAGATGTAAGTTTTGACGTTAAGTTTCTCGTAAAAGCATGTAAGGTGACTGTTATGGTCTTAGAGAGCATGTAGGGCATGATGATGAGGATGATGTTACATGTTTATGCATATTATGTATGTATGATGTTGCCCTGTATGATGATGATTAATGTGTATGATATGTTCCTTTTTATGATGTATGATTATCTTTCCTATGGCTTTACGTATTATGATGAATGAAATGAAGTATTATGTAACGTAAAGTGGAAAGAAATGACACGTCTTGCATGCATCGGATAACGGATCCTTCTTTGTGATTGACCATTAATATAGAACATCTACCGCTTACCCTTAGTATTGTGGCATACGTTTAGCTGTTCATTTATTGACTTCGGCCCAGTGGCTATGACTGATCAGTTATCCTTAGTACTGTGGCATACGTTTAGCTGTTCATTTATTGACTTCGGCCCAGTAGCTAAGACTGATCGGTTACCCCTAGTACCGTGGCATACGTTTAGCTGTTCATTTATTGACTTCGGCCCGGTAGCTGAGACTAGTTGGGTGTAGCATATGGTATTGGTATGGATGATGTCCGATGCGCAAGTAAGGTTAAATGGAACGAATGAACGAATGAATGAATGAAGAAGATAATAATGATATTACCTATGCATACGTATGATGTCTGATCATATAAAAGTATCGAATAGTTTTATGCGAAAGTAAAGTATGTTTTATAATAAAACTAGAACTCACTTAGCAACGCTGACTTTTTATATGTTTTCCAGTTGGCAGGTAAAGTTTGTTGAGGATGGCATCGTGAAGCTACTCAGCTCTTTTTGGGATGACATTCTTTTGATTAATGTTTTTGCATTGTAATGCGAACAAGCTAATTTGTAACGAATGTTGTATTACCTTGCAAAAGCATTTATATAGACATGAAAGTGTATTTTAATGTTCTGCTTCAATGTTTTTATGAGACAAATGTAAATATATGTTTTATGTGCGATGAATGACCAATTGTAGGCGTCCCGGGAACGGGGCCTTACAAGTTGGTATCAGAGCCAAAGTTTAAGTGAAATGGGTAAATTTTCAAAATAAACCTTAACTTAAACTGAGAATGGGACGAAAGGGGAATGGGATGCCAAACTGAGTAGCTACGTGCCATCAGGTATTTTCTTAAAGTTAACCGGTTTTATGTGCGCATGGTATATGTTATGTGTTGTATGTAGGTTTAAATACTGATGTAGTCAGGACAGGTAATACTTGGGGTATGAAGAGTAAAGTAAGTGGCTAATCACAACTGGCCACTGTAATTAGAGACTTACTATACTTGACATAAACTGAGTTGTTTCCTTGAATGACCGTGTTGGTGTTTGAATCTTTCAGTGTGTTAGAGAATGGCTGGTGGTAGATCTTCTAGAGCTTCTAGGGGTGGAGGCCGTGGTGGTCCTGATGCGGAACCGCGACCTAAAAGAGGAAGGCCTAGAGCTGAGAAAGAGGTTCCTGCAGAACCTGAGACTCCTCATCCAGAAGCTGGGGATGAGAGTGCAAACTTGAGGGCCTCGGTAAAGGAGGCTGTTGTTGAGGAAGTACATCAGGTCATGCAGACAATCTTACCGTCTGTGGTGACCGAAGTCATCAAAGCTGTGAAGGAGGGGGAAAGGAAGGAGAGGAATAGGGCCTCGGGGGAGCAACCGGATCCTGAAACGATTTTCTCCGATAATGAGGAGGAAGAGGAAGAGGAGCCTGTGCGAGAAATGGCACGAGGTTGTAACTACGGGGTGTTTATTAGATGCAAGCCCCCTACTTTTGACGGTAATGGCAATGCTGCTGCTGCTCACCAATGGGCGAGAGAAATGGAGGCTGTTCTCGACATCAGCGAGTGCCGGGAAGATCAAAAAGTAAAGTTTGCCACCCATTCGTTTGTGGACTCGGCACTATGCTGGTGGGACAACATTGTCCAAGCGGAGGGTAATCGGGCAATCGGGAGAATGAGGTGGCCCGAACTGAAGAAGATGGTAATTGAGGAGTTCTGTCCTCACAGGGAAATGGATAAGATTGAGAGGGAGTTCCTGCAGCTGGAGGCGGGATCCATGACACACCAGCAATACACTACCAAGTTCAACGAGATGGCACGGTTGGTGTCGGATCAGGTGACGCCTCTTTCCCGGAAGATCAAGAGGTACATTCAGGGTTTACCGGTGGATGTTCGCCGGCATATGATCGCCGCCCGGCCAAGTACGTTTAGGTCGGCGGTCGATTTGGCCGGAAGACTTTATGATGAGAGGGGAGTGGTGGTGGTTGAAGCGAATAGGAAGGGTGGTGGTGACCGAAACTGGAACGGGAAGAGGTTTGGTCGGGGTGATGCCTCGACGGGTAACAAAAAGGCACGGGTAGATGACCGTCGCGTGGCCACACCGGGAGCGAGGTCAAGGAGGTGTGGTAAGTGTGGAAGGGAGCATGCGGGAGAATGCAGACTGGGTTTGAATGTGTGCTTCAAGTGTGGGAAGACAGGGCATATGGCAAAGGATTGCCTGTCAGGCAAGTGTTTTAACTGTGGGGAAACTAGTCATATGAGCAGGGATTGTAAGAAGCCGAGGGCTGAGAGTTCAGGGGCGAAGAGGACGGGAGGTGATGGACCGAGGGCGAGCGCCAGTGCATTCACCATGACACAGGAGGAGGCTAGGACGGACCCTGACGTTGTGTCCGATACGTTTCTAGTGAACCAAACTTTAGCTTCTGTGTTATTTGATTCTGGTGCTAGTAAGAGTTTTATTTCTGCTGCTTTCTGTGCTAAGCTGCCTGTTAGTAGTAGACATGTTGATGCGCCCTTTGATGTAGAAACTCCCATAGGTAAGTCTACCAGGATTTCTGAGATGATAGAGAATTGTGATGTGGAACTTGAGGGTCATAAGTTTCCTGTTAGACTGTTCGTGATGGCCTTAGGTGGTTTTGATTTGGTTCTTGGGATGGATTGGTTTGCGGATTACGAGGCGAACATTGTGTGTCGCAAGAAGATGATTCGGTTGTTGGCGCCCGACGGTAGTTCAGTGACGGTGTATGGTGATCGGGTTACTATGATTCCGAAGGTGATCTCGATGGCAGTGGCGGGAAAGTGTATAAGGCGTGGATGTAGTGCCTACTTGGCCTATGTAAAGGATGTGGATACGCTAACACCACAACTAGCCGATGTACCGGTTGTGTGTGACTTTCCAGATGTGTTTCCAGAAGACTTACCAGGAGTGCCACCTGACAGAGAGATTGAGTTTCAGATTGATCTGATACCGGGTGCCCAACCTGTCGCCAAAGCACCGTATCGGTTGGCTCCGACCGAGATGAAAGAGTTGATGGAGCAGTTGCAAGAGCTGCTTGATAAGGGGTTCATTAGACCAAGTATCTCTCCTTGGGGTGCTCCGGTCCTGTTTGTAAAGAAGAAGGGCGGTAGTATGAGGATGTGCATCGACTACCGCGAGCTGAACAAGTTGACGGTAAAGAACCGATACCCCTTACCAAGGATAGATGATTTGTTCGATCAGCTTCAGGGTGCCAGTTGGTTTTCAAGGATAGATATTCGATCTGGTTACCATCAGTTGAAGTTGAAGGTGAAGGAGCAAGATATTCCTAAAACAGCTTTCCGTACGCGTATGGTCACTACGAGTTTCTTGTCATGTCTTTTGGTTTGACCAATGCGCCAGCTGCTTTTATGGATCTGATGAATCGAGTGTGTCGGCCGATTTTGGATAAATCAGTGATCGTGTTTATTGATGATATACTGATTTACTCGAGGAGCGAAGCAGAGCACGCCGGTCACATTCGGGAGGTTCTGGAGACGTTGAGAAAGGAGAAGTTGTATGCAAAATTCTCCAAGTGCGCGTTCTGGTTGCGCGAGGTTCAATTCTTGGGTCACGTGGTGAATCCTGATGGGATTATGGTGGACCCGACGAAAGTGGAGGCGGTTATGCAATGGAAGTCACCAAAGACGCCATCCGAGATTTGTAGTTTCTTGGGTTTGGCGGGTTATTATAGAAGATTTATTCAAGACTTCTCCAAGATTGCTTCTCCACTAACTAAGTTGACCCGAAAAGATGTGAAGTTTGTATGGGGTCAAGATCAAGAGAAGGCGTTTGAAGAACTGAAGGCGAGATTGACTCAAGCTCCTGTTCTGTCATTACCCGATGGAAGTGAAGACCTGGTGGTTTATTCCGATGCTTCTTACTCGGGATTGGGGTGTGGGTTAATGCAGAGAGGAAAGGTTATAGCCTATGCATCCCGACAGTTGAAGGTTCATGAGGTCAACTATCCTACTCATGACTTGGAGCTAGCAGCCGTGGTCTTTGCATTAAAGATTTGGAGGCACTACCTCTACAGGACGAAGTGCACCATATTCACTGACCACAAGAGTCTGAAGTACTTCTTTGAGCAGAAGGATTTGAACATGAGGCAGAGACGGTGGTTGGAACTTATAAAGGATTATGATTGTGAGATCCACTACCATCCAGGCAAGGCCAACGTGGTGGCTGATGCCCTTAGCCGGAAAGAGAGACCCGAGCCGATTCGGGTAAAAGCTTACCAGCTGATTATGACCTCGGATGTGATGAAGCAGGTGAAAGAGTTCCAAGATGAGGCATTGAAAGAAGATCATCTTAACTCTGAAAGAATGAGAGGTCTGGTTGGGGAATTGGGTGAAAACACACTCGGTGTTAGGACTCGATTCGATCGTGTGTGGATTCCTCGTTTTGGGGATCTACGGGGGAAGATAATGGATGAAGCTCACAAGACTCGATACTCCATTCATCCTGGTGCCACGAAGATGTACCATGATATGAAGAAAAATTATTGGTGGCCGGGTATGAAGCGCGATGTGGTGGAGTATGTGAGTAAGTGCCTTACTTGCTTATAGGTGAAGGCCGAACACCAAAAGCCGTATGGGAAGATACAACCTTTGGATATACCAGAATGGAAGTGGGAGCACATCACCATGGATTTCATTACAAAGCTGCCGCGTACCCCAAAAGGGTACGATGCCATATGGGTGATAGTTGATCGTTTGACGAAGAGTGCTCACTTTCTACCGATCCGCGAGACATATTCATCTGAGAGGTTGGCTGATCTGTTCATCAAGGAAATTGTAACTCGTCATGGTGTGCCGGTGTCTATTGTGTCGGATCGCGACACTCGGTTTACATCTAAATTTTGGAAGAAATTGCACGACGCTATGGGGACGAGGTTACATATCAGCACGGCTTATCATCCCCAGACTGATGGTCAGTCCGAAAGGACCATTCAGACGCTGGAAGACATGCTCCGGGCATGTGTGATTGATTTTGGCGGAAGTTGGGATAACCACCTACCGTTAGCCGAATTCTCATACAACAAAAGTTATCATGCCAGCATTGGTATGCCTCCATCGAGATGCTATACGGTAGGAGATGCAGAACACCCGTTTGTTGGGGTGATATTGGTCAGAAAGAATTGGGAAGCGTCGAGGTAATCGAGGCTACGACTGAGAAACTTGAGAAGATTAAAGCCTTCATGAAGGCAGCCAAAGACAGACAAAAGTTGTATGCTGATAAACGACGCAGGCCGATTGAGTTCCAGGTGGGCGACCGGGTTATGTTGAAGGTCTCACCTTGGAAGGGTATCATTCGCTTCCAAAAGCGGGGCAAGTTGAGCCCCAGATATATAGGCCCTTTCCGAATAATTGCTCGAGTAGGAGAGGTGGCCTATAGACTAGAGTTACCGGATGAGTTAAGTGGAATTCACCCGACGTTCCATGTATCTCATCTAAGGAAGTGCTTAGCTGATGAAGATATGATTGTTCCACTGGAGGATATCGAAGTAGATGAACGGCTTAATTATGTGGAGCAACCAGTGGCAATCATCGACCGAAAGGAGAAAAGGCTAAGGAATAAAGTGGTTCCTCTTGTGCGTGTACAGTGGAAGCACAGGAAGGGATCCGAGTCAACGTGGGAGACTGAGGAAGAAATGAGACAGCATTATCCACGTTTGTTCGAAGAATAACAGGTTTCGGGGACGAAACCTATTTAAGGGGGGTGGACTTGTAACACCCGGATATTTCTTATTTTGAAGCCGGCGAGGAAAGAAAAGAAAATAAAGTCCAAAGTCGAGGGACCAAACTCGCCAACAAAGAAAAGTTTGGAAACGTGGTGATATTAGTAGGGAGAGGGCAGCACCCTCTCCCCACACACCACAAATTTTCAGATTACAAGAGAGGGAAGAGAGAAAAGAGGAGAAAAAGGAGAAAAGGGGTGATTCGGGTGTCCAAATTCATCGAGCAGCAAGCCAAATCGCAGCCCTTGACGTTGTGTTCGATTGTGTGAGTTCTAGGACCCCACTTTTACTTGTTTTCAACCGATTTTGGGGCTGGAAAGCATAGAAAACCCGTTTTAGTATGTGTGTGTGTTTGACCCATTTGGGTGTGATGTGTGTGATGCGTTTCGTGTATGTTTCCGGGCTTGTGTGTGCTTGTGTGGTGTTATGGTATGCATTCCTAAGGTCCAGGAGGGTTAATTTAGGCTTAGAATGGGTTTGGATGAGCTTGGAGGCCGAAAATGGCAGATTGGGTTCGGGATGAACTCCATTCTGCATCAGCTAGGGCTAGGCGACCGAATGGAGGCCATACGGCCGAATGAGGGGCGATTGAAGGTCATTCGCACGACTGGGATTCATTCGCACGACTAAGGCTTCAATCGCACGACCAGGAGTCCAGTCGCATGGGGATCGCACGACTGAAGGTTCAGTCGCATAAGTGCTTAGTCGCATGAGTTCATTCGCATTAGATCAGTCGCATAGGTGCTCATTCGCATTAGTCCCATCCGCATAAGGTCCATACGCACGACTGGATGTTCATTCGTATAGATGTTCATCCGCATAAGTCCAATCGCATGATGTTCAGTAGCAAGGAGGCCATGCAACTGAAGGGTGTTCATACGCACGAATAGAGCTGTTGCACCCGAAGGAAAGTGTAGTTAGACTTCTAGCTTTCGGGGGAAAGTGCATATGTAAGTTTTGACGTTAAGTTTCTCGTAAAAGCATGTAAGGTGACTGTTATGGCCTTAGAGAGCATGTAGGGCATGATGATGAGGATGATGTTGCATGTTTATGCATATTATGTATGTATGATGTTGCCCTGTATGATGATGATTAATGTGTATGATATGTTCCTTATTATGATGTATGATTATCTTTCCTATGGCTTTACGTATTATGATGAATGAAATGAAGTATTATGTAACGTAAAGTGGAAAGAAATGACACGTCTTGCATGCATCGGATAATGGGTCCTTCTTTATGGTTGACCATTAATGTAGAACCTCTACCGCTTACCCTTAATACTGTGGCATACGTTTAGCTGTTCATTTATTGACTTCGGCCCAGTGGCTATGACTGATCAGTTATCCTTAGTACTAAGGCATACGTTTAGCTGTTCATTTATTGACTTCGGCCCAGTAGCTAAGACTGATCGGTTACCCCTAGTACCGTGGCATACGTTTAGCTGTTCATTTATTGACTTCGGCCCGGTAGCTGAGACTAGTTGGGGTGTAGCATATGGTATTGGTATGGATGATGTCCGATGCGCAAGTAAGGTTAAATGGAACGAATGAACGGATGAATGAATGAAGAAGATAATAATGATATTACCTATGCATACGTATGATGTGTGATCATATAAAAGTAACGAATAGTTTTATGCGAAAGTAAAGTATGTTTTATAATAAAACTAGAACTCACTCAGCAACGCTGACTTTTTATATGTTTTCCAGTTGGCATGTAAAGTTTGCTGAGGATGGCATCGTGAAGCTACTCAACTCTTTTTGGGATGGCATTCTTTTGATTAATGTTTTTGCATTGTAATGCGAACAAGCTAATTTGTAACGAATGTTGTATTAACTTGCAAAAGCATTTATATAGACATGAAAGTGTATTTTAATGTTCCCCTGTAATGTTTTTATGAGAAAAATGTAAATATATGTTTTATGTGCGATAAATGACCAACTGTAGGCGTCCCGGGAACGGGGCCTTACACTGGCGGTGGAGGAGCCTCAATAGTAATATTTTCAACCTGACGTACAACACTTTGACCAGTTTGATCTGCTGCCTTGTCAGTTGGTTCCCTCGTACTAGACTCTCCAACTATCTCCCCTTCAATCAGAATATCAGAAAATAAGTCTTTCAGACTGTTTCCTAAAATATCTGTATAATCAACTATCTCTTCCAAATCATCGAACGTTCCAAAATCATCTTCTTCCTTAGCAATCAACTATTGCTGGAATGAGTAAAACTCTTTCTCATAAGCCTCTTCAATATCAGGATCTAAAGATATGTAATCAACCTTATCATTAAGACTTGGTCCGGAGACATTGTTAGAGCCCGATGATTTAGAAGTACCAGCAGTGGCACCCATATCCCCCCCTTGATCATGATCATCATCATCTTTCTTATTAGACGTGGCCAAAAAAACCGGTTCGGGAACCGGTTCGGCCAAAAAAACCAGAACCAGTTTTTGGCCCAAACCGGTTTGGCCCAAACCGGTTCCAACCCGGTCCCGAACCGGCGGTTCATGAGCGGTTCCCCTTTTCAAATTTCCAAACCAGTTTCAACCCGAACCGGTATTCAAACCGGTTTCCAAACCGGTTTTCAAACCGGTACCTCAAACCGGTTTTCAAACCGGTTTTAACCCGGTTACCGTTACCCAACGGCTATATAGCCGTTAGAACCCATTTTTGACCGTTTTTTGATGTTTTTTTACCATTATACCCCCACTAGGTTAGTATATATATGTATTTGATGTTTTGGTTGAATCACAACAACTTATAACACTCTCTACTCTCAAAAATCTCAAAAACGCTCAAACGCTCTCTACAAACACTCTCTACTCGTTGTAAACGCTCTCCAAAACGCTCTCACAAAAATCCTTGAAATGGCTTCAACGAGTGCTCAATCTTCCGTTGGTTGTGAAGCGTCTTCAAGCAACGTGGTGGTAGCAATCCTTCCTACGAATAGGAACCCCGAAGTATGGTGCAATTACGATTTATGTCAAATGGCTAGCGGTCCAAACAAGGCTCGTTTCAAGTTTTGTCATAAGTTTTTCAAAAAAGATGCAAACACAACGTTGAAAAACCATATTGCAAATAAATATTGTAAAGCGTTAAAAGGTGAACCTTCTCAAGGTCAAGCTTCGATGACAAACGAAGGAAATATTTGGGCTTATAACGTTGATGCGGTTCGGGAGCAAATGACGCAATTTGTAATTCAAGAAAGCTTGCCATTCAAACATTTCGACAACGAACGTTTGACTCGACTCATTCAACGAACTCTCCAACCACGTTACACCAATGTAAGTCATGCTACTCTTCGAAGAGATTGTTTAAAAATGTGGAAAAAGGCTAAAAATGAATTAATATCTTATTTTGAAAATTTACAAACCGGTGTTAACTTAACTAGTGATGTTTGGTTGACACCTCACGGTTCACCGAACTCGTACATTTGTGTCACCGCCCATTGGGTTGAACCCGATTCGTGGCAAATGATGAAACGTACGATTGCGTTTGAATTGTTTGATTATCCTCACACCGGCCAAAACATTTTTTATGTTATTGATAAAGTTATTCAAACGTATAAATTAGAAAACAAAATATTTTCTATATCTTTTGATAATGCGTCAAACAACACTCTTGCGATAGATCATTTGAAATTAAAATATAAACCAATATGTGAGGGTGTGTTTTTTCATAGTCGATGTGTTGCGCACATTATAAACTTAGCCGTTCAAGACGGTTTAAAAACGATTGAGGCCCAAAAAGATTGTTTTAAAAGAATGTTACGTGATATTTTTAGTAATAACCAAAGATATACTAAATATCGCAAGTTTTGTAAAGACGCAAATACTAAATGTTTAGGTCCGAATTGGGACGTACCAATACGATGGAATTCCACATGTAACATGTTTGAAAAGGCTATAGAACAAAAAGAAAGTTTAATAGCCTTTCATAATAGTTTGGTAAGTCGGGGAAAGGCAAATTCTTACCATCCATCGGGTTGGGCCATCATCGAAGAAGTAACAAAAATGCTTCAAGTTTTTAAAAATGCAACTACATGTCTTTCTGGAGTTTATTACCCAACGAGTCCGTTGGTACTTTACCAAATTTATTTAATGACTTCAAAATTAAATGAATTGTCGTTTAGGGGTAGACCTTATTCGGATATGATACCCCCAATGAAAGAAAAACTTAAAAAGTATTTTGAAGAAATGCCTCCCGTTATTACATGTGCCGCAGCTTTAAACCCTTGTTTAAACAAGTCGGGAGTTGAAACTTTACTTGATAAAATTACTTTTAGTTTGGATTTAGAAGTTGATAAACCAATGTATGGTACAACTTTAAAAGTTAATTTCAACAAACAATTACAACAAATATATGATGTTTATTTATTAAAATACGGGGAAACATCACAAATTCATGATGCTTTAAGGCATGCGGCAAATGCCGAAAATTCGAATGATCCAATGTTTGATTTATATAATACTTTAAGGGATGAATGTAATAAACGTCAACGTGGTGACACTCCGAGTAGTGAACTCGGGAGGTATGGTCTTACAAACTTTTTATCGACCGTGACTCCACATGAATTTAAAAATTTTGACTTGTTGGCTTGGTGGAAAGGTAAGGAAGATCAATTTCCCATCCTATCCATCATGGCCCGAGATTTACTAACAGTCCAAGCTTCTACGGTAGCTTTGGAATCTGCTTTTTCTGTTAGTGGCAGGGTTATATCAATAAGACGAACTCGACTCACTCCACAAGCAGTTGAAATGTCAATTTGCTTGAAAGATTATTTGGATGCCGCGGAAAGAGTACAAGACAAACGTTCACTTGAAGAAGAACTAGAATACAAAGCAGAATTATACGAGGACGAGGTAGAGAGCGGATTGACACCAGGAATGACTGATGATGAAGCGGCATATGATGACTACCTTCGTAACAGTTCCGGTTCTGGTGGCGAGGAATAAACGTACAAGTATAATACGAACGAAGAAACGACTATGTTAAATGTTTAGTTTTAAATGTTTAAATTATTTAAATGTTTTAAATGTTATAAATTGTTATAAATGTTTAAATGTTATAAATTGTTTAAATTGTTTATAAATGTTATAAATTGTTAAAATGCTTAAATTGTTTATAAATGTTATATAAATTATATAAAATGTTATAAATTGTTTAAATTATATAAAAATTATAAATGTTTATGTTTTAATTAAAAGTTTAAAATTTTATTTCAATAGAACAAAAATCCAAAGTTTCAAAAAAAAAAAAAAAACCGGTTTGGGCCGAACCGGTTTGGGCCCGAACCGATTCCAAACCGACCCAAACCGGTTTGACTGGTTTGGGATTTTATGGTTTGAAACCGGTTTGAACCCGAACCGGTTTTGACCGTCTTTGACCAAACCGGTTTCGGTTTGGGACCCGAACCGGTTTGGGCCAAAAAACCGGTTTGTACACCTCTATTTCTTATTGAGCCTTTTGATTTGTTATGAAAATGATTATGTTTAACTAACTGTTTACAATTATTCAAAAACCCTTAATTTTTTGAACATTTTGTAAATCTAAAACTAAAACAAGTAAACAAAATACACTTTTAAAAAAATCAATTTGACACAATAACGATTCTAATAACTTAATTATTTTTGATAAATATTTAAGTATAGGATCATATTTCTTAGAAATTGATCATTAACATCATCAAGCATTATTATAAATAAGACTGATAACGTTGATTGTCAATATATTGTATCCACGTTAAACTTAGACTTCAAGTTTTACTTAGACACATAAGCTATGATTCTTATTATGTTTTGGTTAAGTTCTATGAATTCAGTGGATCCCACAATCAGAAATCCTACAAAACTCTTATCCAGCTTCAAGACACTGTCGAGATTTCAAGTCACCCTAATTTGACTTAAACCTTTCACTTCTGATAAGATTTCTTAGAGTCAATTATTATCTTAGATAATATCTATTTGGAGCATAACTAGCACGAGAAATGTTTCTGATCACAGAATATTAACAAGTTGTAGGACTTATCAACATTAAATATGTCAAAAATTTTAAACTAATCTTGGTTACATTTTGTGGTTTTTTGTTTTGTGAAGTTTATGGGCTTGGATTAAGCGGATTTAGGCTAAAGACATGTTGGAATTAGACTAAGCTGATTCAGGCTATGAGATGCTGGGCTTGGATTATTGCTAGAAAATCAAATGAGGTTGGAAGAACCTATTTCTTGTTGTATATTCAGATGAGTTTTGCTCTCTTAATTCTCTCTCTCTTTTTTGTTTTTCTCTTTTTTAAAAAACGTCAACTTCATGTTTTAAGGTATCAATCTTATGTTTTTTTTCATTTGATTCAACTCTAGTTTTTATTGCGATCACTGTTTTGATGATTGTGCGTTCATAGTTTGAGCCATCTTTCTTGCTTTTGTTTATCTAGTGGGTAAAATATTCATTCTAGGGTTTATACGATTTGGTCTGGGCCGGTAGTCGAAGATCTAATACTTTTGGACATAGACCACACATGATAGACAAATATACATAGAGTAGTTTAATGGTGGTTGGCTTGCTCAAAGAGTCAAAGGTATTATAAGCCACCTTGATCCAGGGTCTGCATACAGTTAGCGCCACATAAAACAATATAAAGAATAACATGATCAGGGGCTCTATCCCACAACACATAGACTAACTAAAATATACCCAATAAAATTTAATGCCAGAACTAGTATAAACTAATGTAATCCTAATAAAATAAAAAATGTTACACAATTGGTCATTGTCTTTTTAAAATCTTAGTTTTGTTAATCACCCTTCAACATCAAATTTGACCAGCATACCAACACGTGTATCATGCTATGAATCTATCTACACTTTTTTTAAGAAGAGCAGAATCCCACTTTCATACTCCTAAATTCATATTTACTAGTGGGTGAAACCCGTCCGGTGCGATGAGGTATAAATAGTTTTAGAACTTTATATTTCTAGTTACCTCTCCATTATTGTACTAACCAATGATTTAAACCAGCCGGTTCAACTGGGTTTAACCGAGAACCACCGGTATTGCCATTTCACAAACCAAAAAATATTTCTACCAATTTGGTTTTATGTTTAAAGACATACAAGAAGTCATGCACGTGAAACACAACTTTTTTTTAACTTTTAGAAAATTGCTCCTTATACTGCTTTGATTTTTTACTGATGTAGGATAGAAACATTAACTATATTTTTGGTTTAGGGACAAAATTGTAAATGTGAAACTATTTATGTATCAACACTTGTACGAAATGCAACCACATAGTTGTTACGTGTCTTAAAATTTTGAGCAATAATGTGTGAGATCATACGCTGCGATAGGCTATAAAAGTTTGTAAAACTTTATATCTTCAACTAACCCTCCCTTACTATGCTAGCTTGTGATTCAAAACCAGACCAGACCGACCAATTTAACTAGAAACTGATGGTACGACCGATTGAAAAACCAAAAATAACTTTACCAATTTGATTTAATGTTTAAAGACATATAAGAAGGTATCATGTAAAATACAACTCCTCTATTAACTTGAAGCAAATGGCTCCTTACATAGCAGTTGTGTACTACCTTAATTTTTCTATACAACTAATGTGGGATATAAATATTTTTTTAATAGTTTTGGTTAGGGAAAATTGTAAACATAGTACTGATTTATGTATCAACACTTGTATGAAATGCATAACATTTATCTTAAGTCTCTTAAAATTTTGAGAAAATTATCAAATTGTCCATCTCAAATGCTTTCATGCTACGTGATGGGATAATATACTCACTCCATTTAATTACATTTAGTGTTTAAAAAACTGAACTGGATTGGCTGGTTTGACTTGTTCAACCATAATCCTTTAGTGCCACTGGTCCGGTTACCATGTATTCAACCCAAACCTGCCCGGAGCGAGCCCCCCATAGAGGCAAGTGAAGTTGGTCTCCGAATCGAATCTACGCATATCGAATTCAGTAAAGACTTGAATAGATGCCCCAATCTTCCCTGTAGGCTCCCTGCTCCGCCAGCGCGACAACTGTCCCCAAGCCGTGCTTGCATTTTTCATTGCACACGACTTTCCCTCTGTATACATCTAAAACTCAGTTCTTTCATTAGACAAGAAAAGGTGATGTCATTTTCAAGATAGGATTTTTGGTTGTAAATCAATGTGAGTAGCCCTAACTGTGGCTTACGTCGGACCGTACCCTAATCTATTCACTTCCTCACAACCAAAGACCGGCTTTATTGAAGGCGGTTATTCACTATCCCTGTGAAACAGGATCAAACCGGACTATGTGAACCAAAGTTCAAACTTAAAAATCAAAAGGAAACAAGATCTTTAAAATTTTTAAAGAAAATACTAAATTATCCATCTCAAATGCTTTATAAAGTAATAGTAGGTACACATGCTATGCGACGGGATAATATATTTTCTAACTCTGTAGATAGTTGTCTTTAAATAATTTTATAATTAAATCATAATCGATATAAAGAATCGTTGATGTTCTCCAAGATCTTAAATGTAGACATATAAACGTTGTCTCTGTTGTAAATATAAATTTGTTTGGATTAATCTGAAAGAATATCAATAGACTTTAATAAACCGAATAAAATAAATTATAAATTTCAAAAAACGCTTCAAACTTAAACATGACGTTTCTACCATGTTAACAGGGATTCAAGCAGAACCAAGTTCAACCCCAACCATATAAACCGAAGAAGAATCATAAAAAAATAAAAATAACACTTTAAAATTTTAACTAGAATTGATCTTTTTCATAGCCTTGAACAACAAAAGATGCGCAAATCATGAGTTTGTATCCCCTCAAATCCATACATCCTCTTTTATAGGTGTTAAACTCTATTTTTTTTTGCCAGTGTAGGATACCAAACATATCTACATTACTATATAGAGGGACAAAGTTGTAATTAACAAGTTGTTTATGCATAAGCACTTGTACCAAATGCTCAAAATTATTCTTAAGTGTTTTAAAAATAAATTAAAATTATATTCTTGTCAAAAGAGTTGTATTATATAGTAGTATAGATTATGAGACTTAACCGTGACGCTCATGTAAAAAATACCAACCGAAAATTTTAGTATCATTAGGTGTTCGTTCGCTCATTTTTATTTCATTGTCATTTATAATGTTTTTAGTCCTAATTAAGTTTAAGTGTTACAAAAAGTAGCTAGAAAATTTGACAATGAGTTGAATAAATAAAAATATTGAATATAATGAAAATTTATTAATTATAAAACAATATTAAAGGATTATATATGATTGAAATTACACATAAGTAAAACTATAACTAATAATCAATGATATCAACATTTTAAACTTTTATTTATAATTTTTTCCAAAAATTTTTCAACATTTTGTTTCAAAACAATTTTTTTTAAATATCATTTATATAAATTTTCTTATTATAACTCCCAATTATAATTAAATTTGGTTTAAAAAAATTACTTTTTAAAAACACAAACTTTAAAATATTTCATAATTTTAGAAAAAAGTTGTTATCTTAGACAAATTTCTTATTTTATAAAAAATATTTCTTTAAAAAAATATTAATAAAAATAACTCTTTTTTAATTTATTAAAAAACTATTGTTAATGTAAAAAAAGTCAAGATAACTTTATTAGTACTTAGTTTAATTATTTAATAGAAGAGAAAATTGAGAAATTTTGATAAGAAAAATGTTATGTTATCATTTGTATTTATTAGTTACTCTTTTATTAAAATAAATAAGTTTATAATAGTTACCTTTTATTAAAATAAAAGTTTATAAGAGTAATTTGCAAGCATTGGCAGGTTCTATTTTTCCATGAAATAAAGTTGTTTGGTATAATCGTAAATTACAACCCTAAATGCATATAGTACAAGCATTAAACACATTATCCTGTACTCATATATGCTTCAACAAACCACACTAAATTGCAAAATGCTGTCCACACAAAAATATGTCATCTCAACTCGCACTTTCTGTTGCCCCTGTGTGAAGCTGAAGAAGAACATCAATGGAGGAACAAGAATCATTGTTTCCATGGCTAAAAAAGATGACTTTTCTTCAAAGTCAACGCCCAAAACTTCACCATTAAAGATTGTTTCTCAGGCTGCTGTTGCTGTTCTTGGACTGGGGTTCATTGATGCTGGGTAACTTTAATCATCTCTATCTTTTTCTAATAGTTTGAAACTTTGAATATATGTAGCATTAAAAAGTTACAAATGTTTTGCAAACCGGAAAAATTTAACTATACATTAAAAACAACAATGTTAGACACCTCGATCCGGTATAGAAAAAATTAACTTCGTGTACCACTATTATTCGGATTTTTTTTAATAAATTGGTGTCACTTGAAAATATCTAACACTAGATGACCTCTTGATCTAGTAACACCTGTTCTTTATCTTCATTAAATGTGAGGTTCAAGTCTAGCAAAACAGACAATATGTAAGTTTTAAGAGTAGAATTACGGTGTACCTGTTAACCGTTTAAAAAATATATCATATAACACATAGGTCCATCATACCCGGACCCTCTCTAGTTCGACATATGATTACGTAAAATATTTTCTTTTTGGAGTATTCAGAAAACATATCATTAATATAAGTGCCAACTATATACAAATAATATACGGAAAAGGTTTGTAGTTTATGATTTGTTTCTTTGAAAACAAGTAATTAAATTGCGGCATGTATTAAATACTAAGACGGCTCATAACGCTACCACTCATCCTTCTCACAAACAGTCCTAATCAGCATGTCACATCAACTTTTCACTCATCTCCATCCATTCTTCCCACAAACATTTTTTACCCCCAACACTATCCTTTCCACAAACACATTTATTTTTCCATCTCATATTTTTTTTATTAATTTACTTTAAATAAAGATATTTAAATTGTTATAAATATATTTAATTAAAATAAAATAAAAACAACAACGTAAAACAAAAAAATAAAAAACGACGATACAAAATTAATAGATAGAAACGACGATACAAAAAAATTAAAAAACGACGATGCAAAAAATAGTCTTTATGAATAGAACAAAAAGACTACCCGTTATATAAACTCTAATTAATTAGTTTAATACCATAAATTTAAAAAAATTTAAAATATTTTTATTTAATTAGCTCATTTTTAATTAAAATATTATACTTAAATTATTATTTTAATTAATTTTTTTTAAAAATATTTTAATCAAAAACATTTAATTTAAAATTATTTAAAAATATTATTATGGTGGTGGGGCCCACCATCCCTCCCTTCCCGTCGCCCTTGCCCACGGATCGGGCGTCTTCCTCCTTTCTCCCCCATCGCCGCCCTTCAGGCGGGTGCCGTCCACGTCGGCAACGGGCGGCCCACGGGCAAAGCGATGGGGACAGTCTAAGATGATAAAGACATTAAATAAAAGTAACCTATAAAATAAAGAAATTATCTTTTAAATACGGGTCATAAACCGTAACTTACTTAATATACGAGTTTTATATATTATTTTGGATTCCCCTAAACTATGCTACGAACCAAAATGGTTATGTTATATAAAAAAGAAAGTAGATAAAAAAACAAAAAAAGAAAAGAAACCTAAAAAAAGGTTGAATAAAAACCATACCTTGGGACTCAAAGCCCTGATGGCCATGACCGTTGTGACAATAACCCTTTTTGGGTTAAGTCCCTACAACCAAATTCATGTACATATTTAAATTCCATAAAACCCAAAATACATAAAAATAAACTGTAGTCCAATCATGACCCACCATGTGTCCAGCTTGTTGCCACTATTCATCAAGGTTTCAAATTATATAAACTAATAATTAGCCTCATGGTTCGCGGAAGACTAACAACCTAAAATCGATGGAAGCAACTAAAGCAAATCACCATATTTCCACCATTACAATCATGATCATAAACAAACACATGCATGAAAAATGAAGAAGACGAATAATAAGGTGTAAAAACTATACCTAAACTCTACCCATTAGTGATAATACGTGACTGTGCAAGAAAAAACTACAAATTAAAGAAACCACGTGTAAGTATTGTTAAACTGTCAAAAAAAAGAAAAAAGAAAAGAAGACCTTAGAACCGCATGCAATCTAACTTTTAATTGTTATTCGAAATAGTTTACAATTTATTATACTTTGGATTACTTATAAACTATTTGAGTCGTTATTATGAAATTGCAGATACAGCGGAGACTGGTCAAGAATCGGAGTGATCACAACAGACACCGAAGGTTTTCTCAAAGTTGCAGCTTTTGTTGTTGTCCCTTTGTGTTCTTTTATCATATTTTCCATCTCCAAGATTGTCGATGATTGAATTTTATTTTTTGTTAATTTCTCACAACATAATGTAATTATTAAACTGATATAACATTAATGTTTGGATATGCTTATTGTTGGTGGCTGTTTAGAATAGAACTGCGAGACACTTGGCATTTTAGGGGTTGTTTGGCAACATCCGAAATAGTAAATGTTGAACCAGTAAGAGATCTAACTGGTTAAGAGACTTTGAACCAGTAAATGTTGAACCAATAATTGCTGTTTGGTTGAATCTCTAAATACATATGCAAAATGATTATTTTACCCCTTTAGACTAATTTGTGCTGAATGAAATGAATCTATTTGGTTAGATGTCTGAATGACTGTACTAAATGATGAATATTTATAAAAAGAAAATACCAAACATAATAGAAAAACCAAAGCACACATTTAATTATTCAAAATCCATTGATACAACCGACTTATAATCCAAATACAACATACTAAATTCCAAACATACGTTTATCATATTAATCTCGATTAATTGATTAAATGAATACACTATTTACCACAAGAAAAACTTAAAAGCTTTGTGATGCAAAGTCTAATAAAAGAACTTAATTCAACTCTAGAATAATCCCTCTACATAACAAACATGATTAACTATCTTCTAATGTCATCTCTAGACATGATTATGATCAAGCAACGGTAGTAATAAGGACCCAAATCTAAACAACATTCATAAAGGGAGCTGCTCCAGTTTAGGGTCCTGCACGTTCATTTAAATGTAGTGCTTTAACCACAATGCTTATGTTTGGCTTGAAATCAGCTTCTTATTACACACAAGGCTCCTTATTTTGAGTCCATAAAACCCGAAAACCAACATCAAACCAAATACAAGACATAAAGTATATAAAGATCGACTAAAATCAGGTAACTTGAAGGAGACGAGCATGTAATTATCAATTTCTTGTAGGTTCCAGGTAGAAGAAAAAGATAACAGCTGTTGCGAGTTGAAGAAACAGTGTGCGGGTCGAGGAGGGGGAGTTCGAAGAGGGGGTGTTCGAAAAAGGGGTGCTCGTCGGAGTGGAGGCCGTCGACGTGGAGGTTGCCGGTGTGGCAAGTGGTTGCGGGGGTGGAGGTTGCCGGATGAGGTGGTCGACGAGGGTGAAGATCAATGGGAGAAGTGGATGGGGATGGGAGAAGTAGGTGGGTTTTGTTATAAATGGGTGTTTTGTCCTCTTAATGGGTTTTTGGTAGCCTCTTATTTGTCATTCAGCATTAATGTTAGCTTTTAACTATTAAGTGGCTCTAAACTATTAAGAGGTAACCTTTTAATGACCATTAAGGGGCTACAAAAATTCATTCAACATTTATTTTAAGCTAAATGTTTAACAGGTCAGCTGAATGATTAAGAGTTTTTTTTTGAAACCAAACAACCCAACCTCTTATTGATTTAGAGGTAGCTTCTTAATAGAATGATTAAGAGGCTACCAAACAACCCTTTAGTCATCTTTGACAATGCAACGAACTTATCATGTTTTTTTTAAATTTGTTTCATGAGCAGACAAAACTATGTGTTTGGTTGGTAATTTGTTAAAGAATTAGAATGTAAAAAACACCTAAAAAGACAAAGTTATCCCATAAGATCGAGCATTTTAACCATTTGAGTCCCAAAATGAATATTTTAACCAATCAAGCCTTGTGGTTTGTGTTTCATATCTCTTTCGGTCCAATGCATTAACAAAGTTAGATTTTTTAGTTAGTTTATAATAAAATGATTAAAATGCCCCTGTACTGAATTGGTAATTTTAGAAAACCTCTGGGACCAAAAGCGTAAATTACTCTTATCCATATTATAGAAAATTCTTATATTGGTCATTTTATTAGGACTTGATCGGTTAATAGATTCGTTTTTAACTCAAATAGTTAAAATGCCAAAAGCACATAGACCAAAATAGCAATTTACTCTAAAAAAGATAAAGACAGGGGCTCTCTTGTAAAATACCTAATTTAGTGTCAATCTAAATAATTTAGAAAAACTTATTATGGCTTTTACTGTCGGGTTTGTTGGACCAAATCAAACTAGTTTAACCATTTAAACTTGAAAACGCAGCGGATTAACATCAAATAAATATCATTTGTAATCTGAAAATATGGTTCATTTCATGACAACAACAAACCCAAGAACACAAGGATCTTATATATGTGTTTGAACTAGCTATCACCAATAAATAACAATCCAAATAAGCAATACATACTACCTTCCAAAGGGTACTGAAAAACGAGATATAGATGAAGAGAATGATGTTCTTGAGCAGCCAAAACACCAAGAAGAGGTGTCCTCAAGCTTCCATACCCACAAGCATCAAGCATACACCATTCTTGCTAGGATTTGAACACCAAATCGGATCAAGAAAGCTGCTGGAACCTTGTTCCAGCCGTGAACAATCAACAAAGCTGCTAGAGCTTTGTTCCAGCCGTGATATCTTTCTTCCAAAAGAAAAGTGATGTTCTTGTGATCCTTTTGCATATGAGAGAGTGAGAGAGATCTGAATGGAGAGTGTGTGTGTTCTAGGAGAGCCAAAATCTCAAGAGAACCAAAAAAGAACAAAAAGAGAGGGGCTGCCCTAAGGGGCGGCCGAACCCTTTGATATTTTAGGGTTTTCCCCCCAAAAACATTTAATCTTTGTTAAACAAAAGTTTTTAATAAGTTATGTAATTACCCCTTTTAATTATATAACTTATACACACACTCCTATTATTTGATGTTATTTAATCAAATTAAACAACATTACAAATAACATCCATGAACAAAATATCCATATAAGTTGTTCAATCTCATATGCAACTTATTTAGAAAACCCATTTTCTAAATTGGTGTATTTATTTAATTGTATGATCATATCATCAATTGGATAATATTTGGTGTTTGCTAAGCTTGTTATTGGGTATGATCCGACTTGGATCATAACGTACTAACCACATCAATATTCTATGTGTCTTGGGCATAAAGAATCCAACAATCTCCCACTTGCACAAGATACATAGAAGATTGATGCAAGCAGTAAATACCGCCTAACAACGGTTTACTACCCTTAATACGTATGACTTTAAAGCCATTCAATAACATCATCCCCTTCAAGTTCCAAATTGAAATGATTTAGGTGAATCGATCATCTATCCTTTTGTTACAGATGTCCTGTTAAATCCAAAGACACAGAATGATCATTCCTTGTTGATTTAACTTAATCAGGCCTTAGACATCTTGCTCTCAACGAATAAGAGGAACAAATCCCATCTTGACTGCATACGTTTCTCACAATCACCTTGTGTCACACCTGAACATAGCCTTATGTACTGTCAATTATTTCAGAATAGTGAAGAACTAACTCAAGGTATAACATTTGGTGAATATCAAAACCCAATATGCATCTCAGGTCTGAGGATACTAAATGATATTCGCCTTTACTCAAAATTACTTATGATCAATCAAAGAGATTCTATGTAGTAAAATTTGAGACGGGGGTCAGTCCAATATTTGCATCCCACAAATATCTATGAACCTTGGCAGCAACCAATTGCTCTATATTCATTCCTAATGAATATCCACCAATCCATGTTCATAATAGTCTTACGTTCATATTTGTTCCCACAAACATGACCGACTACGGACATTTAGAATAATAAACATATTCATGGATGTAAACATGCTAAGAAGGAACATAACTCAAATATATAAAAGAGTTAAATATTACAATTGTTCCATATTTTATATGCTAAACAGATCAATTCCAATCACTAGAATATCGAAGTCCTAAGGCACAAGTATGACCCTCATACTTTGCCCTCACAAGGAGCTTCGTGAGTGGATCCGCAATGTATTGATCGGTGTTGAACTTTACGAATACATATTTTTCCCTTTTCAACTTCATCTCTTATGTAGTTGAATTTCCGCTCAATGTGCCTAGCCTTTTGAAGAGGACAGGGTACCTTGATTCATGTAATCGTACCCTCGTGATCAGAAAAGGATTTCTAGGGGTCTTGAATGGTAGAGACCACCCTAGGTAGGCGATAAATTTCTTTATCCATGCAGCTTCCTGAGCTGCTAATGAAGCGGCTATGTATTCGGATTTTTTAGTGGACAATGCTACTCCATTCATAATGAAGACATACCCCGATTGAGAATCATCTCGAACGGTTTGGAACTTGCATCCGTGTAACCCTTTACAACAAGTTCCTCTCCATCAGATCCGTATATTAGAAACATTTCCTTAGTCCTTCTAAGGTATTTCAATATACTTTTAATAGACATGCAATGGCTATTGCAGGATCGGGTTTTGTCACTTAACACTTGTAATTCTCTCAAACTCACTTATAATATCACTCAAACAAGATGAAGCAATGCCTTTAACAAGAGTTGATAATAATATAATAAGTAATCAAAGGAACAAGCAGGAGTATTTTCAAGGTACTTGTATATATTACTTCTCAACTCAAGATTACAAGACACTTACAAGCATGTTACAAGAGTTACAATGAGAAACTATATATACTAGATCCTACAGCCGGTTATACTCGATACCAGCTGGAAACCTACGACTAAAGCATATACTACAATGCTATAGTTAAGGTATCTTAGATAAAGTATTATCTAAGATATGGTAGTCATGACATGTCCATGACTTACCTTTTGTCACCAACTAAAGATGGCAACTGTACTTAACATAAAAGGTAAACAGTAGATTAAAGTATGGTCAACTACATGGCTTTTGAGAAAACGCCATGCAGTATCTCAGAGATTTGCAGCGGACTGTCAGACAGACCATACTTATGTCTATTGGATAACAGAAGTGTCTTCCGAAGGTTAACTGGCTTCGGAAGAACAAGTTCTTCCGAAGCCACTTATACTTCGGAAGATGCTTCTATGCTTCCGAGGCTTTAAGGACTTCTTTATACTTCGGAAGTTGACTTCAGAACTTTGTCTTCAAGTCTTGATTCTTCGGAAGTAACTTCTTTATCTTCGGAAGTTGGAGTTTTCCTTCGGAAGTGTATTTTACACTTAGACTTCAGAAGGGCTCCCTCTTCCTTCGGAAGTCCCACACTTGGCTTCGGAAGTCCTTTGTATGTTGTACTCAAAATTCTTCTAAGTGACATGGTTTTGGTTGCAACAGCCTCTCTAGATCCAACAAACTCCCCCTAGGCTGATGCTACCAAAACTTCACTTATTTCTACTTCTCAAAGTTTTCAGCACCAGGGACAAAAGATATTTGTCTGTCTCTCTGTTCTTCCCGGAAGTGGTGCTGAGAAGCTTGTACAAGTCATTCGTGGATAGGAGATCCAGTCTATCACTTTGAATGACATGTACCCTTTGTTGTGATCCCCTGAAGAGAGTTAGTTGACGGGAGTTATAGTCATACTCCCATCTAACTATGGACTCAAGTTCAGGACCTTCAACCATTTGAAGAAAGACTTTGCCTTTGGTTGCTGATCCTTTCCTTTCCTCCTCCTCTCTCAGTTTTGACTCCTCTTCGACCTTGCTTCTGGCAGTGAGCTCGGCCATGTGAAGGCTGCCTAGATGATTTCTGATGTGGGCAGCTACATCGGAGTTTGAAGGGTTAGAGAATGGTTTCTCTGCTAACTCAGCAATATCAAATCTGCTTAAGTGTAGCAGAGATGAGGCATTCAGCCTGTTAATCTCACCATTCTCTCTCTCAACAACAAAGTTGTGAGAAGAGTCTTCGAACCTCCACTGAACTATCTTCTTTCTGGCTACAAGAGGTTGTCTTGGTACCCTATCTCCTTTCTTTGTGTCCAGCAGAGTCACCAGCCTTCTCCTCAGCTTCTTTTCTTCCTCATTCAATGTATCTGAATTGAGGCCAAGGAGTCTTGTAGCTTGGTCCAAAGTTCCTCTGGGCAGATCAAGAAACTCATCTCTTGTGAGGGAACTTGAGGATCCATCAACATAAGTCAGGTTGACTGAATCCTCCTCACAGGAGATGTTGCTCAGAGTAGTGCAGTTGATGAGCTTAGTTTTGATCGCCTTGAATTCCTCCATAGAGAGATGTTTGGAAGGCTGAGGGGATGGTTTGATTGGTTGTTGGGTAGGTTTAGGAGTTTGGGTTCTGGGTAAGGTTTTAGGTTGGATGATGGGTAGTTTAGGTGGTTGAGGTGAGGGAGTTGGTAGTTGTGATGGTGTAGGTTCAGGGGTGAAGGGTTCAGGTTCAGTTTTGATTGGGAAGGGAAAGGGTATTCGTTCAGGTTGAGGTTGTGTTTGGATTTTGGGCTGAGAGGTGGCTTTGAAGGTCATCCCCTGTCCCCTTCTATACATCTCCTTTCTTCTCCCCGCACGAATGTCAGCCTTGATGTCACTGACATGTCGTTGGAGAGTCTTTTCAGACATTGGACCCACTTGCCTGCCAGAGAAGCCATGAGCTTTAAGATAGTTCTTCATCCAAGCTTTCTCACCTATCTTCTTGGCGGCAGACAGTCCAGCCTCTTCTTCTCTCTTCTTCTTCTCTACCAGCTTCTCCCTTGCAGCTCTCTTTCTCTCCTTTTCCATTTGATCTTGCTCTTTGTTAAAGAGCCATAAGATCGTGTCACTATTGTGTGGAGACAACTCCTCTTGAGAGAATCCTCTGGAGAGTAGGAAAGTGATCCTTTCTCTCCTGAGCTGCAGATCAGCTTCTCTTTCTTTTCTCAGCCTTTCTTCTTCCAAGGCCAACCTTGCAGCTTCTTCTTTTTGCTGTCTTTGCAGCAAGGTTGCCTTTTCAAGCTCTATCAGCTCCTCTAATGGTAGCAGGAGTACATCTTCCGAAGCAGCCCCTAGACTGACAAGTCTATCAATTATCTCCACTCTTCTTCTATTGTTGATTGCCTCTTGGTTGGCTGCAGCTGCTTTTGTACTTGCAGCTAACAGTTTCCCAATTGGCAGTCTTCCTTTCCTTTTAAGCTTCTCCAACCTTTCTTCTTCCTGAAGCTCTTCCGAAGTCATCTTCCTCTTGCCTTTTATGTCTTCGGAAGTGCTAGACTTTGGTGGTTCTTGGGTAGAAGATCCAGGTTGGGTGGTGGAGGTAGGAGCTGAGGTCAATACAGATGTAATAGCTAGTGGTTGGCTGAGAAAGTCCTCCCTATTAACCTCAGATGCAAGTTCCAGAATTGCATCTGTGACTATTAGATCATCGGAAAGAGAAAATAGTCCTTCCGCAGCAACAATTTCAGCTTCGGAAGTTTGTTGTGGTTCTTCCGAGGCTTCGAATTGTGCTTCGGAAGCCTGTGAAAACACACCTTCTGTCCCAACTGTTTCAGTTGCTGGGCCATCAGTCCTAGTTTCCCCTTCGAAATCAATCTCAGGTTCCACTTGGGCCTTAGGTTGACCAACTTCCTCAACGGTGGTAGGAGGTGCATTCAACCTCTGAAGCTCTTGAGCTCCAAAGTAAATCACAGATATATTCGGACTGGGTTGTTCAATTAGGGACTCTAAAAGGAACTTGTTGAAGATCCTATTTAGATCCTGAAGCATCCTTTTATCCACTTGAAAAACAACTGGAGGAGGCTCAGGGAAGATGGCAGCTTGTTGTCTTGAGCTCAAAGAAGTAAGAGCTTGACTGATGGTATCCTGTCTTTGGCTTTGTTCCTCAACATTCTCCCCCTTTTTGGTAGCATCATCTAGAGAGATAGATGAGCTAGAGGAAGAGGTCAAGGAGACTTGAACTGGTACATGCCTAACAGATCTCTCAATCTGTTTCTCAGCTAGTTTGGCCTTGAGACTTTCAATCTCAAGTTGCTGAGTGGCAGACTTATCCTCTAAAGTCTTAACCTTTGATTCAAGGTTTGAGACTTCAGAAAGTAGGTCTCTTATGATGAGTTGCATACTTCCCTCATCTTCTTTTGAAGAATCACGGGGAGATGAGGTAACATACCTGGTATGTTCATCCTCACCACCAGATGTGGTTTCTTGGCACCCTGGTTTCCCTTGCACAATGATGTCTCTTTCAGAGGCATCATAGGGCATGGTTGCCGTAGATTCAGTCTGACTGTCGTTACCACTGTCCTGAGGATCCATTGAGGCTCCTTCAGTAGTGGCAGCTGAATCTACATGAGTCACCTCCACATCAGTGGGACTCACCTCAGTAGGGCTTTGCTGGTATGGGCTAGAGACAAGAGGTTTCTCTAGGCTCTGTTGATCCTTAAGTGGGTGTAATGGATCAACTTCATCGCCTTTGAGAGACATAGTCTCTTCACCAGCTCCGGTCAATAGGTCAGTAAAAGAAAAGGAATGAAGACCTAAGGACCCGGGACTTTGATTAATGTCAAAAGGCATTGAGCTGTCCCTTGGTGGCTGCTCAGGGGAGTATAGAGACTCACCCTGAGGGCTATCAGCTGGGGTTCTGGGCTCATGGGTCTGAGACTGAGGAGACTCAAGACCCATATTGAGTTCAATAGTGAAGGATTGGTGGACCTCTGGCTGAGTGGGAGCCCCTTGTTCCACTCTAGCCTTTTTGGTTTGAAGAGGAGGGGCTTCTTTAATCAGAGTAGATTGAACAAGGGTTCGTTTGGTACGTCTCTGGTAGGTGACAGTGATTGGAGGAGAAGGTAGATTTGGAATAGTGAGGGTAGTTGCTGGTGTGGGTTCATCACCTATGGGGTTAACAGGGATGTCACCAGGAGCCATTGGCTCAATCATACCTGGAAGTAGTGCGGTATCCCTTCCAGTGTAGTTGGTAGACACTCTCTTCAAGACTTTGAAGACGGTCGGCCTCATTTGGGGAGCAGACAGAGCAGCTGCACAGACAAGCTTACCCTGATCTAGCTCGCAGTTGATTATGTGCTATAGAAATCTGGGATACATAAAGAATGTGTCCCTTTGTAGATTTCCCATAAGGTTAGTCAGCACAAACCTTGAGTAGTTGAAGCGCAGGCCTTGTACCAACCCATGAGCTAAGCACCCGAGTTCATAGGGAATTTGATCCCATCCCTCGGATTTGTTAGATAGACAGTGAAGAACCACATGTAGCAGGAACTTCCACTTGTAGGAGAAGTTGAATTTGTAGACTGTAGACCTGCTTACATCTCCACCGTATCCCATTTGGAGATAAGAGCTATCTAACTCAGATTTGGGGAATTCCGTTGGTGCGCCTTCATCATGGAGCTCAAGATGCTCCCTGATGATTTGTTCAGTGATGACCAACTCTTGGTCACAAACACTTGACCTGATAGCACGAACCCCGTTTAGGGTTTCAATCCGACCATTTGCCCAAAATTCGGACATTTGGTTGGAGTAAATGGTAGGGTTTACGGTCAATGCTGTGTAGTATGAAGATTGGGCTAAGAAAGAGATGATATCAGAGAAGTCAGCATCCCTTGAAGAGTCAAGGAGTGCGACCTGGTTGTGCTGAGGGTTTAGAGCCATTTGAGAAAGATAGCAGAGGAAGAGTTCTGAGAGAGGTAAATTGGAGAAGAAGAAAGCTTTTAGGGCAGTGAATTTGGTAAAAAGAGTGTAAGTGATTAACCGGAAGTATTTAAATGGGTGAAATGGCGGTTTAACGGGTGGTTTGGATAGGATGATGTGAGGGTTCAGTGGATGATGTGACAGGGGCGGTAAGGTTAGACCATTTAAATAATCCGACATCATTAACAAAATCTTTACTTTTTACAGAGTGGGGCCCAAAAGATTTCAGTTACACAGTAAAATCTTTCTTCCGAGTATAAGGTATTTCCGAAGGTAAAGTTCTTCCGAAGGCAAATGTACTTCCGAAGGTAAATTACTTACTTCCGAAAACATATGTTGCTTTCAGGTGAAATGTATTAAGTGCTTCGGAAGTAGATCTGAGATAAACTCAATCGCTTCTTCCGAGACTTAGTACACTTCCGAGAAGAAAATTATCCTATGAGAAATTTGCTTCGGAAGTTATGCTAGATATCTTCCGAGGGCAAGTTTCTCTTCGGAAGAACTTATACTTAGTTAAATAAGAAAGGATCTTTTGTAACAGGGCTTAGATTGTATTGACATAAGACTTTACATATTGAAAAGGTTTTCAATTGAGATTAACTAGTCAATGTTTATCATCCCAATAGCTGTAATGAGATATTTAAATCTTTGTTCATCAAATGCTTTGGTGAACAAATCAGCATATTGTTCATATGAATCAACTTTGATTAGTTTTATAAGATTTTTCTCATGAATATCTCTAATGAAATGATACCTGATATCAATGTGCTTTGTCTTTGAGTGCTTCACTGGATTTTCAGTGATGGATATAGCACTGTTGTTGTCAATGTGAATAGGAGTGCTCATGAAGTTGAATCCATAGTCAATCATCTGGTTTTGAATCCACAGCAGCTGAGCACAGCAACTTGCAGCAGCAATGTATTCAGCTTCAGCAGTTGATGTAGAGACACAAGATTGCTTTTTGCATTGCCATGAGATGATCCTTCCACCAAGAAATTGACATCCACCTGATGTTGATTTCTTGTTGATGTTGTAGCCACCATAATCACTATCAGAGTAACCATAGAGATTAAAATCACTATTTCTTGGATACCAGAGACCTAACTTAGGTGCTCCTTTGAGGTATCTGAGAATTCTCTTGACAGCAATTAGGTGAGACACCTTTGGAGCAGCCTGATATCTTGCACAGATGCAGGTTGCAAACATGATATCAGGTCTACTTGCTGTGAGATACATCAGAGAACCAATGATTGCTCTATACTGATGTTGATCAGTATCCTCCCCCTCAGAATCAGGGCATAAATCATGGTTTCTGGGTATGGGCGTCTTTGCTGCTTTACAATCCTTCATATCAAATCTCTCTAAGATATCATTGACATACTTAGATTGATTGATGAAAAACCCTTCCTTCAGTTGCTTTACCTGAATTCCAAGGAAAAAATCCATTTTTCCCATAGAACTCATTTCGAACTTCTTTTTCATAATGCTCTCAAAGTCTTTGCACATTTGGTCATTTGAGGAACCAAAGATGATGTCATCGACATAGACTTGAACTAGCAAAATGTCTTTCCCAGACTTTCTGATGAAGAGAGTCTTGTCAATGGTACCTCTAGTATAACCATTCTTCAGAAGAAATTGAGACAATGTCTCATACCACAGCCTAGGTGCCTGGTGCAGCCCATATAGAGCTTTATCCAACTTGCACACATAGTTTGGGTGCTGTGGGTCTTCAAATCCTGGAGGCTGGCATACGTAGACTTCCCTATCTATATCCCCATATAGAAAGGCACACTTGACATCAAGCTGGTAGACAGTGAAATTCTTGGATGCAGCATAAGCAAGGAAGATCCTAACTGCCTCAAGTCTTGCAACAGGTGCAAAGACATTAGTATAATCAATTCCTTCCTCTTGAGTGTATCCTTGAACCACCAGTCTTGCCTTGTTCTTGATAATCAATCCTCTGTCATCTCTTTTGTTTCTGAATACCCACTTGGTGCCTATAGGTACTTGACCAGATGGTAGCGGACATAGGTTCCAAACCTTTTGTCTTTTGAATTGAAGCAGCTCCTCTTGCATTGATTCAACCCAGCTACTATCCTTCAAGGCATCTTTCACCTTCTTGGGTTCCATTTGGGATAAGAAGCATGAGTACAAGCAGACATTCCCATTGTGAGTTTGTCCCCTTGTTCTCACACCCTCAGAGACTTCCCCTATGATGTTTTCAGCTGGATGAGTATTGTGAATTCTGAGTCTTGGAATCACCTCCAGTTGCAAAGATAGGTCCAAGTTGGACATATTTTGCTCTGGAGCTTGAATACTTGGTCCAGCTGTTGTTTCAATCTCATTCAATGAGGACTGATTGAATGAAAGAGAAACATCATCATTTCTTTGCTGTGAAGCATCATTAACAGTTGCCTGTTCCTTCAAAATGCTGCTTCCATCAGCTTGGTGTTGTGTAGGATCACCTGAGGAGACTTGAAGATCATCAGGTGAATCCCTTGTTGAAGTTCCACTATTTCTTGAAATGGTTATACTGTCAGATCTTTCAATAGTGGGAACTTGATTTGTTGTTGCTCTTGGAGAACTTGGAGCAGGTCTGGGAAGCTCAAACAGTTGATCTTCATCAGAATTGCTTTGAGCACCTGTTCCAGCTGAAACATTCTCACAAGATGGTTTAGAATAGTTTGGAAACAATTCTAAATCAAAAATATGATCAAGGCCATTCCCCCTAACACAAGGAGTGTGCTCATTAACTACAATATTGGAGGATTCCTCAAATTGTTGGTTTTTAATATTATAAACCCTGTAAGCTTTAGAATAGGAGGAATATCCAACAAAGATAGCATCATCTGACTTTTCAGCAAATTTTGCCAAATTGTCTTTTGTGTTAAGTATGGTACACCTGCTGCCAAAGGACCTTAGAAAGCCAATGAACGGTGGCCTCTTGTTCCATAACTCATAACGGGTCTTTCCATGTGGCTTTACTACAAGAACTCTATTCTGCACATAGCATGCAGTGCTAACTGCCTCTGCCCAGAATGTTAGAGGCAGCTTTGAATCAGCTAACATAGTCCGAGCAGCCTCAATAAGTGTCCTATTTCTCCTCTCAGCAACACCATTTTATTGAGGAGTTCTAGGAGCACTGTATTGTCTGGCAATCCCTTTTGAGTTACAAAATGAGTCAAGAACAAAGTTCTTAAACTCAGTCCCTTGATCACTTCTAATTATTTTAACCTTGTGATCAACTTGATTTTCTATTTTAAGAATAAAAGATTTTAAAGTTTCAGCAGTTTCATCTTTAGTTCTTAAGAAGAATACCCATGTAAATCTAGTAAAATCATCAACTACCACAAGGTAATATGATTTCCTTCCAATGCTCATTATACTTGTGGGACCAAATAGATCCATGTGCAATAAGTGTAATGGAGTAGTGATAGAGTTAACAACTTTGGATTTATGAGAAGACCTGTGTTGTTTCCCTTTCAGGCAAGCAACATAGTTATCTTTGCAGAAAAATTCCTTTTTAGGCAAACCATGCACCAAGTTATTTTTAGCCAATTTATTTATTGTCTTAAAATTGACATGACACATTCGTTTATGCCATAGTGTTGACTCATCACTATCAGCTTTGGAACGAAAGCATGATACTTCTCCCATTGGGGAAGCATTGTTCATATCAAGCTTGTACATATCCCCTCTCCTGGGAGATCTAAGAAGCACCAATTCCTGAGGAATTGTCATCCCAGGTTTGAGGATGATGCACTCATGCTCTGTGAAAAGCATTTGATGCTTTTGATCACAAAACTGAGAAACACTTAACAGGTTGTGTTCAAGCTGTTTGACAAAATTAACTTTGTCAACTTTTAACTTTCCGTTGGATATACTTCCTCTGCCAGAAATATATCCTCCGGCCTCACCTCCAAACTGGACAGGACCTCCATCATAATGTTGAAATTGTTGAAGGAGAGATCTGTTCCCTGTCATGTGCCTGGAGCATCCACTATCTACAATCCAAATGTTGTTATTCTTGTCATATGGATGTCCCTGCACATAAGGTGAGATAATTAGTTTTGATTGGAAACCCAAGCCTTGTTGGTCTTGGGTTCTTCCAATGAGAGTGACATGATTGAACCAAAATTTATGCATGGGGGTTCAATAGATGTCTTTGAAGAGGTTTGGGCTACAGCATCTTCCTTGATCTTCCATTCCATCCCTTGGTTGATCATAGAAGATGAGCTTGATGAAGCTTTTGTAGCTTGGCATTCTTCCGAAGCTTCTTTCTTTTTGGAAGAGACCTTCACCACCTTTTCTTCCGAAGCAGTCTTCTTCTGGGATGGTTTCAAGGGGACTCTTTTGTGAGTCTTTGCAGCTTTCACTTCCGAAGCCTTTTTCCTTTCGGAAGAAGAGTTTTCTTCCGAGAGAAGCCTTGCTTCGGAAACAAGCTTTCCCTTTTTCATCACTTGAACCATTTGATATGGTCCAAATGTGAAACCTTCCCTGACTCCTTCTCTTTTAACATTATTTGCATAATGTGTGCTAGCAGGATTGTAGTAACAATCTTTAGCCATGTGGTTTTGCAGACCACACATTATGCATGCAATGTTAATTTTCTGGGAATTGGAGGGTTGCTGTTTCTTGTTCTTTTTCTCCTCATCAGCAACCTTTCCCTTTAACTTCTGGTCCTTTGGTAGGATAGGAGTACTGGTACTATACTCCTTTCCTGAATCAGAAGGTCCAACCACCTGGAATCCTGCTGATATGAATACACCCTTTTGCTTTGGGTCTATCTTCAGCTTGGATTCAGCCACCTTCTTGGCAGTTTTTCTGGCTGCTTTAGCCCTGCTTCTTCTGGCTTTGGTGGTCAGGGTTTGATCATCATTGGCCTGGGAGGGCACAATTACCTGTTCCTTCCCTGTGATGGTCATGGTCTCCACAGTTGCATCACTCTTTGACTCTTTACAAGGTGGGTCAACAGATGGAACCTCTTGCTCTTTAGTACCACACCTTGGCTGTCTTATAGACTCATAAGAGTGTGGTGGAGCAATTTCATTGGTTCCCAACCCACTTTTGTTTTGATAGCAAAGTTTGGAGTGAAAGGATGATGCAAGTATGGCTTGGAAGTTTTGCTCAGAAATAGCATACTTCCTGGCTTGACCCTCAGCTGTGACAAGCTGGGCTTGAGCCTCAGTCAATTTGGATATTAAATCCTTGATTTGAGTCTTGTAGTTGGTGTGTTCATGTTTTAAAAGAAATACAGTTTTTTCTAACTCCTCAATTTTCTTTTGGTAGTCAGATTCAGCTCTTTTAAAGTCAGATTTTAGCACGTTTAAAGACTCAATATCGGATTTAATTTCCATATTGTAGTCCTGGTACAATTTAACCTTAGCAATACAAGCAGGGGTACAGAGATGTTCATATACCTTGTTTTCATCTGTTCCTGCCATGAGTGCTTGAGCAGGAGTCACATCTTGAACCATAAAGCTCCAGTCAACTTCTTGAGCCATAGATGCTGTTTCAGTTGACTTCCCGTTGGGCTTTGGTGTAGAAGGATGTGTGGAGGCCTGTGAGGTTCCCGGGTTGGACTTGGGAGCCTTGCATTCCCTTGCAAAATGGCCAAGCTGGTTACAGTTGTAACATTTAGCCTTGCTTTTGTCAAACCCAAACTTGCTAGTGATTGAGTTTTGAGGGAATTGCCATCCAGTTCTCTTAAAGAACTTCTTCGCTCTGTAGTTTAGGAAAGCCATTTGCTGGACAATGTCCACATACTCTATGTCATCTGGACTGAAGCACTCAAGATCATCAAAGCAGAATTGATGATCATTGGAGTGTCCACTCCCTGAGACAAACGCACAACCCTCCTGAAAGGAGCTTTGCTGAGCTTGATGAGACCTTGGAGTCTCAGGGAATGTGATGTAAGGCCCAGATGAACAAGATGGCTGCTGGGTGTATGACAGGTACTGCTGAGACTGGGAGATACCTGAGCCTTCAGCAACCATTAAAGCGTTGCTAGCAGGAAGGCTCAAGGGTCTGCTTGCTTGGTCACCCTTCTTACTTTCCATTTCCAAACGGTATCCATCAAGGATCCCATAGAGTTCGGTCATGGTGAGAGTGTTTAAATTCTCTGTTCTCTTAATGGAGACACAGTAGAAAGTCCACTCATTGGGTAAAGCACTCATGAACTTTCTGGTAAGGTCTCTAAGTTCTTGAGTGATTCCCACAGATTGGAGGGAGGAGATAAGATCCATATACCTGAAATATTGCTGGCTAAAAGATTCTCCAGCAACATAGGTGAAGTTCTCAAACTGCTGCTTCAGTGAGTCCTTCTTTGAATCATTAGAGCTCGAGTACATTTGAGCAAGTGCATCAAAGAGTTCTTTGGCTGACTTACAATGCTCAAACCCCACCATGATGGAGTTTGGGATTGCAGTCATGAGAACAGTCATAGCATTGCTGTCTATGTCAAGCTTCTTCCTGTCTTCATCAGAGTAGTCTTCAATAGCCTTCTCGATCATGGCACCGTTTCCACCAGCAACTTTTGGCTTGTACGGGCCATTAACGATGGACTGCCACATCTTGCTATCCTGGTATCTGATGAAGCCTTCCATTCTTCTGCTCCAAGACCTGAAGTTTTCAGGGTCGATGATGGGAGCTTTGGTCGTCGTTCCCATTTCAACTTCAGATTTGATGAGGGCCATTTTTGAGTGAGGTATAAGGAGGAGTGAAAAACTGGTTGATTTGGATGGTAAGATCTCACAATCAAGAGCCTAAAAAGCTCTGATACCAATTGCAGGATCGGGTTTTGTCACTTAACACTTGTAATTCTCTCAAACTCACTTATAATATCACTCAAACAAGATGAAGCAATGCCTTTAACAAGAGTTGATAATAATATAATAAGTAATCAAAGGAACAAGCAGGAGTATTTTCAAGGTACTTGTATATATTACTTATCAACTCAAGATTACAAGACACTTACAAGTATGTTACAAGAGTTACAATGAGAAACTATATATACTAGATCCTACAGCCGCTTATACTCGATACCAGCTCGAAACCTACAACTAAAGCATATACTACAATGCTATAGTTAAGGTATCTTAGATAAAGTATTATCTAAGATATGGTAGTCATGACATGTCCATGACTTACCTTTTGTCACCAACTAAAGATGGCAACTGTACTTAACATAAAAGGTAAACAGTAGATTAAAGTATGGTCAACTACATGGCTTTTGAGAAAACGCCATGCAGTATCTCAGAGATTTGCAGCGGACTGTCAGACAGACCATACTTTTGTCTATTGGATAATAGAAGTGTCTTCCGAAGGTTAACTGGCTTCGGAAGAACAAGTTCTTCCGAAGCCACTTATACTTCGGAAGATGCTTCTATGCTTCCGAGGCTTTAAGGACTTCTTTATACTTCGGAAGTTGACTTCAGAACTTTGTCTTCAAGTCTTGATTCTTCGGAAGTAACTTCTTTATCTTCGGAAGTTGGAGTTTTCCTTCGAAAGTGTATTTTACACTTAGACTTCGGAAGGGCTCCCTCTTCCTTCGGAAGTCCCACACTTGGCTTCGGAAGTCCTTTGTATGTTGTACTCAAAATTCTTATAAGTGACATGGTTTTGGTTGCAACAGCCTCTCTAGATCCAACAGATATTATCTGGATTCTTCTGATATCTGCTCGTCATGATTAACGCGCATGACTCGTCCAGTCTAGTGCATATTATCGCATACATGATGGATCCTATAGCTGAAGCATATGGGATGTCCTTTAAATATTGCTCATCCTTTGAGCTTGGACATTGAGATGTACTCAATATTGTCCCGCTTTGAATAGGTACCATACCTTTCTTAGAGTTTTTCCATCTTGAACCTTTTCAAGACTTTATTAATATATGCACTTGGATTTAAACCTATCAACCACGTCGATCTATCCCTATAGATCTTTATTCCAAAATATAGGCGGCTTAAACGAGATCTTATATGGAAAAACATATTCCAAGGTAGCTTTTAACACCTTCCATGGTTGGAATATCATTTCCAAATAGTAGTGTGTCATCAACATACAACACTAAGAATACAATTATGCTCCCACTAGCTATCATATATACACAACCTTCTCGATGCTTGTTTCAATTCACAGATTGATCACTTTAACTTATATACTTTATTAGGATGTCATGGATCGACAAAACCATCATGCTGAACTATATGGACAGTCTCTTCGAGATGTTTATTAAGAAAAGTGGTTTTGACATCCATTTGCCAAAACTCATATTCAGAATATGCAGTTATGGCACATAATATCCTAATCGACTTTAGCATTGCCACGGGCGTAAGAGTTTCATCATAATCAACCAATTGAGTTTGATGGAAATCTTATGCTATAAGTCTTGACTTATAAGTATTCAAGTCTCCATGTATATCTGTTTTCATCTTGAAAACCCACTTGTATCCAACCGGTTTGGAGTTAAGTGGAGGGTCAACCAATTCCCAAACTTGGTTGTTATACATGGATTGCATCCTTACGTTCATGGCTTCTAGCCATTTGTCCCAATCTAAATTGGACATAGCATCTTGGTATATGGTTAGCCTACAGGGGTCAACCACATAGCATCCATTCTTGGAATATTCATATCACTTAGATGGAATACTAACTCTACCAGATTTGTGAACGTTTTGTGTGTATTTATCAACCTCTTGATCATCATCAACAACCTCTTGTTGGTAGCTAGTGTCAACCAAAAGTGTACCGGCTTGTGGATTTTGATCCTTATCAAGTTCCACAGTTCTATACGTCATTCCTTCCATAAAGAACTCGGTTTCCAAGAACTTAGCCTTTCGAGCAATAATACTTTTGCTCCGTTGAGTCAAAGAAACAGTATCCCATACAGTCTCTGTGGATTCTCAACTAATATACACTTTCTTTGTCCGGGTCATATTCATAATATGAGCCTCAGAGAGCAATGCGAAAACCCAAAATGATAAAGGTGGTTAGCTCATATCCATAATAAATTGAACCATATCCAAATAGGGTTCAGTTTCTCCTTTATCAGAATGAAGAACATAGATAGTTATGTAGAGTTGATTTTCTACTTCATTATTGAAGATTTTGAACATTTCAAAAGCTTCATACTTATGTGTCATCAAGTGCACACAATAATAGCGACTGTAATCGTCGGTAAAAGTAATGAAGTATCTTTCACCAATCTTTGTCATTGTCTTAAAAGGACCACATACATCCAAATGTATCATTCCTAATAAGTCTTTTGGTTCACACTTATCAAATGAAACATTTTCATTTGTTTCCAAAAGACTATTCTTTTGAAGTGTTTGAATCCAATTCTTGTTTATGTGACCAAGATGACAATGTCAAAGATAATAATAACTTAAACCCATTTTAGGTTTCTTGGTGCTTAATGTGTATAATGAGTTATTATAGGACGAATTATCATGAACCAATTCATGGATATCATTAAAAGGCATATCCTTAAAATGAAATACATCATCCATAAAACTTAATACCATTATTTACAAACTTTAAATCATGATCATATTGTTTTAATAGGAAACATTAATTATGTTCCTAGTCAAACTAGGTGCATACAAAAGGTTTTGAGAACAACTTCCAAACCATTTGAAAATCTCAAAATAGAGTTTCCCTCCTTGAAGCGCACATTTCTTTTGAACCCCTTTGCAACAATTGCAAGTATGAGTCTCACATCCGGTATCCAATACCCATGTGTTTGAAGAAATGACATTTAATACAATGCGTGAATCATGGAAATTGTATTTGAGGTTTGCTCAACATCCCTCTTTTCTTTCAACTCCTTGAGATAGGAGGGACAATTCCTTTTCATTATCCTATCTCTCCATACTCAAAGCATGGATCGTTCTCCGTTACCTTAGGTTTCATAAGCTTAGGTTTTTCGAGGTTTCGCTTTAACCTTTGCTTTGATGTATTCCTTTCCTTTGGCAATAATTGCCTTAGGATCGATATTGGCCATTTCTTATAGCCTCCCTCATTGATTGAGAGAATAGGTAGAACCTCTCTACCCATCCCTGCCTCGGTTGCTTTGAGCATTGCGTGAAGTTCACCGATGCTCTTGTCCCATCCGTTCATATTACAGTTTATTATGAATGTCTCAAACCTTTAGTTAGGCAATCAAGGATCAAATACTTGGCCAACTACTTTGAGACAGGACAGTTAAGCATCTTGAGGCTATTAATGTGGCTTTTCATCTTAAGAATATATAAGATGATATCGATTGGGTTTCTTCCATGTGACATGCATAAAGTGCTCGAACCGTTTCGAAGCAATCTACTAAAGTTTGTTAAAGGAACATTTCCTTCAACTAGATTATCATGTCATATGCCCCATGATGCTCGAAACCCTTTTGGAGTTCGGGAATCATATTCCCATCATGAGGTAGGATACTTGCACAGAATCCTTAGTGTGCCTAAGCCAATCGTCAAAAGCCTTAACATCAACAGCGTTGGTTGGTGAGGTATGGGATCGTCAAGGACATAGGCCTTTACTCATTCTTGAGAACGATTCTCAAGTTTCAAAATTGAGTCCATAAGGTTATTATGGTTAAGACGATCCCTTTTTAAGATGGTTCTCGGTGATAGGGTAGGGACGGTCGGGGTAGTAGCATTGTTGTTTGCGGCCATTACTACAAAATTACAAAGTTCATTTAAGTATTTCTGAAAAACTGCATTTTAACTATTAATACCCTTTACACGTCTCATAGACAATTAATAATTAAAATCTAGAATCCAACGTTACATTTAAATGATGGTTAGGTGACTTTTATCCCATTATTTAAATTAACAAGGTAGTCAACAGTTGACAATTGCAACCTATTGCAACTTCTAGTCTTATGGGATCGGTTAAACATCGTATGTTTAGTCGGCATGTTTAATCCCATCAACACCATTGTACGCCATGCTTCGGTGACCCTAATCACATGGTTTCCAATTCAAGTCGTCCTACTTACACACACGTGTGAGTTTTCACATAGAAGCGGTTAGGTGACCTTTATCCCACAAGTACGTTAGACTCACCTCAAAGATACAAGTTCCCTACAAGTGGTTAGGTGACCTTTATCCCACAAATAGTTCCCAAGTGATTCGAGTGTCGTGTAAAAGGATGGTGTTAGACTTGTTACCAAAGGGATTTAAGTTTCCATTAATTCTAGTTATGAAAACTCTATGTACCTTGTATTCGCATGCTTTCAAATACATGGTACCCTATGGTTCTCTTTTAATAAAACTTCTTTTATTTTGAAATCATTAATCCTTTTAATAACCTTTTATTAGTCACTTAATGATTAGGAACCAAAAATTCAGCTTGTTATGATAATTTATTTAGATTGTTAAGCATATCCATATATCAAACAATCAACATAAAATGAATAATCAAACAAGCATATATCAAACAACCACATATGCATAACCATAGCCACTATGTTGACAACACTTGTTTGCCATCACAAGTGTTATCATTAGGTCTTTCCTAAGGGTTGAACACAACACAAAGACGAGATCTCCAAAGACCCCCACTTCAACTTGCATCCAAATGCTTCAAGTCCTTCTCTTGTGTCTTCCTTTAGTGCTTCCATCTTGTGCATCTTCTTTTACAAAATTTATATCCTAATACAAATTTTCTAATAAAGGAAAACATACTTAATCTATCTATTACATCACAAATGAATGAATAAATAGATTACATCCAAACACAAGCACAAAGGAATAATTATTACAACCCATAAGAATGAAATCAACCAAAACAAACATCCATTCAAAACCAAATCAACACAAGGTCAAGGCTAGGTTATGCACCAATATGAAACATCATATACAACATTCAAGAACAAAATAAACCCCCATATGACCCTAAATTTTCAGCCAACATAAACCATGAATTTAGGGTCTTTTGTCCAAACAAAAACATAATCAACTACTTGATATCTTACTTTCAAGGTTTATTCACTAGCATGTTAGATATAACCTTGAAAGGTTGGGGATTTATTATCATCAACACAAAACAGCCCCAATATGGTTGTTAAAGCCTCATAAAACCAATTTTACAAGAACACATGAAACTAGTCATCCACATATCCGGCTCTGATACCAATGTTGGGTTTGTTGGACCAAATCAAACTAGTTTAACCATTTAAACTTGAAAACGCAGCGGATTAACATCAAATAAATATCATTTGTAATCTGAAAATATGGTTCATTTCATGACAACAACAAACCCAAGAACACAAGGATCTTATATATGTGTTTGAACTAGCTATCACCAATAAATAACAATCCAAATAAGCAATACATACTACCTTCCAAAGGCTACTGAAAAACGAGATATAGATGAAGAGAATGATGTTCTTGAGCAGCCAAAACACCAAGAAGAGGTGTCCTCAAGCTTCCATACCCACAAGCATCAAGCATACAACATTCTTGCTAGGATTTGAACACCACATCGGATCAAGAAAGCTGCTGGAACCTTGTTCCAGCCGTGAACAATCAACAAAGCTGCTAGAGCTTTGTTCCAGCCCTGATATCTTTCTTCCAAAAGAAAAGTGATGTTCTTGTGACCCTTTTGCATATGAGAGAGTGAGAGAGATCTGAATGGAGAGTGTGTGTGTTCTAGGAGAGCCAAAATCTCAAGAGAACCAAAAAAGAACAAAAAGAGAGGGGCTGCCCTAAGGGGCGGCCGAACCCTTTGATATTTTAGGGTTTTCCCTCCAAAAACATTTAATCTTTGTTAAACAAAAGTTTTTAATAAGTTATGTAATTACCCCCTTTAATTATATAACTTATACACACACTCCTATTATTTGATGTTATTTAATCAAATTAAACAACATTACAAATAACATCCATGAACAAAATATCCATATAAGTTGTTCAATCTCATATGCAACTTAGAAAACCCATTTTCTAAATTGGTGTATTTATTTAATTGTATGATCATATCATCAATTGGATAATATTTGGTGTTTGCTAAGCTTGTTATTGGGTATGACCCGACTTGGATCATAACGTACTAACCACATCAACGTTCTATGTGTCTTGGGCATAAAGAATCCAACATTCACTTCTCCTTTTATATATAGTATCAGAGCATTCAAATTCCATCATTATCATCATTCTTATAATTACACTAAAAGTCATTATTTATTCTCTTCTTTTCAATTGTATTATATATTTTCTTATACTTTCATCATTACCTTTCTTTTTTTAGAAGTGAAGGAAGGGATGAAGAAGTAATGAGTTGGGTTGAAAGATGCTCATATACTACTTGTTCATAATTATAAGGTAGAGAAATTATTTTATATGATCTTAACAAATTTTTAATGTTTTTTAATAAAGTACAAAAATGTTATTATTTAGGAAAGCCCATAATATATGGACACCCACCTATGTTAAAGGAACACCCTAATCATTGCATGGTCGTGTTATATAACATACCATACCTCGTATGGGTTCAAATAAATTCACATACATCAAATCTTGCCCTGTAATGGGCCATATAAAGCTATACTATCCGTATTCTTAAGGATCAAATACAACCATACTACTATTCTTTTATAACGTAGTTTATATATTGTTTATTGAATTATTTAACAAGACGTGTTATTCCTCGAAATTCCTCAACATGCATGTTGGTTATTTGAGAGACGTAAAAGTCCATCAAAACTTGTTATATAAATCATTTAATGTTAGTTTAATTAATCCTTCAATTCTTACGTTTACAACACATCAACGTTCCACCAGGTAAATTAAGTTGTGATTTAACAAAAGAAGACAAAAGACATAAAAGAAGTAGAAGAAACAAAAGGTGTGAGAACATGTTATCTTCTAGTGTATTCATCATGGCTGACAACATTTCACCCCGAGTAGAGAACCATGCTTAGCATTTTTTTGCTTATCAAAACTGGTATCGAAATGTTGTCTAGTCTTGTACAACAATGATGCCACAATTTGTAAGGTCTATTATATGGGCCTGACACCACTTAAGGGAGAATTATGAGGTACCCTTTAAAGGGTTTCATAGAAATCATTATATACCGCAAATATGTCTTTAAAACATATAACTTTGTATTAATGATTTAAATCGGGAATAATTGATAATTTAACTTACAACATGTTCTCTTTAGAGAAAAAAAGTTTTGTTCTTGCTTGAAAAACTTATGTTGGGTAGTGTACAAGTTTTAACTTTTAAAACTACTACTTTTTGATAAATCAGATTTATATTTAATGCGGAAGTGTTTAAACATATGTTGGGTATAGTACAAGTATAGAGCTTCTATAACGGGTGAGCATACATAAGGTATAAATCTTGTTAGGTGAACCTACACAAGGCGAGGCCCTATTGTTTGTTTGTACATAACACAACTCTAGTTGATTGAATCTCCACCCTAATCATTTGCATGTGAATGATACAACATCTTTATTAGGAGAGACTACATAATGTAAATCTCCTTTAGCGGTGAGCATACAACAAATGCAAACTTCTGTCTTGCTTGCAATATTTTAACTTTCACCGTTGACTTTGTTATTTTGGGCCCCTTTACATGCTTTAATGATTGTTCTATGTTTATCTTAACTTTAGCACTTTATCGTAATAGTAATAATGGCTTAGCATATCATCGTACTTAACACTATAACATACTTTAACATATTACCATGGGTGTATTATAAAATATGACTCTTTAGTATCATACTATCTTGTATTACACATCATTCATAATAGCTTTATGTCACACATGAAATTATTAACAAAATAGGCTAAGGTTATGTTAATGCAAATGAAGCAATGAGGGTCATAGTACTCAGACAATGCGGATGAAAAAGCAATGCAGGTTAAAAGGCCAACACAGGTCACAGTTAAGGTGATGCAGTTGACCAGTGAACTTGTCTACATTAGATCACTTACAGAATTCTAGTAGCCAATGCAGATTACCAATATTAATGTGGGTGCTATCCTTTACTCGTTTACATTAGAGCATACTTAGAATAATCAAGTAGTCATAGCAGAACTGACATCAATATGGATAATAACTAGGCAATGGGGTGGCTATATGCTCATCTGCGTTAAAGCACAGTCAATGCATATAACATCAACTCACCTGCATTAGAACACTTGGAGAATTAGAGTGGTCAGTGCATGTGTCTATTGCCAATGCTAGTGGTGATGATTCACTGGCTTCATCCTATACATTTTACCATTTCCTTTACATGCATACTATCACATACCCTAATATAAGGTTCATGCAACGTCATTGTTCATCGTATCATCTTTATAAAAACATATAAAAATGCTATCCTTATCACTTTAAATCCTTTTAACTTTAACAAACCAATCATAGTTTGCATTTGAGCCCCCAAACACATAAAATGAGCAAAAAGGAGGGATCTAGAATTCATCTTTTCACGTAAATCTCGAGAGAAACCTTAACCCAAAGAGTACGAACCGAGATTTACATAACCATACATAGTGTATCAATTTCATCTATCAAAATAGTGTATTAAACACCTGATTAACATTGATCTAGCTTTGATCTATCATATTATACATAAAAGTTGGACCCTTACTTGAACCTTTGACTTTCTCTGTCTAGAACACAACTTTTTTCTCTAGCTCTCTATGCTCGCGAGAAACATGCATGGGGTGAGTAATATATCTATTTATAGGGGTTTTTAGGGTCTAAGTTTCATTTTCCCATCTTTAGTTGTTATGTTTAAAACAATAAACCCCCTCTTTGTCTATTTTCCTTTTAAGCGGGTTACAACAAAAAATTCAGGGTGTGCTACAAGTCCATCCTCCTTATTTTAGGTTCCGTCCTTGAAACCTTCTATGCATCAAACAGCTATGGATAATGTTGTCTCATCTCTTTCTAGGACTCCCAAGTGGACTTCGAGCCTTTCCTGTGCTTCCATGGTACTCGGACAAATGGAATTACTTTATTCCTCCGTTGGTTTTCCTTTCTGTCTACAACAGCCACTACCTATTCCATATAATAATTTGTCCTCTATTTCCACATACTCTAGGAGAACATGAGCATCCTTGTCCGTGAAACATTTACGTAGATATGATGCATCAAAAGTGGAGTGAATCCTTCTTAGCTCATCTGGTAATTCCAATTTATAAGCCACTTCAACCATATAGGCTACTATCTTGAACAAGGATTTTTCCTTTCCTTTTGTTTGTTCTTTTAGGAGATGCAATGGAAGATTCAGCCTTTATTCCACCTGAGCAGATTTCAAAAAGTTGTGTCTGCTTTTGATGTTTTGTTATGGTATCAGCCACACTTGAAACCTTTTTAGCTTTAGTAATTAGTTATTCTGACTCATAGTACAACAAATCTTCATAATCTTCATCTATAGTTTGTTCATCATACTCATTCCTTGATAAAAATCTGTTGATTTTATTTATGGAGGTGCTTGGCTCTTAACAAATTTTATCAAAGGTGATTTTGATATTAATTATGATTTTGATAATGATGATGGTTTGGAGTCATTATTCTTGTCATGGGGATCAAGTGATTCCCCTTGTTTGTTTGTCATTGAGTCAGGAAGCAGGATATGGTTGTCATTATAAGGTGGGTTGACCTTATTGTATCCCAATCCTGAAGGGTCTTTGAATGCCTTTTGTTGAGCAAGAAGTTCTTTGAACTTCTTATTGCTCACCTAAAATTTCTGAAGTTTCACTACAGTTTCGGCTTGTAACGTTTTTTACTGAGTCAAAGATTCCAAGAGTTGCTCCCCTTGAGCTGCTAGTGTTAACTTTTCACATAAAAGTTTGTCCAAATCATTTTTAAGTGACATAATTTTAATCTCATATTGTTTTTGTTCTAGTTTTAAACTGTCATTTAAAATGTTTGTTACAATCACTTTCTTAGAAAGTTTATCTACATGCTCTCGAGATCTTGTGACTTTGTCAATGCATGCTTGAGAACGGAAATTCTCCCTCTTTTGGATTTTTGCAATTTTGTGTTCTATGTTTGCCATGAGGGCATGGTCGGGAGATTGTACCTCTGCCTCATACATACTCCAGTCACTCTCACCTTCTTGTTTGACTATCATTGCAGATGATTTTAAGTGTTGATTGGGGCTGTACTGTGTGATTGGTGCTGGTGTTGGTGTAGCAGGAATGCTAATGGAAGGTGGAATTTGTCTGTTTGTGTGATAGCTACTTGAGATTTTTGTTTGTTGGTTGTTTCTGTCAGCTCTAGGTTATTGACATTCTCTAGAGAAGTGTCTATAGTGTCGGCAGTTATAGCATCTAACTTTTTCTTTATCAAAACCAATCTTGGTTTTCTTATCCATGCTTAACCCCATGTTCCTTTGTAGGAACTTCTTGGATCTGTATGCTATCATTGCCATTGACCATTGAAGATCCATTTCTTCAACCATATCAAGAGGTAATTCATCCAAGTCTTGTTGAATGATATGTGATGGTGTGAGGTTAGCCCCTAAGTAGGCTTTAAAGCTTATGGAGAAGGCTGCAAATGTTGCCTTCTGCTCCTCACTTTGCAAGATGACCGTTGAAGCATCCATAGGTTTCTCAAATTTGTGGATGTTTTTTGTCTTTATTGGGTATTGTTTATTGGAGCTGGAAGCATGTGGATGTTGTTTGCTTTGAGGTGTTGCTTCATGAGAAGCATGAACACCAATCTTTTTGGAATTTTGTTTGTTTTGAGGTGATTCAAGAGCAGAGAAGAAGGAAGTTTCACTTGAATCCAGAAACTCTTTATCTTCCTCTTCACTAGTGCAAGTTACGAATGCCTGTCTGTTTGTTGCATTTTCTTGAATTTATAAGATTCAACATGTCTGATTGTAGAGTTATTTCGGGAACTCTCATCTAACTCTAGTGCCTCTACTTTGGCCACTAGTGCATCTAATGATAAGGTCTCTAGATCCAATGTTGCTTTCATTAAGGAGACCGATTGAGTCCAGCTCTCTAGAAGTGTATGCAACATTTTCTTGTTGATCTCCACAGATTCCTATTTGAGACCATAAACTATCATCTCATTTACCAGCTAAACAAATCTGTGGAGCTATTGTGGTATTGATTCTCCTTGAACATGGTGAAAGGTTTAATATTAGGTCCTCAATTTTTCCTTCCTAATTTCCCTAATTTCATCACTTCCTTCACACATTGTGTGAAGTACCTTCCATAGTTCAAGGGTTGTTTTGAAGTTTTCAACTCTTGTTAAAATCTCAAAAGAGAGAGTCATAGCTAGTATGTTGTAAGCCTTCATATCTGTTTTGACCTTTTTCACATCATCACCAGCTACACTTTTTAAGCTGACTGGTTTTTGTATGTTGTAGTCTGGACCAATAGTCACAGGTATGTATGGTCCCTCGGTTATGGATGTCCATAGATCCGGGTCTTGAAAAATAATCCAGTTTCAAAACATTATTTTCCATTGTTTGAAGTCTGTTTTGTTCTTGAGTATGAGTGGTTTGAGACCATTATTTGATCTTGAAATTTCATCAGACATGGTTGTTAAATTTTAAACTTAATTGTTTATGTCAAATTTGTTGGTTGATTTAGCTCGGTGCTAAATTTGTTTTTTCCTAAGGTCACTAGGATTTCTTTGTTAATGATTTTGTCACCTTCTTTTAACTTTACCGAATAAAGTAATTAATTCATTAAAATGAATTAATTAGTTAACATCCTATGAATTGTCACAGTCAAGTCTTCGTTTGAATAAAGGAATATTCTGTTTAAGGAATGTCAAATAACTTTTTAATGGTGTCAGTCAAAAAGTCAAAACCTTGAAAACAAATAATATATTTTCAAAAGTTAACTTTTTGGATCAAAAAGTTACTTTTTCAAAAATTCAAAATAAGAATCTGTTTCTTCTTTGTTTTTGATGCTGAAACCAACACAATCACCGTAGATTATGAAGGTTGTGTATAAATAAAAACTAGGGTTTATCCTAGGATTTGTTTACGAGTGAAATGTTCTTCACAAAATCAACAATTGGTTTGTTGATTGAAGAACATGAACCTTACTCAAGTATGTATATACTTGAATTTGATGATTTTAAACACTTACAATGATTCAAAATGTTTAATAACAATGTATGTTTGAAGAAAACTTGATAAAACAATAACCGGAAACTGTTCAATAAAAAACCCTTGAACCAAAGAGGTTTTGAGATGATTCTGTTTAGAAAAAAGTGTATGAATGCCATTTAGAGCTTCAACAACGCAAAATCATCTACACAATGCACAAAAACAGATTAATGAATCATGTTTTAAGCATTTGTTGAATGTTTGGAGTAGAAGAGGGTTTTATGATGATTTTCAGCTCAAAAATGAATGTTATGAAGCTAATGAACCACCTTATGGAATTCAATATTTGGGTTTTGAACTTAGAACAAGATCACCTTAATGAATTCTCCCAAGGATCATTTTTAATCTCTCATAATATAACAACAGATTGTTATATATTCAATACTCATTAATCATAGTGCGCATATCCATGATTACTTATATGATATCTTTGTGTGTGTATGTATGATTGTGTGTGTGTGTGTGTGTTTGAATGCTTGAATGATAATAACTGCTTGTTTGTATTGATTATTCAAAAGCTTACAAAGGATTAGGGTATACTACTATTTATAGCCTATAGAAAAGCTATGTACAGTTACAAAAATACCCTTATGTAAATACTAATTACATATAATCCTAAGTCTGTAAGTCATCTGTTGTGGATGATTAGTTGTTCGCTATGAATGATAAGTTGTCCGCTGTGGATGTTGAATAAGTTGTCCGCTATGTGTTGGATGTTATCCGTAGTGAACACTTGTGTGTTTTCTCGATAATGTTCGTTGTGGAGTGTTCGTCAATTGTAGATGACCATTCGCTGTGGACTTGGTCATCCGCTGTATGTGTGATGGTCATCCGCTGTAGACACTTGGACTTGTTCTTCATCCGCTGCATAGACTTGTTCATCCGATATGGATAGCTCCTCATCCGCTGTGGATACTTGTGCATAAATTTTTTTATCTACAAACCTGAAAAAGAAATTTAAACAATAATTAGTGTATGTTATGGATGTTAATGATGTTAATGTGTTAGTTAATGATTGTTTTAATGTTTAGAACACATTATGTTTGATTATGGCAAGCATTATCCTTTTTATACACTTTTTGAATCCAACATGAGTGATTTGAGGTGGTGCTGGAGCAGATGGTATGCTTCTTGGTGGTGGAATTGGTCTGTTTGACTAATATCCACTAGATGATAGTGGTTGTTGATTTTCTCTTTCTGCTCTTAGTTGTTGACATTCCCTAGAGAAGTGTCCATACAACTGATAGTTGTAACATCTCACTTTGGATTTATCAAACCTAATTTTGGTCTTTTTATCCATGGTTAGACCCATATTTCTTTGTAGAAACCTTTTAGATCTATAGGCAATCATAGCCATGGACCATTAAAGATCCATTCTTCAACCATGTCTGGTGGAATTTCATCCAAGTCTTGTTGAATGATGTGTGATGGAGTCAGGTTTGCACTAAGGTATGCCTCAAATCTAGTTGAAATGGCTGCAAAAGCTACCTTTTGTTTTTTTCACTTTGAAGAATTTTGGTAAGAGCATCCATTGGTTTATCAAAATTATGGATGTTTTGATGCTGATGATGTTGTTGTTTGCTAGAACTTGATGCTTATTGATATTAATGTTGATGTTGTTGTTGATGTCGATGTAGAGTGTCGATGTCGATGTCGATGGTGATGTCGATGTTAACATTGATGTTTGCTTTGAGGTGTTGCTTTAGGGGAAGCATCAACACCAGTCTTCTTTAACCTTTGTCTCTGTTTAGATGATTTTAGTGCTGAGAAGAATGATCACTTAAGTCAAGGAATTATTCATACTCACCCTCTTAAATGCATGCTAGGAATGCACTGTGTGTTATTTGCAACTCTTTAAACTTGTATGATTCAACATGCCTCATGTGTTGTTGTTTCTTGATCTTTCATCAAGTTCTAGTGCCTTTACTTTGGCAACTAGAGCATCTAATAATAATGATCTTGTCAAGTGCTGCTTTCAATAAAGAGACATACTATGTGCAGCTCTCTAGTATTGTGTAAAGCATGCTCTTGTTGATCTCCTTGAGTCCATAGATAATCATTTCATTGACTAACTATACAAATCCATGGAGTTGTTGTGGTATTGATTCACTTTGGATGTGTTGAAATATTTCATATTTTGTCCTTTTTGATTTCTCTGATTTCATCACTTTCTTCGCACATAGTGTGAAGAACTTTCCAAAGTTCACTGACTGTTTTAAAGTTCTCTACCCTACTTAATATCTCAAAAGGAAGAGTAATGGCCTGAATACTATATGCTTTCATGTATGTTTTGACTTTCTTCAAGTAATCACTAGCAATGCTATGCAGGCTAATCGGCTTCTGTGTGTTGTAATTAACACCTAGAGCCACTGGTATGTATGGCCCCTTAGTAATTGAAGTCTATAGATCATGGTTGTGGAGTATAATCCAATTTTGAACATAATCTTCCATTGTTTGAAGTCAGCTTTGTTCTTCAATCTTGGTGGTTTAAGTTAATTTGTTTAACTTTTAGCTCGGTGCTAAAGTAAGTTATCTTAAGATGATATTTGTCCAAGTCCAAATTTGTCACGAGGATCTGTTTGTTTGATTTTATGACTTACAGTTACCAAATAAAGGAAATTAATCAATTAAAGTTTAATTAATTCTTTCTTATGTAATGTCAGTCAATAATAGTCAAAAAATAAGGAATATTCGATTTATAGTAAAAAACCTTTTTTCTAATTTTGGTCAATGAAAGCCAAAACCCTAATAAACCTTAAAACACAATAAATGTGTCAGCTTAATGAATCAAAAAGTTAAACTTAATGATTTTTGTTAAAATTCAAATAAAGAACAGTTTCTTCACTTGTTTTGATGTTTATATCAACCAAATCACCGAAGATTTTGAAGATTTGATTATGATGAATTAGGGTTTATCCTAAAACAGTTAAGGCCGAGCAACTTGTGTGAAAAACAATTATTTTGATCGTTTGATAATGTTTTGTGACTGATTCGAGTGTAAATCTACTCGAAAATGATGTTTTAACATAATATCTCGGTTATTGAAATGCTCAAAAATTGATTAAACAGTCCCGTGTACTGTTTTATTAAAAATCTCTTAAAACCAACTTGTTTTTATGAGATCTATGAGGATCTTATTTAAAAATAGTTTGTGAATGATTTTAGGAGCTTTGTTACCAACAATAACACAAATTCTTCTTCAATACAAACCAAAACAACGTATTAAGACATGTTTTTGCACTTTTGATGAATGGATAAGTAGAAGAGTGTTATTGTGTAGTTTTAGGCTCAATATGGATGATTTTGAAGTTAATGACTAGTAGAGATCATTATGTTGACTGAGAGGATCAAAAATCAATAATGATTTGAACCAAGGCTCTGATACCACAAATAATGGAATCAGCCTGTTTTTCAAACAAACTTAGAGTTTGTGTAACAAAGTTGATCCTCCAATGATCTTTTCAATCTCTCAACAATCATTTAACATGCAATCATCATAGTGCGGAAACCCATTATGAATGTCATGATCTCTAGTGTGTTTATTGTTTGTGTGTGATTGTGTAATTTAATGCACAGAGTAATAAATTTGCTTGTTTGATTAATAATCTGTTCAAAATCTTACAAACGATTAGGGTACAAGGCTATATAGCCTATGCATATACTATGTATAATTACAAAAGTACCCTAATGTAAAAACAAATTACATAAAATCCTAAGTCTAAGTGTTGTCTGCTGTGGGATGTAAAGTGTCCGATGTGCATGATAGACTGTCTGCAGTGGATGAGAGACTAAGTTATACGTTGTGAACACTTGTGTGTATTTGATGTTGTCCGTTGTGAATGTTGATCATCCGCTATGGATGATGTGCATCCATTGTGGATATGTTCATCAGCCGTGGACTTGTTCATCTGGCGCCTGCACTTGGACACTTTTTTAAAGTCTTCATCCGATATTACTTCTTATTCATCTGCTATGGACCTTTCTTCATCATAGCCAACACTTGTTAAATTTTTTAATCTACAAATCCTATAAAAGAAATATAAGTAATAATTAGTGTTGTGCATGGATAATACTTATGTTTGGATGTTAGTATATGAATGATTGGATGTTAGAACTTGTTTGGTTGATTAAGGTAAGTAGGTTCCTTCAATGAGCTTGTTGTAGTCCAACATATATTTATTAGCTTTTATTAATTAAAAAAATATAAGTGTTTGAAGCACATGATATACATAAATGATTTATGTATGTTTTTTGTATTCTTTTATTACTAATATATTTACAATATAATTAGTACATTTTTTCCATGATAAATTTTACATATTAACCTATATATGAATAAACTTGGACGAGATGAACAGTGTCAAGCACCTGTTGGCAGGTGCTAATTGGTTGGATTTTTATTTTGATTTTCTGGTTTTGCTATTCCTATAATAGGCTTTTATCATGTGTTTTTATGTATTTATTGGGTAGTTGAGTTGGTTAGCGTTGTGTGTTTTATTTATGTTGTTCCATGGTTTGACTCTTCTTGCACATTGATATTTCTCCTTCCTTTTTTATTTGTTGTGCTCCATGTGTCTTCTTTCTGTTTTCTTTTTGTTGGCATATCTTTCTGTTTAATGTTGATGTCGATGTCGATGTTGATATCGATGTCAATGTTAACGTTGATGTTTGCTTTGAGGTGTTGCTTTAAGGGAAGCATCAACACCAGTCTTCTTTAACTTTTGTCTCTGCTTAGATGATTCTAGTGTTGAGAAGAATGATCACTTGAGTCAAGGAATTATTCATACTCACCCTCTTAAATGCATGCTAGGAATGGACTGTGTGTTATTTGCAACTCTTTAAACTTGTATGATTCAACATGCCTCATTGTGTTGTTGTTTCTTGATCTTTCATCAAGTTCTAGTGCCTCCACTTTGGCAATTAGAGCATCTAATAATAGTGCTTCAAGATCAAGTGTTGCTTTCAACAAAGAGACATAGTGTGTCCATCTCTCTAGTAGTGTGTAAAGCATTTTCTTGTTGATCTCCACTGATTCATACTTGAGTCCATAGACAATCATTTCATTGACTAACTATACAAATCTGTGGAGTTGTTATGGTATTGATTCACCTTGGATGTGTTGAAATATTTCATATTGTGTTCTCAGTTTCTCCTTTTTGATTTCTCTAATTTCATCATTTTCTTCACACATGGTGTGAAGAACTTTCCAAAGTTCACTGTTTGTTTTAAAGTTCTCTACCCTCCTTAATATCTTAAAAAGGAAGAGTCATGGCCTGAATACTATATGCTTTCATGTATGTTTTGACTTTCTTCAAGTCATCACTAGCTATACTATTCAGGCTAACCGGCTTCTGTGTGTTGTAATTAACACCCAGAGCCACTGGTATGTATGGCCCCTTAGTAATTGAAGTCTATAGATCAGGGCTGTGGAATATAATCCAATTTTTGAACATAATCTTCCATTGTTTGAAGTCAGCTTTGTTCTTCAATCTTGGTGGTTTAAACCACTATTGGATCCATAGAAACTTCATCAGACATGTTTTTGTTTGATTTAACTTAATGGTTTAAGTTAATTTGTTTAACTTTTAGCTCGGTGCTAAAGTAAGTTATCCTAAGGTGATATTTGTCCAAGTCCAAATTTGTCACTAGGATCTGTTTGTTTGATTTTATGACTTACAATTACCAAATAAAGGAAATTAATCAATTAAAGTTTAATTAATTCTTTCCTATGTAATGCAAGTCAATAATAGTCAAAAAAATATGGAATATTCAGCCTATAGTCAAAAACCTTTTTTTAATTTTGGTCAATGAAAGTCAATATCCTAATAAACCTTAAAACACAATAAATGTGTCAGCTTAATGAATCAAAAAGTTAAACTTAATGATTTATGTTAAAAACCAAATAAAGAACAATTTCTTCACTTGTTTCGATGTTTATATCAACAAAATCACCGGAGATTTTGATGATTTGATTATGATGAATTAGGGTATATCCTAGAACGGTTACGGCCGAGCAACAATGTTTTGTGACTAATTCGAGTGTAAATCTACTCGAAAATGATGTTTTAACATAATTTCTAGGTTATTTAAATGCTCAAAATTGATAGAATTGTACCCGTGTACTGTTTTATTAAAAATCTCTTAACACCAACTTGTTTTTATGAGATCTATGATGATCTCGTTTAAAAATAGTTTGTGAGTGATTTTAGGAGCTTTGTTACCAACAATAACACAAATTCCTCTTCAATACAAACCAAAACAACGATTAAGACATGTTTTTGAACTTTTGATGAATGGATAAGTAGAAGAGTGTTCTTGTGTAGTTTTATGCTCAATATGGATGATTTTGAAGCTAATGACCAGTAGAGATCATTATGTTGATTGAGAGGATCAAAAATCATTAATGATTTGAACCAAGGCTCTGATACCACAACTTATGGAATCAGCCTGTTTTTCAAACAAACTTAGAGTTTGTGTAACAAAGATGATCCTCCAATGATCTTTTCAATCTCTCAACAATAATTTAACATGCAATCATCATAGTGTATAACCCCATTATGAATGTCATGATCTCTAGTGTGTTTATTGTTTGTGTGTGATTGTGTAATTGAATACAAAGAGTAATAAATTTGCTTCTTTGATTAATAATCTGTTTAAAAGCTTACAAACGATTAGGGTACAAGACTATTTATAGCCTATGCATATACTATGTACAATTACAAAAGAACTCTAATGTAAAAACAAATTACATAAAATTCTAAGTCTAAGTGTTGATCGTTGTGGGATGATAAAGTGTCCGCTATGGATGATAGACTAAGTTATCCGCTGTGAACACTTGTGTTTGTTTGATGTTGTCCGTTGTGAATGTTGATCATCCGCTGTGGATGATGTGCATCCGCTCCGGACATGTTCATCAGCTGTGGACTTGTTCATCTGGTGCTTGCACTTGGACACTTTTTTAAAGTCTTCATCCGATATTACTTCTTATTTATCCGCTATGGACTTTCTTCATCATAACCACCACTTGTTAAATTTTTTAATCTACAAATCCTATAAAAGAAATATAATTAATAATTAGTGTTGTGCTTGGATAATACTTATGTTTGGATGTTTGTATATGATTGATTGGATGTTAGAACTTGTCTGGTTGATTAAGGCAAGCAGGTTCCTTCAATGGGCTTGTTGTAGTCCAACATATATTTATTAACTTTTATTAATAAAAAAATATAAATGTTTAAAGCACATGATATACATAAATGATTTATGTATGTTTTTTGTATTCTTTTATTACTAATATATTTACAATATAATTAGTAAATTTTTTCCATGATAAATTTTACATATTAACCTATATATGAATTAACTTGGACGAGATGAACAGTGTCAAGCACCTGTTGGCAGGTGCTAATTGGTTGGATTTTTTATTTTTTTTTTTGATTTTCTGGTTTTGCTATCCCTATAATAGGCTTTTATCGTGTGCATATTCCATACATGATTAAATGTTATGGCAGTATAGAGTATAGGCATAAGTATCAGCATTCTGTCATCCCTACATTTCATATTATGAATCACGTGTAGTAACACCTTTGTTCCTGGTTTTAAACTATATGGTAAATCCGTTGTTCCTGTTTTTCAACTGACGGTGTACGTTGGCCTTATTAGAATCCACAAGGTAAACGCACACGTCGGGAACATGTTCCCGCGGGTGTTGCCTCATCCTCTGCTTCAAGTTTTCAAGCTGCCTCCCAGACGCATCTCAAGTCTCTACGTCGTGCAGCAATGCTTAGGTCCCCTACACGTGCCGTGATACTATTTGGTTTATCTACATCTGCTCAGCCCGACATTCAATTTGATTGTTCGCATAATAGTGATTCTGATGCTGTTTTGTCTCCTGAGTATGCAGATTTGGGAAGATGTGATGAGGTTTGTGACTTCTGCGATGCTTTATTTTGGTATTCGGAATGGCTAACCTCTTTTCCTACTGGTGGGCCGAGATATATGTACAAGCATTATAAGGATGCACTTGCTCTATGTCGTATGTAAGGGAATCTGCAGTATTTCATCACATTCACATGTAGCTTGAAATGGTCTGAGATTATAAGGGAAATAGTTGTAGTTGGTGCTTCATGTGCACAGGATAGGCCTGATCTTATTGTGAGGGTTTTCCAAATGAAAGTGCGTTCTTTCATCAAGTATCTAAACACAGAAAAACCTTTTGGTGAAGTTACTGTAGGTAATCTTGCTTACGTTTAATGTTATTATAGTAGCAACATCTATGTTACATGGTCCATGTGGTTTGGCAAGGTTGAGCTCTCTCTGTATGAAAACTGATGCGTGCTCGAAATTATATCCTAAGTCGTATGAGTCACAAACATGTATTGATGGAAACGGGTACATTCATTATAAAAGACGCAACAATGGTAGAACATATTTGAAGCAAGTTGTTCCTTTGGATAATGAATTCATTGTTCCGTATAACAAAAGACTTCTTTTGCACTTTGATGCACATATAAATGTTGAATATTGCGGCTGGAGTATGTTGATTAAGTATCTTTTCAAGTATATTTTGAAGGGTGCGGATAGAATACGTTTTGCGCTGACAAAAAACGATGACAATTCAAACAACTTAACACGCGAGACATCTGAGGTTGTTGATGAGATAAGATACTATCTTGACGGTCATTTTATCTGCCTCATGAGGCATCATGGCGGATTCTAGCATTTCCAATACATCACGGTTTTTATCTTGCCCTTGCTTGTAGAAAGTACACAATCAACTCTAACGAATGCCCTGCTTCGTGAGGGGAAAAATTATAACAGGGAGGCGTTGCATCAACAACATTTATCCATGAAAGTAAATCTGTTGGAAGAACAATGAGTGGTATATGACCATGTTATTTCTGCGTATTGGGAGTCATAGCATGTATTGTTGTTTGTCTATGGCCACGGTGGATCCGGTAAGACATACCTTTGGAAGACGATCATAGCGGTAGTAAGATCGGGTGACGTTATTATGGCAGTCGCTACATCAAGGATAGCGTCCTTATTTTTACCATTGGGTTGTACAACACATTCAAGGTTTAAGATACCGTTTGAGCTAACTAATGAGTCTGTGTGTCACATCAAAAAGAACACGAATCTGTTAGCTCAAATTGAGAAAGAAACTAGAGAGAGAGAAGTATTCACAATTCAAGCTACCATTCTTATTACCCTTAACGGTATTTAACAACTTCCAACAACTAATCCGTTGGAAAATAACGAACAATCAAACAATTACAATATCATCCCTTACTATGTAACATTTACAAGTTTAACCCGTGAACTATTAAGACCTAACAATACTCCCCCCCCCCCCCCAAAACAATTCTTGTCCTCAAGAATGAACAAAGTGGGGAAAACGAAGATCGAAGTCAGTGAGAGACTCCCAGGTAGCTTCAGAAATAGGAAGGCCTTGCCAGTGCACTAACACTTGTGCTTCAGTATGAGATTCGCGCTTGCCCATACGACGGTCAAGAATGGAGCGTGGTTGTAGATGAAATCGGGGAGCTAATGGAAGTGGCAAAACCAGAGAATGTGCTCCATGAGCAGCCTTCAACAAAGAGACATGAACTGTGTGATGAATCTGAGAATCCGAAGGCAAGTCGAGGCAATAAGCCGTTCTACCCACTTTTTTAATCACCAAAAACGGTCCATAAAAACGGGGAGCAAGCTTGTTATGACGATAAAGCTTTAGAGAAGTCTGAACATAGGGTTGAAGCTTAACGTACACCCAATCTCTAACCGAAAACTCCCGCTCAGAACGATGCTTATTGGCATAAAGCTTCATATGACTCTGAGCTTGATGGATATTATTCCTTAATTGAACAATCATAGCCTCCCGGTCACGGAATAATTGCTCTACATCATCCACCTTAGTATCATCTGGAATATAAGGAATGTGGAGTGGAGGTTTGTACCCATACAAGGCCTCGAATGGAGTCATTTTAATAGCAAAGTGATAGGTAGTGTTATACCACCACTCGGCCAAGGATACCCATTTGACCCACTGCGTTGGTGTGTCCGTAACCATACAAATCAAATAAGATTCCAAACATCGATTAAGAACCTACGTCTGCCCATCAGATTGGGGATGATAAGCAGTAGATAAGGCTAAATAGACACCTTCAAGACGCATAAATTCTTGCCAAAAGTTGCTCAAGAATAAAGGGTCGCGATCCGAGACAATGGTGGTCGGACACCCATGCAACTTAAACACATGGTCAATGAATAATTGAGCTAACTGAGCAGAACTGAAGGGGTGAGCTAAGACCAAAAAATAGGCATATTTGGTCAATCTATCAACAATGACCCAAATTGTATCCTTACCATGAAGTTTTGGTAAACCGGATATGAAATCCATGGAGATGTCGGTAAAGATAGCATGAGGAATAGGTAAAGTTTGAAGTAACCCCGGGGTAGCCACTGCCTCATATTTAGCTCGTTGACATATGGAACAAGACCGCACAAACTCCCGAACATCATTAGTGCAGCCCTTCCAATAGAATAGTTGTTTGAGCCGATATAAAGTGGGTTTAAACCCAGAATGACCCCCAATGGTTGAAGAGTGACTCAAATGCAACAAATCTTGCTTCAACTGTGGATCATGACCAATTAACAGCTTGTGCTTGCGCCTCAAACATTGCCCATCCCAAGATATGTTCTTAAGAGTCTTTCCCCCTTCAATTTGAGTAATAAGATCTTTGATAGTAATATCAGTGGTCCAAACCTTGCGAATTCGATCCCATAAAAAAGGATCCATAGCTGAGAGAGTTAAAGTGAACATGGTTGATCCTTGAACTCTAGATAAAGCATCAGCCACAAGGTTATCACTTCCTTTTTGGTATTGAATCTCGTAATCATACCCCAACATTTTGGACAGCCAAGTTTGTTGTAAAGGGGTGGTAACTTGCTGATCCAACAAATGTTTCAAACTCTTCTGATCAGTGCGTATGATAAAATGAGAAGGGCCAAGTAGTGGTGCCAATGTTTCACCGACATGATAATAGCAAGGAGTTCTTTCTCATAAACCGAATAAGCCAATTGTCATACTGAAAGAGCCTTACTAATAAACGCCAAGGGATGACCCTCCTGCATTAGAACAGCTCCAATTCCTTTAGCAGAAGCATCTGTTTCCAAGATGAAAGGCTTGGAAAAATCAGGCATGGTGAGAACAGCAGGTGAACTAAGAGCGACCTTAAGAGCTTCAAAAGAAGCATGCGCTTCCGAAGTCCAATGGAACGCATTCTTCTTTAACAATTCAGTCATGGGTTTCGCCAACACTCCAAAACCATGAATTAAACGCCTGTAATAGCCTACAAGGCCAAGGAAACCACGAAGTTGCTTAACATTCATGGGTCTAGGCCCTTGTTGTATAGCTTCCAGTTTGGCCAGATCGGTTGCTACCCTGTGCTGAGAAATAATATGGCTAAGGTATTCCACCTGAGTACCTCCAAAAACACATTTGGATTGCTTGGCCTTAATAGAATTGGAACGCATCAATTCCAACACTTCTTGAAGATCTTGAAGATGGTTGTGCATAGTTGAACTATATACAAGGATATCATCAAAGAAAACCAAAGCACAACGTCTTAAAACCGGCTTAAAAGTAGCATTCATCAACGCCTGGAATGTGGTAGGAGCGTTTGTAAGGTCAAAAGGAAGGACAAGGAATTCATAATGTCCTTGGTGAGTGCGGAAAGTTGTTTTATGGATATCATCTTCGTGCATCTGAATTTGATGGTATCCGGATCTAAGGTCTAGTTTGGAGAATATAGAAGCACCCCCCAATTCATCTATTAACTCCTCAATTAGAGGAATATGAAACCTATTCTTAATTGTGGACTCATTAAGCTTTCGATAATCAATACACATGCGCCATGATCCATCCTTCTTTTTAACCAAAACAACAGGAGAAGCAAATGCATTAGTGTTGCCCCGTATAACACCCGCATCTAATAATTCTTGAGTCATCTATTCAATCACATATTTTTGAATACCAAAATAGCGATATGGCTTCGGGTTTAAAGTGATAGACTCGTCCTTTAATTCTATTCGATGATCACAACTGAATTTTGAGGGTAATGTAGTAGGTACTTGGAAAATATCAGAATAGGCACTTAACAAATGTGCTAAGGAAGGGTCTAATTGAACCCTTTGAACCTTAGCCGAGTGTTGGAACTGATCCGGATTCTCCACTCGCATGCTACAAAGGTGAGCAGTAGAGTGTAATTCCTGATTAGCCAAATAAGAATTCATCTTCTCCATTGTACAGAATTGCACATCTTTAGATTCAGCTCCTTTTAATTCAAAAACTATATCCCCCACTGAAAACTTCATTATCAATTTCTTAAAATTCCATGTTATGTCATTCAACGTTTGTAACCATTGAATGCCCAAGACAATGTCATAACTGCTTAAAGGAATTATAAGCATACCAGCCGTAAACCAAGTACCTTGCATTAACCATTGAAAGTTAGAACACATTTTAACGCATGACATTTTGTTTACATCGGCTATAGTCACCTTCATATCAGCAATGGTTTGAATTGAGCAATGCAATTTCTCGGCTAACTTCTCATTAAGGAAATTATACGTAGATCCCGAATCAATCAAAATGTGTAATGGTCTTGTACCAATAAACCAATAATACTCATGGTAGAGAAAGAAGGAATACCAGTCAAAGCATTCAAGGAAATCAAAGGATCAGTGGAAGGTTCCACCACCGTTTATTTCTGAGACTGAATATCTTGCATCACTGCACCATCTCCTTCATCCTCTATTACCTCAAACAAAAATAATTGCTTTGAAGTACATTTAACTCCTGGAGTGAATTTCTCTGGACACCAAAAACACTCCCCCTTGGATCGTTTTTCATCAAATTCGCGGCTGGATAATCGTTTGGTAGGGTTATTGGTTTTGTGAGAGGTATTAGGTGTAGGTAGAAGGGAAGTTTTGGACGCATTAGATAACAAATAGGCCGGAGAAAATGATTTTGTTATGGAAGTAGGCTTAGAGGTAGAGGTAAACGTTGGTTTAATAGTTGGCTGTAAATTCTTGTTATGCTGATCTTGCATTTTAGCATACACATAAGCATCATAGAGAGTTTTAGGTTTAAACATTCGTACCGGACCAATCAATTCCTTACTGAGACCTTGTACAAACAGGCTCACAGTATATTCTTCACACAAAGTAACCTTATTCAATAGTGCATCGAAAGCATCGCAATACTCTTCTAACGTACCTGTTTGAGTTAGTGCCTTAAGAGCTCCCATTGCATCCTCCACCATAGTTCGTGCGAATCATGTTGTAATCGATCGACTATAATCGTCCCATTTAATCTCCGACATAGAAAGATTTTTTGATTGAACGAAGCCTTGATGCCATTGTTGAGCCCTGCCTTCAACATGAGCAGCAGCATATCTAACCTTCAAATGTTCAGGTGTCTCATCAATCGAGAAGAAATGAGTACACCTATACATCCATCCTTCAACATCATCACCATTGAATTTAGGAAATTCGATTTTGGTAAATATGTTGTTGTTCTTATGTTTCTGAGCTTCAATCCCCGAATCAGTATATTCTTCATCCTGCGATTCATTTCTTCGATTACCTTCATGTTTGTTGCGAGAAACATCGTTCTGATTGAGTACTTGTAATGATCAAATCACACTATCCAAAGAAGCTTCCAATCCAGCCATCTCTTCACCATTCTTCTTCGTCGCTGCTGCATTTCGTTCCACAGCTGTTCTTAATTCCTCAAACGATTTTTCATGTTTCTCAGCAGCCAATTGAAGCCTTAGGAGCGATTTCTCATGCTCTTTGATCGTCTTCTCGAAATCCTGATTGCGAGTCATCGTCATTGTGTCACCGGAGTAGAGGTTGTGGTCGCCGGAGTGCCGGCAAAGCTTGATTCCGAGGATGGAACAAGCTCTGATACCACTGTTAGCTCAAATTGAAAGAAACTAGAGAGATAAGTATTCACAATTCAAGCTACCATTCTTATTACCGTTAACGGTATTTAACAACTTCCAACAACTAATCCGTTGGAAAATAACGAACAATCAAACAATTACAATATCATTCTTACTATGTAACATTTACAAGTTTAACCCATGAACTATTAAGACCTAACAGAATCTGTCCTGCTTACTCTTGGAGGCGGTTGTAATAGTTTGGGATAAAGCACCGATGAGCGATTGTAGGTGTTTCAAGTCTCTTGATAAGACGTTCAAAGACATGATAGGGAAAGACATAATGCCTTTCGGCGACAACTCTATATTACTAGGAGGCGATTATAGGCGGACGCTCCCGGTTAGACCGAGTCTACAAGAGAAGTTATCATTGCCTCATGTCTCCAAAGATCATATCTTTGGAAGTATTTCACTGTATATATGCTCCCCGCTAACCTTAGGGTTGCAACGTCATCCTCGCTAGTGTATCCTAGGCTGAGATCAGTTTTTTTTCAATGGTTATTGAGGATCGGGGATGGTGAAGAAGGTGATTCGGTTGTCCCTAGGCAACCAAATATTAAAGTTATTCAGATTCCTTCTCATATGTAATTGCTGACAGTGACACAGCTCTTTGCGATCTGATTAAGTTTGTCTACGATGACGAGTGCCTTTTGAATCCTACAACCGCAGCTATTGCGGAGCGTGCAATTATATGTCCCAAGAATGAAACTGTCAATCAGATAAATGAGATGGTCCTTAGCTTATCATCAGGAAATTGTGTTTCTTTCCTAAGTACAGACTCTATGGTTCCGCATTCTAGAAATGCGGGTGATATTAATGCCATGTATCCTGTTGAATATCTAAATGTACTAAATTTTAATGGAATTCCAAATCACTGTCTCTAACTAAAAAGATATACCTCTATTATGTAAATCGTAATACAGATCAGAAGAATGGTTTGTATAATGGGACAAGATTGTTAGTTTCATAATTGTTACCACGTGTAATCGAGGCACATATAATAACAGGTACATCAGTTGGCAATAGGGTTTACATTCCGACAATTAACTTCGTTCATAATACAAAGGAATTACCGTTTGTTTTTACCAGGAGGCAATTCCCGCTGAAAATATGTTATGCTATGATGATTAACAAAAGTCAGGGTCGATTTCTAACAAAAACTGGAGTATACATACCAGAACCTATTTTCGGTCATGGTCAGCTATATGGTGCCCTTTCGAGGGCAACGAGCCCTTATTCTGTAAAAATTCTTACTAAGAAAAATGTTAATAATAGCAATAGTAAAACCTTAAATATTGTTTATACAGAATTATTAGATGAAGTGAAAAAAATAGGTTTGTGCCAGGTTTAAGTTCAAAATATTAATGCACATTATCATAATCACTTTATCATTTTGAGTAGTAATAATGCAATAATCTGTTATTGGCACATTCCTAATGCTCATATTTCATCTCTAATACAGGTAATTGCCCATGGAGGACACCGGCATTTCAGCACTTAGACCTGGTGGTGATGCTCCCGAGCTTGAGGTCAGAGTCGTGCATAGTCGGAAGCATGCCTTTCGTGACAATGAAATTTGCTATGCGTTTGTTGACAATGAGATAAGAGGCTGGTAATTTATTGTAGTTCATCGGTTCATTGGAAAATTCATTATCACATATTACAATGCCATCCTAACAGTATTATCCAACCAAACTTGTGTCCTACATGAACAAAAATAGGAACATACATGATCTTATAAACATAAAATATGAACGGGTATGCTAATCAGTAATCATTTTGCCTCTTATTACGGCTCATCATTTCTTATAGATATTCATAGTTTTACATCGCAGTGTTAACATTGTGCAATCGCCCATACAGACCCATGTCTAAAATAAAGAAAAAGAACAGGGTGTGATGTTTATATTAGCCTACTAACACAAATTTAAGCCGTTAGCAGTCCAGAGAGACTATACGACTGCCTTGGTATCCACAGGCACTACTGCACATAGTACGCATATTATTCTTAGAGATATCATTCTTTCTCATCATGCATATTACCAAAATCATATCATCACTTTCTTAATCCAATACAACACTAATTAATATGATAATGATGAACATCGCAGATTACAATTCGCTTACTTCAACAGATGCAAGATAATAATACAAATGATAGGAAGTCGTATGTCACATTAACAGTGAAGGATTTCATGGGTATAAAAACTTTCTATGGAAACTCACACACCGATACATACATACTAATAAAAATTCTCCCAAAAACAGGTAGACTGCAACTTCAGTCAACGAACACAAGCCATGTATACCTGAACCCATCAACGGCGGAAACACACCTTCTCTTAGATATTTTGGAAACCTCCGAATAATGTACACAGCTCACAAATATGTGTATTGCAGATATCAAATACTGTTATTAATTGTTACTTACTATAGTTTTGAAAAGCTGGAGGCTAACAAAGGCAGCACATCAACAGAGACGCAGTCCCTGATGGTTCTAATCATGTTTGTGGTTAAATTGTTCACGGGTCAAAAGTTGATAAAATGGGTCATGGGTCATAAAACTGGATCTGTCCAAAATCTATTTTTGGAATTAATAATTTAATAATTAAACAATAAAATATAATAAAGTAGTCAAAGCATAAATCGAGCAATGCTTGATTTAAGCTATCGGTTATGATTCTTTTAGTTATTTTCTTTCTTATAATTAGATGGTAGGAATAAGATGCAAAGTGTACCAAAAGTATTTTCTTTGCTTTACTTAATAAAATTATGCGAGTGTTTTTACCAATTGTTATTGTGCCAATTATCTAACAATTGGTATCATAGCCACGTTCGGTGAAGACGGTGTGGAGTCGTTTTAAGAGTCAATCACCGAAGGGTGTAGCCCGTCACTGCAGGGCAAACGCAGCAGTCTATCAAAGGGTTTCGTGACTGTTTTTTATAGCAAAAAGCGGAGACGTGAAGGTGTTTCAGTTCACCGTTTTCTGAAGTACTATTTGCGACAACAGGGGTGACCGGTGATAAGCATTGGTGTTTTGGGGCTGTTATAGGTGATTAAAATTTAAAAGGCCTTTGAGCTATTTGATTCGTGATAAGAGGAGACCGGCATAGGTGCGTGAAAAACGGACAGAAAGGACCCGTCAAAGCAGGTGGCTTTGGATTCGGCTTCGTTTGGCAGGTGAAAGAAAATGCTAAAGGTGGTTTGATCTTGTTTTCTTTGTTAGTGGAGAGGCCTCTTTGAACAAGGGTGCTCAGGAAAAGATGTCATTTGATGAAGTTGTTGGAAGGTTGAGAGCCTATGAAGAAAGCATCAAATGACTCAACAAAGAAGAAGAAACTCAAGGGAGGTTAATGCTTTCTAAAAGGGATAAAGACAAAAAGCACGGATGTGAGCAATGTGGTTATGAAAGTTCAAACTGGGATGACTTTGGGAGTGGTCGAGGAAGAGGTCGGGGTCCCGGAAAAAGGTCAAGGTGGTGAACGGTTCCAACGGACGTATAGATGCTACAAGTGTGGTGAGCTCGGACATTTTCTAAATGAATATCTAAAGTGGGAGAAAAAGAAGGTGGCTAACTTAGCACAATATATGGAAGACGAATCAACGTTGCTATGAACAATGAAATGCATAAACCATGATTAGGGGGTGAATGATGGTTCTAATCATGTTTGTGTGTTAAATTGTTCATGGGTCAAAAGTTGATATCAGAAAACTGGATCTTCCAAAATCTATTTTTTGACTTAATAGTTTAATAATTAGGCAATCAAATATAATAAAGTAGTAAAGCATAAATCAAGCAATGTTTGATTTAAGCTATCGATTATGATTCACTTTTATGATTAGGAGTTATTTTCTTCCTTATAAATAGATGATAGGAATAAGATGTAAAGTGTACCAAAAGTATTTCCTTTGCTCTACTTAATAAAATTATGTGAGTGTTTTTACCAATTGTTATTGTGCCAATTATCTAACAGTCCCAAACCCAAGGACAAGAAGCACAACAGCAGAACACGACTATATCACGGTTGCAAACACGAGAGGCCAACGAACTTAAGGTAACATGAACCATCCATACTAACTTTTCTGAACACATGTATGATATACATTTATAACTGCAGGGGCGAACTTTTATCTTGGAAGTAGCAATAAATGATATACCCACCGATAAAGAGTGGCATTGTATGGGTTGCTAGAACTATGATCAGTCACTTATAAAAGCCAGAAATATCGGGTGCTCAATGCACGAAAACCATAGCAACCCAACTGAAATGTAAACTCCTAATCATAACTGATCACTAATGATAATATACACAACTCACAAACATGTGCATCCGCCACAATCTTTAATGGCACGGGAAGCATTTCTGCCATGATCTTCAATGAATCGTCTACGAATCTCACCGGAATGACATGCTCAGACATACTGGCATCGCCAGACCCAGACGCAACCTTGCGTTCCATCACAAACAAAGAAGCTATGTTCCATATTTAGGTGTAGAAAAACAGTAAATGTTACGTTGTACAGTTAACCGTGTGGAGGTAAACACGCAGCAAACATCATCAACAACCACACCGATGCCAACAACTCCATCAACATCTTAGGCCATGCAAAGGCGTGACCAAGCCCATCAACAAAACGAGCACTGTTCCGCGAAGAAAGTAAGAAAACCAAATAAATACATACATAAATATACCTTAAATAACTACTTCCTAACTACCTTTAGTTCTAAAAAACAGGCGCAACAACAGGAAAGAAACCGAAGGATGGGTAAAAAGGATCGGAAAAAACCTTTTGAAATTGCCGGTATATATCTATGCTACCTTTTCTAACCTATGGCAACTTGAACTCATGAATTAGACACATACCAACAGCCTGAGCAAACAACACCACCTTTTGCAGACAACAGTCATCGCAAAAACTAAAGCAAAACTGAGATCATGCCACCCTAAAAATGGCCGGAACTAACTTTTGGAAAAATACAACATGATCACAAAGCTCGTAGCCAATGAACTAATACCTTTGTATGAAATCAAGTCGCATGTTCAAACAAGTAAAACGGTAATCAAATTTCGCGCAACGCGCGTACCGGATTTCACCTAGTTATTATTAGAAAACCAAAATAAACAGTAGTGGATGGCCTATTTTTATATATATTTTCCGAATATTATTAATATTTCTACAACCTTTAAGCCGCAATATTTTTACGTATTTTTTAGTTTTGAATAATAACAATAATCTATAATGTATTGTTTTGATATTATATGGTTTGAACTAATATATAGTAGTGAACTTTTTATGCTATTATATCTTTTTTTATCAAAATTATAATTATTTCTATACATTTTTTTTTGTTTTTCAATGATAACTTTAACATATAATGAGTTATTGCGATGTTTTATTTTCTGCATTTCAATATAAATTATATTCGAAACAGAGTCGATAAAATAGAATAAATATTAATGTTTTTTCTTTTAAGTTTGCTTTATTGTTACGTATCATATAGTTAGTAATATACATAGTAGAATAATCTTCAAAATTAAGTTTTTTGTTATTAAAATATTGATTCTATAGATGCGTCTGAGTTGTCCAATTATGATAGTACATAAAATAGCCACTTACTGAGTTGTTCATGAACTCAGACACATCATTTTGTGTTCATTTAGTATATTCATGAACTGTTCGGCAGAAAGTTCGTTTATGTTTGTTTATTTAGTAAATGAACGCACACGAACAAAAATTTTGTGTTCGTTTAGTTAAACGAACAAACATGAACACATATTTTGTTTGTTCGTTTACGTTCATGAACGTTCGTTTATGTTCATGTTTGTTCATTTACGTCCGTTTACGCTCGTTCATTTATGTTCATTTATTTATATATAGATTAATATATTAACAAAAGGGTATTACGTGTTAATATTTGAAACCTAAGTGTATTATATTATACTAGAAACCTATAAGTTTAATGAGATTTCAATTTCCACTAATACACCTAAAAGTTCCAAAATGGTCATTTAACTGTGTGTTCAGTTATGTCTGCTTATTATTATTCATTTATGTTCGTTTATTATTGTTCATTTGTGTTCGTTTATGTTCGTGAAGTGTTCATAAAGCTTTTTTAACGAACGAACATGAACGAACACGAACATTTTTAATTTATTAATAAACGAACATGAACAAAAAATCATGTTCGATTATGTGTTCGTGTTCGTGTTCAGTAAAAGTTATATGAACGAAAACAAACATGCTGATGTTCGGGTTCGTTCCATTCATTTACAGGCCTAATTTTTTCTCTTAAAAGTTTTAAATGATGAATTACTCCTAACACTAGGCATAATGATGAATTACTCCACTTCTTCCAAACCTCTCGGCCGCATGGAACTCCACTTGAAACCTCTCGGCCGAATACCACCCTTACAACCCCAAACGTCCATAACCTTAAACCACCACAACCATAACCATCTCTTGGCTCCCACCCTCTCTCCCTCTCGGTTCTCACATCACCTCCACCATCACCCTATTACTCTCGGTTGTCACATCATACAACCAACACCATCATCTCTTGTTCAACAACCGATTCTCACCTCAAGAACAACATTGAACAAGTTATTTGCCACTAGCTTGTGATTAACCTTCAAGGTCAAGAACTATCACCCCAAGCGGATCATCAAGGGTCTAGCCAAGCAATTCTCTTAAGTTCTTTCATCACCAATTAAGGTTTGATTCCTAAATCCACTAGATAAGAAGTATATATGTGTGTCTAACTAACACATATAAACCAACCCTTTAAGAATAATCAAAGTTATTCACAAAATCTCATGAACATATGATCTTTATCAAAAATCAGTAAGAAACAGATTCAAAAACAGAACAATTGAAGGTTTTATAAAAAATCAAGGATTTAAACAAAAATACAAGAATTAAAGGGTTAAAAACATGAATATTCATGATAAATTAGATTAAGTACTTAAATAACAGTGATTATGGGAATAAAATTTAGAAACTTGTGAGAAAATATTAAAAATATTAATCTGTAATTTATGGGGTAATAATATTGAATATATTAATTTATATGATTAATTCAAGGAAATGAAAGAAAATTATTAAACGGAAGATCCAAACTTGATAAAAATCTGGAAAGTTTATATAATAACCTTTATATTTTATGGGAATTACAGAATAAATTTCGTGAATTTATTCGCATGTATGACTGATTTTCATATTTTAGAATATTCAATAAGTAGAAAATTAAAAGAGATAGCAAAACAATAAGATAAATCATGAGAAATTTACATAAATTATGATATTCAGAAAGAAACAGTGAGTAAAAATTTCGGAATTTTTAGAAATATATAGTTATTTCTTAGATTTATTGTGAAATTTGTAAACATTCTAGTAAACTGTTTTTTATGAGTTACTGATTTAAAATTTTATGAGATGATACAAATTTTTAAATGTTTCTGCTGGTAAATTTTGATAATTTTTGGATAACAGTAGCTATCGATTAGGAATTTTAAGGTATTTAGTGATTTAAATGCTGAAAATTTTAAAGAAATAAGATTTATTCTAACAAATAATATTTTATAAGAATTATTTGACATTGGCTGGAATTAAGATGAGTAACATAGCCCATTTTTTATTCACAATTCTTTTGGGGAAAAAGCATACTGTTTGTGTTTGAAATTGATGCAAATTTGAGAATTTTTGTTACTGTCATATTGACACAACCATTAATTCGAATGAGGAACCATCAAATAATATAGGTAGCGCTACTTAAGAATATGTCAACCTGCATCTGCTGGATGAGGGCAGTGATGTTATATTATGCAGGACCGGTGAAGGGCGGTCACTTACAACACAACAACACAAAGAGGAGATTAACCAAACTTAATCAAACAGTAAACTGGATTAACCACAAGAATGATACTAAGAACACAAGTAATAAGTAAGAGACAGAACAAGAGAACACAAGAGATTAGGTTTCAAGGATGCAGTATATTGCTTTCTCAAGTTCTATTACAAGTGTTACAAAGCATCATGGAAGATACAAGAACATGGAATACTTATACTACAACCTACAGCCGGCTATACTTTGAAAGCCAGTTGGATACAATTGACTAGACACAAACAAAATCAATTGTAGAGTCAAAAGGCATATCTGCCTTTTGACTTGTGACTATGACATGCCATAGCTCACATCCTAATATATTACAAAAAGGATAAAAGTACATAAAGTAGAAAGCATGGACTCAAGACCTCAATGTACAGTTACCAAAAGCATGGACCTTTCACCAACTCATGTAAGTTGGTGACTTTACAGAGTTACAGCAGAAAGGTGGTCCAGCTTTATGGTAAAGTACATCAGATAAAGGCATATCTCTAAAAGTTTTCGGAAGAAATCTGTCTTCACTCTTTGGTTTCGGAAGACTTTGTCTTTGAAGCTTCAGAAGACTTCACTTTTGGCTTCGGAAGATATTGGTCTTGGCTTCAGAAGATTTTACACTTAGAATATTTCTAGTGCATGGTGTTAAACTTCCGAAGCATTTCTACTTCAGTTCTTTACTGCATGCTTGCAGAGAGACTTTGGATTTTTGGCTGCATCAAACTTATAGGAATCCTTACAAACTCCCCTAGGCTGATGCTACCAAAACATTTAGAAGATCTTCAGATGTTTGTAGTCTTCAGCACAATGATGACCATACCCTTCTTCATTAGATGGTCAGGATCATTCAGACTCTCATAGTATCTTCTCATCTCAAAAAGATCATGTAGAGGTAAGTTGATTATGTCGTGCCATGTATAGACATTCTCAACACCTTGATTTCTGATCACATGCCATCTTTCTGGATTAGTAGTGAAGGTCCAGGATAAGATGGGTGTCTCAGTTGCAAGAGGAGCCACTTGAATTGGAGTTGGTTGGGCTGCCTCTTCATGCACTTCCTTAGGTTGATCTGACTCAGCCTGAGGTGTAGAGGTGGATGATTCAGGCTTCTTCTTCTTAGACTTTGATTTTGAAGTCATCCTCTTCTTCCTCTTCGAAGACTGGTCTGCAACACCTTGTTGATCATCCTTGTCTTTCTCAGTTGGGTGTTCCTCCCTCACAGGTTCAGAAGGATAGGGAGTTTGACCCTGCTATGGATCAGAAGATGAAGCTTGCTGAGGTTCAGCAGGAGGTCCGGGTTGTGTTGTCTCAGGTTGTTCAACCTTAACCTCCACTTCAGGTGGGATTTGACTTGGAGGAGAGTATAAGTCAATCAGCTCTCCACTCTTGATCTTCTGCTTGATTACCCTGATATGCTCATCCAATGTGGATAGAGACATAGGGCCAAGTCTCCTTCCGGAGAATCCATACAGCTTCAGTAAGCTCATCATCCTTTGTCTGTCAGCAGACTTCTTCATACTCTTTTGGATAATGGCTCTTGACTTTGCAGCCTCTTCCCTCATCTTTTTCTTTGTAGCTTTTTTGAGCACTTGAAGTTCAAGCTGTTTGAGATACTCAAACTCAATGTACTCCAAGGACAAGGGAAGAAGTGCAGATGCCTGGTAGAGACCTGTGGCACTCAGGTAGTTGATCATGTTTTGTCTGTCTGTTTCTTTGTCTACCTGAGGTTCTTGTGTAGATGCCATAGTCTCTTGCACAGGGTTTTCTTGAACTGGGGAGAGAGTAGGAGCATGCTTGTATAGTCTTTTCTGTCTCTTCTCCTCTTTGAATTGGAGAAGTAACCTTGCATCCTCTTTTTCTTTCATCTCTCTTGACACTTCCATGTCAGCCAGTTCATTTAATTGCTCTAAGGGGAGAGATATAATCTCATCTATGTCATAGTTCCTAGTCTGCAGGTAAGTAATCCTGACTGCCCTCAACTCATCATCTTGAGTGTTTGGTCTCGGGGCAGCCCTGATTGCAGCTTGCATAAAACCTGAAGACCCAGAGGAACTTTCTCCCCTTAGCTTCCTCTTCCTCTCTCTCTCCTCCTCCTCAATCTCCTCAGGAGTCAATATCCTTTTCCCTTTGTCACCCACAGACCTTTGTGACTCAGGGTGGATAGAGGTTTGGCCTTCATTGCCTGGTGTAGCATCCAAGCTCTGTCCAGAGAGAGGTTGTGAGACACCTTCACCAGCAGGTGTTTCACCAAGGGAATGAATTTCTAAAGCAGTTGTTGGTGTGACAGGGCTCTCAGGCTCTATCAGTGGGCCTTCAGCCAAGGTTTTCCCTTTGAAGCTAATCTCAGGGTCTGCCTCGGCATCCAGTTGACCAATGACATTACCTGATTGCCTTTGTCTTCTTCTTAGGCTGACCTCTTCAGTAATTCTGTCTTGAATTCTGAGTGCTAACCTGTCAGCTTGTCTTGATTTGCTTGGATTGACAAGTGGCATGTTGACCATATCAAGACCTTCATAGTAGTTCAAAGTCTGAAAATCAAATACTTCTTGTTGCCCTTGAACTCTGTGAAGAATGAGGGCTCTTTTATCAGCATCATACATCCACCCAATAATGTAGTTTGAAGTTCCTTGAGGTGGGGATGACATAGCCCTTGGTATACCTTCCTCAAAGAGACTCCTGATGATAGAGTCTATAGAGACCATATTTATGTGAACTTGAGGAATTTGCTGAGTATGCACAATTGTAAGTGAGGATGGTGAGTCCTCAATGTCCATACTCTCTGAAGAACTCCTAGGTTCTGTCTGTAATGACTTTCTCCTCCTTTTTGGTAGCATCACCCTCTTGCATAGGTGAGCTAGAGGTTAGGTCAACCACATTCACAGGTTCTTGTGTTCCTGGTTGAACTCTTCTTAAAGGTCTCCCAGGTAGTTTTTCCCTAAGATAAGATATCTCAAGTTGCTGATCATTGACCCTATTGTGAAGGGTAGTCACCTGAGATTCAAGGTGACTAACCTTAGAGACTAAATAGGAGCATGTTTTTGACAATTTTTGCACCTTTAGTCTCAGATTCCCCTATTCTTCATCAGAAGAATCATTGGGGGATGAGATGATTGGACCAAAGTCCTCTCTCTCACCACCAGCTTCAGGTTCTTGGCTGCTGGATTTCCTATGCTCATTGACATTCTCAGTTGAGATGTGAATGGGCTGAGTTGCCATGGTTGAGGTCTTAATAATGTAATCACTTGCAAAAGTGAGAGCCTCTTCCATATGGATATCCTGAACAGGTTCAGAAGTATCCATCTCAGTTATAGGTGACTGATGTGGGCTAGACTGAGGAGACTCAGGAATACACATCTCTCTTTGAGTAGGGGAGAAGAAGAGAGACTCATGGTACTTATTGAAACCTAAGTCTTCATCAGTATAGAATGAGAGGTTAGGAATGGGTTGAGTTAGATCTAAAGGCTGGGGATGGTAGCTGTCTCCTGAAGGTTGTTCACTTGAGTGTTGAGACTCAGAGTGAAGGCTTAAGGCAGTTGGGCTTGTGAGCTCATCAGGGTGAGCATGAGGAACCTCATCCCTGATTATTGAAGAGATGGGAGTGGTTTGCTCCTCAGGGGAAGTAGAAGCTCTAGTGTCCACTTCCTCCTGTGTTGGTGAGTATATGGGGACCTGCACAGATTCAATAGCTTGAGTAGGGTTTCGTTTGGTTTTTCTTTGGTAGGTGAGGATTACTTGAGGCCTTTTTGGTGGTAGAGAGGTAGAAGGTGTGGGTTCAACACTAGCTTGTGTTGCTAGGTTGTCACCTTGAGCAATGAGCTCTAACATTTTGGGGAAAAGGGTTGTTTCTACCCCTGAGAAGCCTACAGTTGGCTTCTTCATGATTTTAAAGATGTCGGACTTCATCTGTCCCAATTTAAGAATATTATATGTTTCCCTCAACTGTGAGCCCAGTTCACAGTTGAGAATGTGTTGAACATATCTAGGAAACATATAATACTCTAAGGAGTCCAAGTTAGCAAGTAAATTTGTATAGACAAATTGAGAGTACCTGAACTTGACCCCTTGAACCAGTCCATGCACTATGAAAGAGAGATCCTCAGGAATCTGGTCCCACCCTCCATGCTTGTTTGACAAGCTGTGGATAACCACATGGGGTAGGTATTTCTACTGGGATGAGACCTTCCTTTTCCTGAAGGTCTTTACAGAGAAATCTTCCTCATAGCCTATCTGCTCAAAGGAATGATTGACAGCTTCCTTTGGGAAGGACAACTCACCTTCTTCATCATCCAGCTATAAGTGAGTGTTGATGATGGCTGGAGTGATGAAGATTGTCCTCCCTTGCACTGTGGCAGACAGTGCCTTCTCCCCATCCATGATGACCTCTTGGCAGGTCTTTCAAAATTCAAGCAGATGATCCTCATAGAGAGTAGGATCAATGGTTAGGGAGGTGAAGTAATTTGATAAAGCTAAGAAACGGCAAATCTTTGAGAAACTATCATCTTTCTCAGAGCTTAACAGAGCAACCTGATTGTGTTGCCTGTGAAGTTGCATGGAGAAATCTGGGTTGTTTCTGCGGTTAAGGTTGGCCATTTTAAAAGCTTAAGGATGAAAAAAGATGAAAATCAAAGGCGGTTTGGGAATTAGGTTTGAGGAATAGTAGAATTGAAGAAGATAGTGAGGGAGAGGGGGAACTGTTGGGTATTTATGTGAAAAGGATTTGAACCAAAGTTAATGAAAGAGGATAAACTTTGAAATCCGAATGTCGGTCCCACCTCTAAAAAAGTAGTTTACTTTTGCTCAAAAAGTAGTTTTCTTGGAATTCGAAAAACTTCCGAAAGTAAATTATCTTCGGAAGTTTTAATAAAAAAGCTTCCGAAGCTAAAATGACTTCGGAAGAATTTCCTGAGAATCTTGAAAATTTTGCTTCGGAAGAAAAATAAAAACTTGAATGCTTTGTATATAAAACAACAAAGCTTCCGAGAGTTAATTTTGCTTCGGAAGGAAAAAGTCATTAATAACAAATAAGTGTCTGAGACAAGTATTTAAGCTTCGGAAGATAGATTGAAACTTCATCCGAAGGTAAAATTTCTTAGACAGTTAATTAATTTTGAAGACATGATTTGCTTCTGAAGGTAAAAATATATCTTCCGAAGGATCAGAAAATTTTCAAGAATCTAAGGAAAATCTTCAAAAAGGATTTTTTATCCAAAGAAAACATGAGCTTATGAAAGTGATAAACTAGACAACTTAGGACAAACATATTTTTAAGAAATAATTTGAATTAGTTTTAAGAAATGATCTACTCAAAGTTAATCATCCCAATAGCTGATATTAGATATTTAAATCTCTGTTAATCAAAAGCTTTTGTAAACAGATCAGCATATTGTTCATCTGTATGAACTTTGACTAGTTTAATTAATCCCTTTTCATAGTTATCTCTTATTAAATGATACCTGATATTGATGTGTTTGGTCCTTGAGTGCTGCACAGGGTTCTCAGTGATAGAGATAGCACTATTGTTGTCTATGTGAATGGGAGTCTCCTTGAAGTTAAATCCATAGTCCAGCATCTGATTTTGAATCCAGAGCACTTGAGCACAGCAACTTGCAGCAGCAATGTATTCAGCCTCAGCAGTTGATGCAGACACACAGGATTGTTTCTTGCATTGCCATGAGACAACCCTTCCACCAAGGAATTGACATCCCCCAGATGTAGAATTTGCAGTCATGTTGCAACCACCATAATCACTATCTGGTATAGGCATACAGATTGAAGTCAGGATTCTTTGGATACCATAAACCAAGTGTTAAAGCACCTTTGAGGTATCTTAGAATCCTCTTGACAATGATGAGGTGAGACATCTTAGGGTTGGCTTGATATCTTGCACAAATACATGTAGCAAACATGATATCAGGCCTGCTAGCAGTAAGATACATAAGAGACCTAATCATAGCCCTGTATAAGTGTTCATCTATACACTCCCCCTCAAGATCAGGTCTAAGGGAGTAGTTTCTGGCTATGGGTGTCTTAGCAATCTTACAATCAGTCATGTTGAACCTCTTGAGTATGTCCTGAACATACTTTGACTGACTTATGAAGATACCATCTTCAACTTGCTTCACTTGAATTCCCAGAAAGAAATTGAGTTCTCCCATTGCACTCATTTCAAATCTATCTTTCATCAGCTTCTCAAAGTCTTTGCAGAGCTTTGGATTAGTTGAACCAAAGATGATGTCATCCACATACACTTGAACTAGCAATATGTCATTTCCCTGTCCTTTGATGAAAAGAGTTCCATCTATAGTACCTCTCCTGTATCCATGTTTGCAAAGATACTCAGACAATGTCTCATACCACTTCCTGGGTGCCTGATGCAGCCCATAGAGAGATTTGTCAAGCTTGCAGACATAATCAGGATGATCAGGGTCTACAAAACCAGGTGGCTGTTTGACATACACCTCTTCATCAATCACTCCATACAGAAAAGCACACTTCGCATCAAGTTGAAAGACCTTGAAGTTCTTGGATGCAGCAAATGCCAGGAATATCCTAACAGCTTCTAGTCTTGCTACTGGAGCAAAGACATCAGTGTAGTCAATCCCTTCTTCTTGTGTGTATCCTTGAACAACTAGTCTAGCCTTGTTCTTGATGATAATGCCTCTATCATCCTTCTTATTCCTAAACACCCATTTGGTTCCAATGGTAATCTTCCCATGAGGAAGAGGACAAAGGTTCCAAACTTTTTGCCTTTTGAATTGAAGCAACTCTTGTTGCATAGCTTCAACCTAACTTCCATCCTTTAGAGCCTCATCAACTTTCTTTGGCTCTATCTGGGATAAGAAACAAGAGTGAAGACAAACATTTGCATCATGGGTTTGTCCTTTTGTTCTTACCCATGTGACAACATCTCCAATAATGTTTGTGGTGGGGTGAGACTTGTGGATCCTAAGCTGAGGGATCACAACAAGTTGTTGAGAAAGATCTAAATTTGAGAAACTTAAATCTGGCATAGATTATTCACCCTCCACATCACCACACTTATCTAGATTTACTTGATCCAATGAGTGTGTGACATCATTGATGTTGTCATCTATGGTGTGGTTGTTAGCATCAGGGAATTCTTGGTCACTATCACCACCACCATTGTTGTCTTCCACAATTGAGGTATCTTTATCTGGTTGTGGAGCCTCTGAGCTGGAATTTGAAGGCACCCCAGATGTATCAGCTGAGTTTGTCATTGTGGTGCTGATAGAAACCTCATTTGCTGAAGTAGTTCCAACTGGAGCTGAAGATGTATGAGTTGAGGGTCTTCTTAGCTCAAATCTTGGATCAGGATCACCTGTATTTAAATTTTCTGCAGATCCTAAAACATTCTCACAAGATTTGTTAAAACAGTTGGTAACTAAATCAAGATCAAATAGCCAATCAGGACCAGAACTAGCCACACAGGGTGTGTGTTCATTGAAAGTCACATTGGCTGACTCCTTAACAATTCTAGTTCTAAGATTGTATACTCTATAAGCCTTAGCCTGGGAAGAGTATCCAATGAAGTGTCCATCATCTGATTTCTTAGCGTTGATCTTTGGTATTCAAGATGGTGTAAGGACATCCAAATGACCTGATAAAACTAATGAAAGGTTTTCTCTTGTGCCAAAGTTCATAAGGAGTCTTACCATGTGTCTTAACTACTAAAACTCTGTTTTGCACATAGCAAGCAGTGTTTACTGCCTCTGCCCAAAAGGTGATGGGCAGTTTAGAGTCAGACAACATAGTTCTTGAAGCTTCAATTAGTGTCCTGTTTCTCCTCTCAGCAACACTATTTTGCTGAGGAGTCCTGGGAGCACTATATTGTCTTGTAATACCTTTTTCATCACAAAATGTATCAAGGGTTTGATTCTTGAATTCAGTCCCTTGATCACATCTTATGGTTTTGACCTTATGATCACTTTGATCCTCAATTTTTAAGATGAAATTCTTCAGAATCTCAGGGGTTTCATCCTTATTTCTAAGAAAGAAAGCCCAAGTGAATCTTGTAAAATCATTTATGATCACCAAAAAATAAGAGGTCCTTCCTAGACTCATTACACTGGTAGGGCCAAAGAGATCCATATGTAATAAGTATAGGGGAGTAGTGATAGAGTTCCTTTCCTTAGGCTTGTGAGATACCTTATGTTGCTTCCCTTTCAGGCATGCAACACAATGATCATCACTTGTAAACTCTTTCTTTGGCATTCCAGTTACCAAATCATGTTTAATTAGTTTATTCATGTTCTTAAAGTTTACATGGCACATTCTTTTATGCCATATGAAAGACTCATCACTATTTGCTTTAGACAGAAAGCATGAAACTTCTCCAGAGGGAGATGTTTCTTGCAAGTCCATCTTGTACATGTTTCCTTTTCTGGGGGCTCTAAGCAGAATGTGCTCATGAGGAATGACCACTCCAGGCTTGAGAACAATGCACTCATGCTCAGTAAAGAGCATGTTATGACTCTGATCACAAAATTGGGATACACTCATAAGATTGTACCCAAGCTCCTTGACAAAGTTTACCTTTTCAATGCTGAGCTTACCATTTGTGACCTTGCCCCTTCTAGAAATGTAACCACCTTCATCTCCTCCAAAAGCAACTGGTCCTCCATCAATCCTCTCAAAGTTATAGAGTAGTGACCTATTGCCTGTCATGTGCCTGGAACAGCCATTATCAATGATCTAGACATTCTTGTTTGTCTTGAGTTGTTCCTGCACAAAGAAAATGATTAGTTACATTTGGAAACCCAAACCTTATTTGTCTTGGGCTCACCAAGTATAATAGAAGGTAATGCAACAGTAATAGATCCTATGGTTGTGGTAGGAGGATCTTGAGCTGTTGTTGATGGAGAAATTTCAGTCACTTGGTCTTTCTTAGACTTCCACACCACCTTTGGAGTCTTGGACTTGACCTATAAAACTTCGGAAGCTTTCTGGACTTCGGAAGTTTTGATGACTGAACCTTCGAAAGATTCTGCAGTCACTGCAGCAGACTTCAGTGCTTCAAAAGAATTCCTTTCTTCCGAGACCAACTTCTCTTCCGAAGGTAATTTTCCATTTGCCTTCTTCTTAGATTTGGAGCTTCCGAAGGAAACAGATTTTCCTTCCGAAGCTTGAATCTTCTTGGAACTCTTTGAAGTCTTTGTCTTGGTCATATGGACAGTACTTTTAGGATTGTATGGACAATCCTTAGCAATGTGAGAAGTACTTTCACACATGACACACACCATTTTCTTCTTCACAAGAGTCTTCTTATGAGAACAAGACTGTCTTTGGTCATATCCTTTCTCCACCTTCATCTTTGCAGATGCGGAGACAGTCCTTATGGGCTGGGAACTATTCTTGGAGTTTGATGGTCCAGGCTGTGTAGTAGTGGTACACAACAGATCAGTCTTCTTCTTGGTACTGAGATGATTTGAACAAGAACTAGAACTCTTAGCTGAAGAGTTTTGGTTGATGTCTTCTGTCATTACTACTTCAAACCCTACAGAGATAAAAACTTGTTTCTGCTTAGAGTCAAAAGTAGCCTTGATCTCTTGAGCCTTTCTTCCTTTTCTTTTGCTCTTCCTGATCAAGTTCTTTCTTATTGACTTGGTCATCACAATAATCTTCTTCTTCTCAGAAGGATAGTGGCCCTTCTTAGAATCCTCCTCTTCACTCTTCTTAGAGGAATTCTTCACTATCTCTTCTTCATCCTCTTCACTTATAGGATCTATGAGAAGAAGCTCATCTTCACAAGTTCCACACCTAGGAGATCTTACAGACAAGATTGTGTGTGGAGGAGCTATCTCATTGGATCCCAGTCCCTGCCTATTTTGATAACACACCTTGTTGTGCAGGGATGAGGATATCATGTTCTTGAAGGTCTCTTCTTTAAGAACACTCTTTTCTGCCCTGGCTTTGCTGATCACAAGCTCAGCCTGGCACTTAGTAAGCTTGGTTATGAGATCTTTGATTTGAGTCCTAAAATCTGTATGTTCATGTTTAGAACTGAAATGGTTTTCTCTAAGTCATCTATCTTTAGTTTATAATCATTTTCAGACTTTCTAAAATCAGATTTTATAATGTTTAAGGACTCAAGATCAGATCTCATCTCCAAGTTATAGGACATGTATCTATTAACTTTAGCAATGCATTCAGGAGTACAAAGATGTTCCAATACCTTGGCTTCATCATGATCTGCCATTAGTGCTTGGTTTGGAGAAGCATCTTCCACCTGAAAGCTCCAGTCAAAGCCTCCTTCTTCAACAGCAACAGCAGCTTGTTGCTTTGGCTTCTCATTCTGAGGGGCTTTCTCAGTGTAGTTTGGTCTGGTTTGTGCTTGGCCACCATTTGTTTTAGGTGCCTTACACTCTCTAGCGAAGTGGCCCATCAGGTTACAGTTGTAACACTTGACTTTGCTTTTGTCCAAGCCAAACTTTCCACTAGTTGCACTGCTTGGAAACCTCCTTCCAGTTCTCTTGTAGAACTTCTTGGCTCTGTGAGTGAGAAGAGCCATCTGCTGGACTATTTCCATATATTCCAGATCATCTGGATGGATACAATCCAGGTCTTCAAGAGTGAAAAGAGAGTTGCCATAGCTTTCATCAGAAGACACAAAAGCTTGAGAAGAGCTTGTCTCTTGGAATGGGCTTCCTTGAGTGTAGTTCTCCCTAGGTGTCTCTGGGAAGGTGATGAAAGGACCCTTTGGTGAATTGTCAGGGTAGCATATGAGATGATGTTGGGGTTCTATGCTATCCCTTTCAACCACGTGCAGGGCTGAACCCAATTGATTGTTGGAGTTGCCAGATGAACCTTGCATGTTCATCTCCATCTGGTAGCCACTGAGAATCTCATATAACTCTGGCATGCCATAGCTCACATCCTAATATATTAGGATGCTTTCTACTTTATGTGAGCTATGGCTTAATCAAACAGTAAACTGGAACTCTTTGAAGTCTTTATCTTGGTCATATCTGCCTTTTGACTTGTGACTATGGCATGCCATAGCTCACATCCTAATATATTACAAAAAGGATAAAAGTACATAAAGTAGAAAGCATGGACTCAAGACCTTAATGTACAGTTACCAAAAGCATGGACCTTTCACCAACTCATGTAAGTTGGTGACTTTACAGAGTTGCAGCGGAAAGGTGGTCCAGCTTTATGGTAAAGTACATCAGATAAAGACATATCTCTAAAAGTCTTTGGAAGAGATCTGTCTTCACTCTTTGGCTTCGGAAGACTTTATCTTTGAAGCTTTGGAAGACTTCACTTTTGGCTTCGGAAGATATTGGTCTTGGCTTCGGAAGATTTTACACTTAGAATATTTCTAGTGTATGGTGTTAAACTTCCGAAGCATATCTACTTCAGTTCTTTAGTGCATGCTTGCAGAGAGACTTTGGATGTTTTGGCTGCATCAAACTTATAGGAATCCTTACATATTATTTGATTTTATGATTTGTATTTAACAGTTATGAATCATTTGATATGTGAGTAGGTTTGGTTGTGAGTTTGATTGTATTGCATCAATTCAAAATGATTTATGTTGTTGATTAAACCTATGTTCTCACCACTTGTATATTGACTGTTTTGAGTATGCTTTTTCAGGTCAGCATTAATGTATTATAATATCGTGTATACGTTAAACATGTTTAGTGATGGGCACGGCTATTTAGGAAAGTTGTGTATTTGGTTGACTATTGATTTATTTGACTTTAGTTTCTATGTTGATGTTCACGTCCACTTCTAGCTAAAGAATGAATGAAATATTAAAGACATGTACTTTTGAATGGGATTACTAATGTATAAGTCTAAATTATTAGACTAAGTTTTGTAAAATTATAATCCTATAATTATGAATTAATGGAAATGATGTTTAGTTTATTTTTATGATTTACAAGTTATGATAATCAATGTGTTTTGAATCGACGAGTCACATCCAAGCATTTCACGCTTCCGTCGGGATGTGACAAATGATGTTGAAGTCATTGAAGCACACATGTACAAGCTGTCAAAGGTGATTCGAGGATCCATGTTTTAACATTTTTTTATGTTTATACTTTTACAACTTTCAAAATATGATACTCTATAAAATTTTAATTTGCCACCGTGAGTGTTTATTTTTTTCAATGTTTTGAGGTGATTTTTTCCATAGAATTTTATTTTTTAAAAGCATTTGAATATAATCAATGTTTTGGCAACCCTTAAGCAAAAATATCTTTTTTTTATATTTTTTAGTTCTGTATGTTAACAACAATATATAATGTATTACTTTTAAACTAGAATTTGAGACTTCGCGCGTTGTCGCGGGTCTCATTTGGATTTTTATTATGTAATTATGATTCTTATGTTGGTACGGATGAAATAGAATTTGTTAAATAACGAAGGAGTAAACATTTGAAATAAAACCGTTCAAAAAACAACCTGTAGATATTAGTAAACATAAACACAAATTAGCGTAAAAGAAACAATTACAATGAGCAAAAACTTCATATAAATAGAAATAAAAAATCAAAAGAATTTAGTTTTTAATTAAAAAGAAGTTAAGGAAAATAACCTTTTAGAAAAAAAAGTGAAACAACTTCAATTAAATCTTATATTTAATAACTATTTTATTAACTATTTACTAATGTCATAAATGACCGATCAAAATTTTAAAATATCGTATTCGTGCTCACCTTTAATCATTTTAGGGAGATAATTTTAATTATATAAATTATATTTATATTAGTATTATATATCTTATTAATCTCTTTGGTCAGTGGGAACAGTAGATATTTTAATGTTTACACTTTTGACACAATACTTTTATGGTGTTAAAGATTTTTTGCCCTATATAATGACTCAATGTGATAGTTAAGGTAATTGAAGAGAGAAAGTGAAGGGAGAGGTTGGTGGAGAACGGCGTTGTGCCCTTATCTCCGGCGGCCTTTGTCGCCGAGGGACGATCGTCCGGTCCTTGGATCGTGACGTCTGGTACCTCCCCGTCTCTGTTTGTATGATGGTCTCCATTTTAAGAGAGAGAGATCTGTCGATAATGGTTAGCCTAAGACAGTCTTGTAGCCTAACATTGCTGGTCACCGACCGTTGGCCTTTTATAGTAGCGGCGGTTAAGGTCGTGCCTTGGTAACGTCGGGTCTACATGCATTTCCGGTAGATGAACGGTCGTCGGGCTTTGTGGTCAAGACTTCCGGTGGGTCTTCGTCATCATCTTTTTTATTTTCTCTATTTATCACTTTATTGGGGAGTTTAGATCAGTCGATGATGGCTATGATTACCGGCCTGAGACTCTCTTGTGGCTTATCATTGCCGGTCACCGACCACCGCCCCTTGTGGCAAGAGCGGTGCAGGCTTTGCCTTGGTAGCGTTGGATCTACAACCGTTCAATTTGGTGCTCGAACTGTATTGGGGTTTTCGATTTCTTCAGTCCGTGATGACTAGGCCCGCCTAGTCTGAGACTTGATCACGTTGCCGACATCAATTTTGTTGTTTCTTTAACTAGCCATAGTTGGTTTCCTGTTAAAACCCTAGATCGAGTTGCTATGAGACTTTTTAGATATGCTTATCTGTGATGTTGTGGTTCTTCCATCTATCATGTGTTTATGTTGTTGAGCTTTGATTTTACTTTATGAAGCTTGAATCTGTTCTGCATTGTGTTTTTTGGTTGGGGTTTCTTTTGTGGAGTATGGATTGGTGGTACGTTTGTGATGGACTCTAAATTGTTAATGCTGGACCTTAAGTTTCATAATCGGTTTCTGTACATATGCATTATATTTGTCGATTGCGGTTGATGAAACCGCACGCAATTTGGTTATGACAGTATGTTATTGTCGCGGCTGTCCAAGGGGATTAATATTTATATATAGTCTAGATGAGTCTCAATTCGTTTGGCTATGATGACTTTGGTACAAACTGGGTTTTGGTGTGGCATTTCCATGGACGGTGAGTACACTTTCTTGTACTTGCAACCTGAGTTGCAGCCGATACCCTTCGGGATCAAACGTTGAGCCTAAACTAGTTCTTGAAATGAGGCCTAATGACAATTGTATTAATCTCCTCGCGGCAACGCACCGTGAAAATAACTAGTTACCCTTAATTCCCACCAAACTTTAAAATTGCTGAATTTTTTTGCTAAAAAAATTTAAAAAATATATAACCGGACTTGAACGAGTATAAGACAAAATTTATAATTTTTTTGAATTAGACCGATTCTTTGTATCTTCTTCTCTCAATATCTCATATCCTCACACACACATGATACTATCTCTTTCTATATCCAAGAGTGAAGAGTGCCACACTAAAAACATCTCTATCTCCCTTTTTTTGTCATTGGAGGTCAAGCCACCGCTAGACGCCATCACGACCACCCACAAACCCGTTTACAAAGCCACAGGAGTAGAAACTCATCTACTCACTTATCTCTCTATATCCTAAAAACCATATTCTTCCTCGTTTCCAGTGACAAAAACCGACAAGCATAGTGGAAGCACCATCACTACAACCACCATCTTTCTCTATCTCCCTCGCATTTTCATTTCAGTCTCTCTTCAAAACCACTGGTGCTCATCACCACCCACCCGTATCTCTGTTTTCGTTTTTGTCAAGTTACTCTTGGATGTCCATCGTCGCCATTGGTATTGCGACCAGATCCACCGGATTACCCGTGGTGGGTTCCCATCATCGTCGTCGAGGTTGTGATGAAACCGGTAGAGTTATCGCTTGAAAGAGAAGAAGTGTATAAGAAAGAAACAGAGTACTGTTTTTTAAATTATAACACTTAGGTGGTCAATTTAAAAACTTATGAAATTTAACTGGGGGCACCGACATATTGTTTTAATAATATATATAATATATCATTTGAACTAATGCATGGTAGAAATTTTTTATAATAGTATATGTTTTTTTAATTGTAATTAATTCTACACATATTTTCTTATTAATTTGTAACTTTTAAAATATAATGTGTTTTTATGATAATTTTTCTACATTTTGGTATAAATTTTATTTAAAATCAGATTGGGTCAAATATAATATATTTAATTTTTTTAGTTTGCTTTCATATTACGTATCATATAGTTAGTAATATGTGTAATACAATTATTTTTGTAACAAGTTTTTTTTGTATTTTCTTTTTTTTATTTAGATCCACTAAAATTTTTAAACTTAAATAAATTTTAGAGTTAATTACATAAATAGTTCCTGTGGTTATTTCAAAGTAACAGGTTAGGGTACTAATAGTTTTTTATAACAGGTTGGGGTATTATGTTTTCAATTTTGTAACAAGAATAGGTATTAAGATTAATATACGTTAGGTTTTCTATTAAATTTAAATGAAATGACTAAAGTACCATTGGATTGACTATTTCAACAATTCTATATTTCTCTTTTATCACCGGACCATTTATGTAATTACTATAACTTTAAAGCACACAGCCATTCCATCATCAGCACCATCAACCCACCATCACCACCATATATCCCCCTCAGCTACCATCATCACCATTTACCCACTATCATCTTAAAACCCTTTCCTTCACCTTCAATCACCAACCCTCCTACCCACCGGTCACCACCCAACCCTCCAACCCACTAGCGTCCACCAAACACCCATGGACACCACCATTACCACCATCTACTCATAATGTACGCAATGGTTACAAGAAGCAGCTTGTCCCCTACCTACTAGCCACCACTTAATACCCACAAGCACACAAACCAAGATATGAACCCTAATGAGCAACGACCACAAGAAATGAGCTTATCCTTTTGTTGTTCATAATAAATCAGCAATGGTTACAAGAAATTTGAACCTTAATCAAGATCCAAAACTCCACTATATCACCAAACACCCATGCGTGACCACCACACCGCCACAAATCAACGTTTCCCTCTGTTGGTGCATTGTTGCCCAACCATCAATGTTGTTATAGGCAAAATGGAAGGGGGATTTGGTGAGATGATGACGATTATGCGATGGTGGATGTTGCGATGATGATGATCAGGCGGCAGTGATGGTGGTGGTTGCTTGTGGTTGTCGATGGTCGGTGGTGGTGGGAGCATGGGCGGAACTAGGCATTCAGGTTTGGGGTCAAGTGACCCCATTGATTTTTGAACCCGTAGTGTAACGTATATTACTAAATTTTTAGTGAACCCATAGTTTTACAGGAAGTGAACCCACTAGTATATTAAAGTTTGATAAATATATCACAAAGATGTTGTTGGTTCACTGGTAAATGCGAGTTTGAAGCCATGCACTCCTGAAGCCAGATGAGGTCGCGAGTTCAAATCCTGCATCAACTTTTTTTACTTAAGTAAAATTACTAAAATACCCTTATTCTAATAACATTAAATAAACCTTAGCCCCCATTTTTTCCCCTAACCCCCATCAACATCAGCACACAACACACATCCTGCCCCCCCCCCCTGTCGCTGCAACTGCTCCACCCGGCCACCCTCCGGCCGACACCAACCACAGCTCCAACCTCCGGTGGTGCTCGAGCTCGCCATGCTTTTGTGAGGATTTGGTGACTTGGTGTTTTCTAAGTAAATTCCACAATTGATTTTTGAAAGGGTTAGTCATAAAATTTTGATTCTACAAAAACACAATTAATCATTTCTCTTATGATATTTAGAATTATGAATCTTTTATGTATTTATATATGATTAATTTCAAGTGTTGGTTCTCACTTGAATTACCTGCAATGCTGTCTAATGTGGTTGATAAACATAAAGTTTAATATTTTTGTTTCAATTGATGCAAACAACTTATTGCACACCAAGTGTTTGTTAAAACGCCTTCAAAAAATAACTTAATTGACGTGTGTTTGTTACTCTTTTTGCCTCTGATACACCCTCTAGTCAAGTTGATGACATCGCCAAATTTGGTAAACTTAATCTATATATGTATTATTATATAGGTGATTGATGTCTTATTATTTGTTTTTAAATTGGTATAATGAATTTTAGGTGTTTAGATAGGTTTAAGTTGGTTATAGTTATGTGATTATTTTCAAATGCAACCTTCTTGCTACTGATTAAAGGGGTAACATTTCTACTCTTCTTTTCATTTTGGCTTCATTCGGGTTTGAATCTTTATGTAGGCTTATGATTTCTTGATTTGTGATACCTAATATTTCACACTATTTCCCAATCTTGACAATCTTTATTTTCAAATCTTGACTCTCAATATATTCTTTTGTGTATTTTGATAATTTGATCATAATTACTTTGTTCTAGTTTTTTAAAGTTATTAATAAAACGTGGACGATAGTACCTCTTGATAGGAAATTTAGTGTTGAAAACCCGACCCGAGAATTATGACATTGAGTTGAGAGAAACCCGAGCATCAAAAAAAGTGACCCCATTGGATAAAGTTTATGATCTCGCCACTCGGTGGGAGTCGGCGGTGGTGGTGGTGAGATCTACTCTACAACTTATATATATATAGAGGAGAGATCAAATGAAAACCACCTCTATAATTGAAAACCATAAAAACCAAGATCAACCAATCATAGATTTTTAATATTATTTCTTTTTTATTTAATTCAAAGGGTGTTTTGGTAATTATACAAGTAATTTAATTTTAGTATTATCTAGAATATTGACTTATCCCCCTTTTTTTGCTCATTGCAATTTTAAATTGGTTTTAATCTTGTATCTCAATAAAATTAACGTAAATTCAATTCATTCTTCATTCTTATTTCTTGATTTTAGGTTAGAATTTTCAAGAACCATTCAAGTTCATCAAAATGTATAATTAATTCAAAGACTTAAAGAAAGGCAATACCATAACTGATTGTGATAATTTTGAATCGATATATGAAGGTATGTTCATATGAAAAATCAACGATGATGAATTTGTGATGCTAGTTTTCTTTTGCGATGATGATTATTTGCTTCTTTGATCAAGTTTGTGTCTAATTTTGTTGTTCGAAGCTTTTATTTGAATGGTTATTTGATCTATGATTTTCTTCTCTGATCAAGATTATTGTTGATTTCATCGGTTTGATTTCATAGGCTAGAATGTTCCAATTAGAAGGGTATTAAAAACTATATCGTCGGTTCGTTTCTTCCCGTCTTCTAGCTGCTACTACTCCCTATTGTTAATTTTGAAGAAATGATGATGATTCGAATACGTATATGTAACTTGAATTTGACTTATGTATACTTAACTAGGTTTATCTAGTTTGCTTGATTTTGGGTTTGTAACTGGAGTTACGTATACGTAAGTGGGTCACCAAATAAAAGAACAACTACGACATGCAAAATGACGAGGTACGTATACGTACCTCGTAGTATGTACTAATGATTAATTCAGATGATTGATTACATGTATGTATATGTTTATGCATGCTTCTCGTATGATAAATCGAAATGTATATAGAGTAGTTCCTTACGTATACGTATCAGTATTGTTATATATAGATTATAATTTTTTGCTTTTGTTACAAATATGTACTAATAAGACTTTTGTTGTTATTGTTGTTATATATATGAATAGACTCCTTGTTAGTAATACATTTGTACCTGGAGTTTTGCTAATGAAATAATAACGCTCATATTCTTATTGACATACATATACATAAGCATGTGGGTTACATTTAAGTACATATCTGTAACAAGTGGTGGTTATGTATACGTAACCGGTTATTTAACCACGGGTGGTGATTATTGGGTCATAACACATGTCGATTTGTTTCATAAGAAATATAGAATATTAACTATGTGTTTATCTTTTTACAGTGATTTGAAAGTGAGAATGATGAACTCGAAAGGAGATTGAAGATGAACTTGAAAAAGATGATGATGATGATGATGATAATGATACGGATGATGATGAACTTGTAGCACTACTATTACATATACGAAACACTACTGTTACATATACACAACACTGTTTGTTTATTTATCTTGCCTTATGTTTGATGACATATTACTTGTTACTACATATAAGAAACAATGTTTACTAAATGTCTCTTAATGTTTTGGTGATATTTTACTTTGTAACCTGATTTCACTTATAATTTTTAATTTATATATAACCATGTCTATATACGTGTACATTTTTTAGTTCAATAAAATGCTTTGTATTTGTTATATGTGTTATACTTACATATACGTAACTAGAAATGACTGTATATATGTAACAACATTTTTCATTGCGATTTAACTAGCTAGTAAGAGGATTTGAAATTCGTTTTGGGGTTGAAATGGAAATTTGATTGGGTTACGTATACACAACACAGTTTTCATATACATAACACACTGATATATATATATATGTAACATGATGTGACATGTTGAAACGATCAGTTCTTCTATTTATTATGAAAATAAAAAATATATAGTTTAGTATCATTTTTATAAAAAAACTTTGTGTTTAATGAATACCACACATGAGAGAGAATAGAGTAATTTTAGAAAAACTTTTTTGATAGTGGGTTATTCCAAATTTAAAGAAACATTATTTTCCTATTTTATCCTAATGACTAATAATATCCTCTTAATTTTTTATTTAATTACAATCATGCCACTAATTAGCCTAAACCATTCATCAATTAAATCAAAGGCTATAAAGTGGTTTTCATAGTTTTCAATTATAATGTGGTTTTTTACGGAACCCTCCCCTATATATATATATATATATATATATATATATATATATATATATATATATATATATATATATATATATATATATATATATATATATATATATATATATATATATCTATATATATCTATATATATATATCTATCTATATATATCTCTCTCTATCTATATATATATATCTATCTCTCTCTATCTGTCTCTGTCTCTATCTCTCTCTCTCTCTGTCTCTGTCTCTCTCTCTATCTCTCTCTCTCTATCTCTCTCTCTCTCTCTCTCTCTCTGTATATCTATCTCTCTCTCTATCTCTATATATATATATGTAAGGCCCCGTTCCCGGGACGCCTACAGTTGGTCATTCATCGCACTCAAAACATATAATTACATTTTTCCTTTCATAAATAGTTGTAGCGGAAACATTAAAAACACAATTTCATTCCATCAAAATACTTTTGCACAATAATACAATCGTTCCTTTAACAATATTATGTTACATTTATTACAAAAGCATTAAACATAAAGATGTCATTCAAAATACGCTGAGTAGCTGCCCCGTGCCATGCTCAGCAACATACCTGCCAACTGGAAACACATCAAAGTCAGTGTTGCTGAGTGAGTTCTAGTTTTAAAATAAAACATACTTTACTTTCATTAAAACCATTCTCTTCTCACGCGATCATACATCATACGTACACATAGATAATATCTTTATTATATGTTTCGTTCATTCATTCATTCGTTCGTTATAACTTTACTTGCGCATCGGATATCTTCCGTACCAATACCTTATGCTACACCCCGAACCATTTAGCTACTGGGCCAAAGTCAATATGTGAACAGCTGTGCGTATGCCGCAGTACTAGAGGTAAGCGGTAGAGGTTCTACATAAATGGTCGATCACAAAGAAAGACCCTGATATCTAATGCTTGCAAGACTTTTCAGTACTTTCCACTTTACGTTACATAATACTTCATTTCATTCATTATATCTTTACTTGCGCATCGGATATCTTCATTACCAATACCATATGCTACACCCCGAACCATTTAGCTACTGGGCCGAAGTCAATAAAGGAACAGCTGAGCGTATGCCGCAGTACTAGAGGTAAGCGGTAGAGGTTCTACATAAATGGTCGATCACTAAGGAGGACCCTGATATCCAATGCTTGCAAGACTTTTCGGTACTTTCCACTTTACGTTACATAATACTTCATTTCATTCATTAACGTTCGACGCAATGCCATGGAAAGATAAACATACATAATAAGAAACATAAACATAAACATACACATATTACCATACAGGGCATCATCATACATACGCATTAGTCATACATCACATCATACACACTATGCATCACACGCACCGCCATGCCTAACATCACACATAACGTCACACATATCATCGTCATCAACCTGCCCAACATAGCGTCTATGACCTCGAAAGCCAACTTACACAAGCCTACGGGAACCTCCCGAGTCAAACCCATAACTGCACTTTCCTTCGAGGGTCATATGATAAACCGTTGTTCTTTCGGGCGCATGAACCCTACTTGGGTGTATGGACACCCTCTAGTCGCATGGCCTTCAGGACGACTGAACACTTAAGCGAATGGGCATCTATGCGAATGGACCCTATGCGAATGGACTATGGGCGAATGGACATCTATGCGAATGGACTCTCAGTCGCATAACTTTCATGCGTATGGCCTTCAGTCGCATGACTTCAGGAGCATGGGCTTCAGTCGCATACTCTTCATGCGAATGAACCTCAGTCGCATGGCCTCCAGGCGCATGGACTTCAGTCGCATAACCTTCATGCGAATGAACCTCAGTCGCACGCTCCTTCAATCGCATGCCTCACAGGCACATGAACTTCAATCGCATGAACATCATGCGTATGGACCTCAGTCGCATGGCAAGTGTGCGCATGGACCTCAGTCGCACTCCAATCGCCCTCCAGTCGGTCGCCTAGCCCTAGCTGATGCAGAATGCAGTTCATCCTGACCGCAGCCGACGGGTTTCGGCCTCCAACCCCTTCCAAACCACTTTTAAGCTCAAATCAACCATCCTAAATCTTAGGGAAACATACCACGACCTCATTCAAGCATAACTAAGCAAGAAATCAAGCCTCAAACGCATCATACACATTCATACATGCATAAAAACGGGTTTTCACCCAAAACTCAAAAATAGGTTTTCAGATGTGTTCCAGCCCCAAAATCAGTTGGAAACAAGTAAAAGAGGGGTCCTATAGCTCACCTTAACGATCCCGACGAGTAGAGCTTCGATTTGACTCGCTACACGTTGATTTCCACGCTCGAATCCACTCGAACCAAGCTTTTCTCCTCTTTTCCTCTTTCTCTTCTCCTCTCCTCTCTTGGCTGAAATATGAGAAGGGTTGGGGTGTTTCCCCCTTTTATACTCCCATTCATCGGTGTTTCTCTCGTTGGCGAATTTGGTCCCTCGACTTTGGACTTTATTTCTTTTTCTTCTTTCGTCGGCTTCAAAGAAAATTTCCGGGTGTTACAAGTCCACCCCCCTTAAATAGGTTTCGTCCCCAAAACCTGTTATTCTTCGAACAAACGTGGATAATGCTGTCTCATTTCTTCCTCAGTCTCCCACGTCGACTCGGATCCCTTCCTGTGCTTCCACTGTACGCGCACAAGTAGAACCACTCTATTACTCAGCCTCTTCTCCTTTCGATCGATAATTGCCACTGGTTGCTCCACCTAATTGAACCGTTCATCTACCTCGATATCATCTAGTGGGATAACCATATCTTCGTCCGCCAATCATTTCATCAGATGAGATACGTGGAATATCGGGTGAATCCCACTTAGTTCCTCTGGTAGCTCCAAGCTATAAGCCACCATTTCCTACTCGAGCCATGACTCGGAAAGGCCCTATGTATCTCGAGCTCAACTTGCCTCGCTTTCTGAACCGAATGATACCTTTCCAGGGTGAGACTTCCAACATAACTCTATCACCCACCTGGAATTTAATCTGTCAACGTCTCTTATCGGCATACGACTTCTGCCTATCTTTAGGCTTTCCATCTCGTGAACCTTCGACTGTCGGGTGCATAGGCTATAACCTTTCCTTCTACCTTAACACACATCCCAACTCCTATTAGGAAGCATCTGAATAAAAGGCTAGATCCTCACCCCCATCGGGTAATGACAGAACGGGAGCTTGAATCAGTCTTGCCTTCAATTCATCGAACGCCTTCTCTTGAGCTAGACCCCATACAAGTTTCACATCTTTCCGGATCAACTTAGTTAGTGGAGAGGCGATCTTGGAGGAGTCTTGAATGAATCTTCTGTAGTAGCCCGCCAAACCCAAGAAACTACGAATCTCGGATGGCGTCTCAGAAAACTTCCATTGCATCACCGCCTCCACCATTGCCGGTTCCGCCATAATCCCGTCGGGGTTCGCTACCTGACCCAAAACTGAACCTCGCGCAACCTGGATGCGCACTTGGAAAACTTTGGCATACAGTTTCTTCCCTCTCAGCGTCTCCAACACCTCTCGAACGTGATCGGCACGCTCCCCCTCGCTCTTTGAATAAATCAGGATATCCTCCATAAACCCAATCACTGATTTATCTAACATGGGTCGACACACTCGATTCATCAAATCCATAAAAGCAGCTGGCGCATTGGTCAAACCAAAAGACATAACGAGAAAATCGTAGTGTCCATAATGCGAAGAGCTGTTTTGGAATATCCTGCTCCTTCACCTTCAATTGATGATACCCAGATCGAAGGTCTATCCTTGGAAACCAACTGGTACTCTAGGGCGGATCAAACAGATCATCAATTCTCGATAGGGGTACCGATTCTTCACTATCAACCTATTCAACTCACGGTAGTCTATTCACATCCTCATACTACCGTCCTTATTCTTCACAAATAAGACCGGAGCACCCCAAGGAGAGATACTCGGTCTAATGAACCCCTTATCAACCGGCTCTTGCCTTTACTCCATCAGCTCTTTCATCTCAGCCGAAGCCAACCGATACGATGCCTTAGCTACTGGTTGAACACCTGGTATCAAGTCAATCTGAAACTCAATCTCACGGTCCCCTGATACTCCTGATAGGTCTTCGGGAAACACATCTAGAAAGTCACACACAACCGTTACATCGGACAGTTGCGGTGTCGGCGCATCCACATCCTCTACGTAGGCCAAATAGGCACTACATCCCCGCCTCATACACTTTCCCGCCATCGCCATTGAGATTGCTTCCGGGATCGCCGTGACCCGATCACCAAAAACCGTCACTGAACTCCCGTCAGGCGCTGTCAATCGTATCATCTTCTTGCGACCCACAATGTTCGCCTCGTATTCCGTCAACCAATCCATTTCTAGGTCTACATTGAAACCGTCTAAGGTCATCACGAATGGTCTAACAGAAAATTTATGACCTTCTAATTCCACGTCACGACCATCTATCGCATTGAAATCCTAGTAGAGTTACCTATGGCAGTTTCTACATCGAAGGGCTTATCAATACCTCTACCCCTAATGGGCAACTTAGCACAAAAGGCGGCAGAAATGAAACTCTTACTCACGCCAAAATCAACTAACACCGAAGTTAGAGTTTGGTTTACTCGAAACGTACCTGACACAGCACCGGGGTCCGTACTAGCCTTCTCCTAAATCATCATGGAAGCTCGGCACTTGCCCCCTGCCCTCCAGTTCTGGTCGTCTTCTTGGCTCCTGTCACACCCCAACCTTGACGGCGGAAACGTCGAGATGTGACGGTTAAGATTGTTCACAGCCACATAACGCTATATTTAAATTGCAAATATTATTATCATAAGTCTTAAATAAAATACAAGCATAGGTCTCAAACATGAAATAAGTTCCAAACAAGACTAAACATTTCATAAACATTTTATTCATTAACTAGGTCCAAGTCCTAGTTTTATTGAAAGCTTCAAAAGTTCACTTTAAACTTGAGGTTGACCTGAAACATGATAAAAATAAGAGTCAACTAAAATAGTTGGTGAGTTTCCAAGGTTTTCATACATAATAAGAAAAAGGTTACAAGTAGCAATTCATGTCATAGGTCATAAGCAAGTAAGGTTATAGAACACATATCGTTACAACCAAACCTCGACTTGATTACAAGTATAAAAGATTGGCTAAGTGTATTTGGTTCCCATGATGAACAAGCATACGTCATCAGGAGTCGGCAATACATCGACTTTAGCACCAAATAGGCTTGTCAGGCCCAAAGATCTAAGACGTCTCCAGGCTAGCAATAGTTAATGATTGTAAACAAACTATGTATCTCATATAATCACTTACAATACACAAATAACCATGACAAAATAATAAGCTGAATTGCATGTGATTTACAAGTCTCAAATGTGTATAAGTGTATCATGTATAAACAATCATGTTTCACCCCAAAATAGTGTGAAAATATGAAAAAGGGGCAAGGAAACTCACATGGAAATAAGTATAAAAAATGACGATTAATAAGATAAATAATAGGCGTCGTTCCAAGGTGAATCGTCACAAGGCACCTAAATATATATATTCACAAGGTTAAAGTTTAATAATAAATTTAACAAATTAACGTGAACTAGAGTTCAATTTGACGTTTGGGGCTTTGTCAATTATGTTTAACAATTGGATATCAATTATATTTTCTTGAGAACAATATATTTATATTTTATATAAAGATGTGAAATAAGAATAACATTTATGATAATTTTGAAATATTTATAAAGTTTAAACAAAGTTTTATAACTAAATAAAATAAACACGATTTAACCAATAGGTTAAAGGCAATATTTGAAATAGTAGTTTGTGTAAATTAAACTAGTATTTAAAGTCTAAATTTTATAAAAAATATACTAACTATATCATTAGCTTTAGAATATTAAATAAAAATATAAGAATATTTTTATGAATAAATTACAGAAAAATAATTAAATGGTTTTTAAATAAATAAAGTTTATAAAATGATTTTTTATAATTTTTAGCAATTTTTAGAATTTTTATATAGCCTTTTTAAGGCAAAAACCTTTTAAAAAATAGCATGAGGGTGCCCGGGTTCGAACCCGGGACCTCATGGATGGAATGCAACATGCCGACCACTCTACCAAGGCTTCTAGCCGCGATTATAACCCATTTTTAAATCTTAAAACCATTGCCAAATAGAAACCCCCAAATTTCACATGAACCCTAGATCAAACAAACCCAAAATTGATGATTAATTCGTGTAAAAAAGCCGAATGGTTAGGGCTTTTAATCTCTATGAAAAACCGACTGTGTAGATGAAATCAATTACCCGATTTGAAAGTGTTAGCACGAGATTCGAGTGAGGAACAAGTCGCGGCCTTCGCACAACCTTGGTGGATGCTCAAACAAGGTTGATAAACAAATTAATCGTACAGGAAGCTTCCACAAGAGAGTTTGATTGAAAACCCTCTATCAATTTCAGTTGAGGTAGTTCAGAGAGTGGGTTTCGAGTAAGTTGCAGTTCGCGGTGGTGAAAGGGATCGGAGGTGTAATTTTTGTGGGTTTCAGGTGAAATTGATGATTGTATTCGATTAAGGGTAGATAGAAGTTCGTTCATGTCGATTTAATTGAGTTATTATTGGCTTTTAAGGCTCGAACGGTTTGGACTTGATGGCCGACGGTTACTCGACCGATTACACTAAGAAACGGACACTTCATTGCTTTAATCGATGCTTTAACGGTTCGAATTATCATCTAAACAGACTTGGGATCGGTTTTAGGTTACAAAAACGAGTGATTTTTGGTGTTCTAGGCCCGCCGGAGCTCCGCCGGAGCTGGGCCGGAACCGTGGCCGGAAACACGGGGGTGAAGGGCAAAGGAGGGTTGGGTTTTGGTTAATTACATCCTTGGTCCCTGTAGTTTTGTTTTTTGTTATTTTATGCTAGAACTCACTTTTGGGAGTTTCAATGTTAACAAAACAACCCCCTAACTTTATTATCTTAAATTTTAAATACCTTAAAATTATTAACTTTATAAATTATCTATAAGTATCATTATTATTTTAAATATTATTATTGTTACTATTATTATTATTATTATTATTATCATTATAGTTATTAGTATTATTATTATAACTTGTATCATGATTACTACTATTATTATTAACATAATTAATATTATTTGATATTTTATTTTTAACTTTCATATATTAAAAGTTAGAAATGACTAAAAAGGATAATCATAAATAACACATGGGTTTCATAATTGACAATAGTAACCCTTGTAAGAGCAAACGAAGTTAACCTTTAGATAACAAAAATATGAGATGTTACAGTCTCCCCAACTTGAAAGAATTTCGTCCCGAAATTAAAAGAAATGAAACTATACAAATAAGAACGGTATTTCTTCTTCATGTGCTGCTCACGTTCCCAAGTAAATTCAGCGCCACGTTTATTTTCCCAACGAACCTTGACGATTTGGGTTGTTGTGGTCCTAGTCTTCTTCATTATGCGATCCATGATCTCAACAGGTTTCTCGACAAAATGCAATGACTCGTCAATCTGGATGTCTTCCAACGGAACATACAGACTTTCGTCGGCCAAGCACTTTCTCAAATTTGAGACGTGAAATACAGGATGAACTCCACTAAGGTCGGAAGGTAGCTCTAGTTTATAAGCCACTTTCCCAATCCTTTTCATGATTTTGAAAGGTCCTACAAACCTTGGAGCCAGTTTGCCCTTCTTTCCAAAGCGTACCACACCTTTCCACGGTGAAACCTTAAGAAGAACCATCTCCCCAACTTGGAATTCCAATGGCTTACGTCGCTTGTCAGCATAGCTCTTTTGACGACTTCTCGCCACTTCAAGGTTCTTACGAATGATAGAAACTTTATCGGTCGTCTCTTGTATAAGTTCAGGACCAGTGATGAAGTTTTCACCAATGTCGGTCCAACAGATCGGTGAACGACATTTTCGACCATAAAGTGCTTCAAACGGTGCCATCTTGATACTCGAGTGGTAACTATTGTTATACGAAAATTCCGCGAGCGGTAGATGCGTATCCCAATCGCCACCAAAGTCAAGAACACAAAGGCGTAGCAAATCCTCCAAGGTTTAGATCGTTCGCTCGGTTTGACCATCAGGTTGAGGATGGTAAGCCGTGCTTAGATCTAGTTGTGTACCCAAGAGTTCTTGCATAGACGACCAAAAATATGAAGTGAAGCGAGCATCTCGGTCGGATATGATGTGCAGAGGTACCCCATGACGACTTACAATCTCATCAATGTATATAGAGCTAACTTTGATGTCTTGTAAGTGTCACGTATGGGTATAAAATGTGCCGGCTTGGTCAATCGGTCAACGATCACCCATATGCTATCATGTCCTCGGGAGGTTCGGGGTAACTTAGTTATGAAGTCCATGGATATGTGTTCCCACTTCCACATAGGGATCTCGGGTTGCTCAAGTAATCCACTTGGACGTTGATGTTCGGCTTTAACCTTCGTACACGTGAGACACTTAGCTACATAAGTCGCTATGTCTTTCTTCATTCCAGGCCACCAATATTGACCACGTAGGTCCATATACATCTTATCGGAGCCAGGATGAATAGAATAACGAGTTTGATGAGCTTCGTTCATGATGAAGGTATGGAGGTTATCGCGATTTGGAACCCAAATTCGATTTGCGAAGTACATCAATCCATTAGGTTTCGTTTCCAATTGGGTTAGAAGATTATGCTCCAATTCATCCTTCAATCTTCCTTCTCGTTGTACCATTTGTTGAGCCTCCAGGATACTAGACTCGATGTCACTATCTATTCTCAGGTTTTGTAGCAGTACGGTGGTCTCGTTGACATCAAGTCGGATCTCAGTATCGAACTCTCCCAAAGTATCAAACCATTGACGTCGATCGCGAATTTCTTGGAATGAGATCATCTTGTTGTGAATCTTTCGGCTTAGTGCATCGGCTACAACGTTTGCTTTACCAGGATGGTAACGAATGTCACAATCGTAATCACTAATCAACTCCACCCAACGATGTTGTCTCATATTGAGATCTTTTTGATTGAAAACGTGTTGAAGGCTTTTGTGATCGGTGTAGACTATACGTTGCGTACCATACAAGTAGTGTCTCCAAACCTTCAAAGCAAAGACAACAGCACCAAGCTCGAGATCGTGTGTTGTATAATTCACCTCGTGAACCTTCAATTGTCTCGATGCATAAGCTATGACCTTCCCTCGTTGCATGAGAACACAACCAAGGCCTTGTTTAGATGCATCACAATACACGGTGAAATCGTCGTTTCCATCGGGTAGGGTCAAGATAGGAGCATTGCACAACTTATGCTTCAATGCTTCAAAAGCTTCTTCTTGCTCATGACCCCACTCGAATGGTTTATTCTTTTGTGTCAAAGTAGTGAGCGGTTTTGCGATCCTCGAGAAGTCGGCAATGAAACGCCGATAATAACCAGCAAGACCAAGAAAAGAACGAACTTCGGTAGGAGTTGTAGGAACATACCAATTTTTCACAGCTTCCACCTTTGCAGGATCAACGTGAATACCTTGGCTATTCACCACGTGTCCTAGAAATTGATCTTCCTCGAGCCAGAAATCACATTTCGAGAACTTCGCGTACAATTGCTCTTTCTTCAACAATTCAAGAACCAATCTCAAATGTAGTTCATGATCGGTGTTGGACTTGGAATAGATAAGTATGTCATCAATGAAGACGATCACAAACTTGTCTAGATAAGGCTTGCATACTCGGTTCATGAGATCCATGAAGACAGCAGGAGCATTGGTTAAACCAAAAGGCATCACCATAAACTCATAGTGCCCATAACGAGTACGGAAAGCGGTCTTTGGGATATCATCATCATGGACTCGCAATTGATGATAGCCAGAACGTAAATCGATCTTCGAGAAGATAGCAGCTCCTTGAAGTTGGTCAAACAAATCATCGATACGAGGAAGAGGATAACAGTTCTTGATGGTAAGCTTGTTAAGCTCACGATAATCGATGCACATACGAAACGTTCCATCTTTCTTCTTCATGAAAAGAACAGGTGCACCCCAAGGCGAAGAACTAGGACGGATGAAGCCCTTCTCGGATAACTCTTGAAGTTGACTAGAGAGTTCTTGCATTTCCGATGGTGCAAGTCGATATGGTGACTTAGCCACGGGGTTTGCTCCCGGTATCAAGTCAATTTTAAACTCGACTTCACGCACGGGAGGTAAACCACTAAGGTCATCGGGAAATACTTCAGGAAAGTCTCGTACGATAGGGACATCCTTAAGTTCTTTCCCTTTGACTTTCGTGTTGACCACGTAAGCCAAGAAGGCCATATACTTCTTGCTTAAGCACTTTCGGGCTTGAGTGCAAGACATGAGTTTAAGTCCTTTGGAAGATTTTTCACCGAACACTTTCAAAGTATCTCCCGAGGGTAACGGTATACGAATGCACTTCTCGAAACAAATGATCTCGGCATGGTGTTTGGCTAACCAATCCATACCAATGCTGACGTCAAAGCTTCCAAGTTTCATAGGGATAAGATCGATAAGAAAATCATGCGTGTCAAGGCTTAAGATGCAATCACGAATAATGACGTCAACGGTGATCGGTTCTCCATCGGCAACTTCAACAGTAAGAGGTCTTTCTAGTTTCGTATGTGACTTAGCAAGTATGGGTTCAAACTCTAACGAAACAAAACTCTTATCGGCTCCAGAATCAAATAGGACATAGGCATAAGTTTTATTAATAAGGAACATACCTGTTCAATTTTAAAGGTATTTAACGACATAGGTAACACATGAACAGAATTAGTTCACAAAATTAAAGGTAAGTTAACATACCATTCACCACATCGTTGTTTGCTTGTGCTTGATTTGCGTTGATGTTGAAAGCACGTCCTCGGGCTTGTGGCACATTACCCACAAGACGGGGACATTGTGGGCGGAAATGACCAGGTTCCCCACAGTTATAGCAAACACGGTTTGTGACCACGGCGGCGTTGTTAGGTGCACGGTGACAAGTCGCCACCAAGTGACCATATTTACCGCATAAAGTACAGATACGACATGGTTGATTTCCCGGGTGATGGTACCTACAAATGTTGCACATAGGCTGAGGACCAGCATAAGCCCTAGCCCCAGACACTTGTGCCACAGGTGCAGCCGCAGGTACAAGTTGTCTTTGAGGTTGTTTGGGTGCAGCCACAGCATAATTGCGCGCCGGTGTGAATTTGCGCTTCTTGTTGTTGTTGTTGTTGTTGTAAGACGGTTCAGCTTTGGTCTCCTTAACAGCCTCGGTAGCCGTCTTCTCTACCTTCTTTGCACCCTTCACAGACATGGTGCCCGCTCGTATATGGTTCTCGGTGAGTTGAGCGGTGATAGTAATGGCTTCTTCCAATGTTGTGGGTCGGCTACCCACCACAGCATCTTGAATTTGGGGTGGTACACCCTTAATGAACTTCTCGATGTTGCGGGGGACAGTGTCGACCATGTGAGGCAGCAGTATACTCAACTCATGATGCCTAGTTGAGTAGGCCAAATGGTCACCATCGTTTTGCTTCAAGTTCCAAACTCTTCTTCCAACTTTTGCAACTCACTTCTTGGGCAGAACTTCGCGATGGCGATGTTCTTGAACTCTTCCCAGGTAAGTGCTTGCACAGCTTCAGGTCCACGGTTTCTCTTCTCGCTATTCCACCAGGTAAGTGCCCTTTGTTGAAGCATACTAGTGGCATAACGAACCTTGAGCGTCTCGGGACACTCACAATTGATAAAGGTATTCTCTATGCTTTCGAACCACTCAAGAAGACCAGTGGCTCCTTCCTTGCCACTAAAACTAGTGGGCTTGCAAGAGCTAAAGTGTTTGAAGGTGCAAGTTTGATTGTTCCCGTGTTGATTGTTCCCGTTTTGGTTGTTGCTATTCTCTCCATGACCATTTCCATTGTTGCTAGCGTTGGTCATTAAGGTGCTGTTAAGTTCAGCAACCATGGTCGGGATGACAGCAGCCATTTGTCGAGCAATCATGGCGGCTAACTTACGATCGGAACTTCCACGCTTTCCATGATGACGAGACATGCTAAAATATACAAAATGAGTTAGATACGAGAATTGGAATAACAAGGATCATAGTTCAACAAGAATAAGGCAAAAGTTGTAAGGCACATGGAATGGTTCCATTTGGTAACGCATTACCACTTGGAAACGTTGACACGTCAAGGTAAGTTGACCCACTCGCCTTAGAAATTTGTGTATGTTGACCATAGTTTATCACTCATCCCAGAAATCCCCAGGTAAGCATAACTAGTCCCGTAGGATTTGTGCGATATGCTTGCCTTAGCCCGAGGGCCTTTTGCCAGGAAATCCGGAATACAGGTGTCTATGTGTCATACAAATTTCTTAGGTTCATGAAATCAAAACCTTGATGAGATTTTACATAGATTAGACATAAGTCTAAGGATCCAAGTCATAAGCATAAGTATACAATTCCACGTGTCGTCGAGAATAAGATTAAGAAGTTTCATTTGTAGGGGAGAGTCAAAGTGTCAAAGGTAAGTTTAGGGAGACGAGTAACAAAGTTTAAACAATTACAAGGCAAACCTATGCTAAGGCATCAAGTTGCATATAAGTAAGGTATAGCATTATGTAGCATGTAACAATATATATATTTCCAAGAATATAAATATTTTTCTAAGAGGTTCATGCATAAGCTATAGTCTAGGTCACCATTTCTAATAACCTAAATCCCTATAGTTATGGGCTCTGATACCAATCTGTCACACCCCAACCTTGACGGCGGAAACGTCGAGATGTGAGGGTTAAGATTGTTCACAGCCACATAACGCTATATTTAAATTGCAAATATTATTATCATAAGTTTTAAAATGAAATACAAGCATAGGTCTCAAACATGAAATAAGTTCCAAACAAGACTAAACATTTCATAAACATTTTATTCATTAACTAGGTCCAAGTCCTAGTTTTATTGCAAGCTTCAAAAGTTCACTTTAAACTTGAGGTTGACCTGAAACATGATAAAAATAAGAGTCAACTAAAATAGTTGGTGAGTTTCCAAGGTTTTCATACATAATAAGAAAAAGGTTACAAGTAGCAATTCATGTCATAGGTCATAAGCAAGTAAGGTTATAGAACACATATCGTTACAACCAAACCTCGACTTGATTACAAGTATAAAAGATTGGCTAAGTGTATTTGGTTCCCATGATGAACAAGCATACGTCATCAGGAGTCGGCAATACATCGACTTTAGCACCAAATAGGCTTGTCAGGCCCAAAGATCTAAGACGTCTCCAGGCTAGCAATAGTTAATGATTGTAAACAAACTATGTATCTCATATAATCACTTACAATACACAAATAACCATGACAAAATAATAAGCTGAATTGCATGTGATTTACAAGTCTCAAATGTGTATAAGTGTATCATGTATAAACAATCATGTTTCACCCCAAAATAGTGTGAAAATATGAAAAAGGGGCAAGGAAACTCACATGGAAATAAGTATAAAAAATGACGATTAATAAGATAAATAATAGGCGTCGTTCCAAGGTGAATCGTCACAAGGCACCTAAATATATATATTCACAAGGTTAAAGTTTAATAATAAATTTAACAAACTAACGTGAACTAGAGTTCAATTTGACGTTTGGGGCTTTGTCAATTATGTTTAACAATTGGATATCAATTATATTTTCTTGAGAACAATATATTTATATTTTATATAAAGATGTGAAATAAGAATAACATTTATGATAATTTTGAAATATTTATAAAGTTTAAACAAAGTTTTATAACTAAATAAAATAAACACGATTTAACCAATAGGTTAAAGGCAATATTTGAAATAATAGTTTGTGTAAATTAAACTAGTATTTAAAGTCTAAATTTTATAAAAAATATACTAACTATATCATTAGCTTTAGAATATTAAATAAAAATATAAGAATATTTTTATGAATAAATTACAGAAAAATAATTAAATGGTTTTTAAATAAATAAAGTTTATAAAATGATTTTTTATAATTTTTAGCAATTTTTAGAATTTTTATATAGCCTTTTTAAGGCAAAAACCTTTTAAAAAATAGCATGAGGGTGCCCGGGTTCGAACCCGGGACCTCATGGATGGAATGCAACATGCCGACCACTCTACCAAGGCTTCCAGCCGCGATTATAACCCATTTTTAAATCTTAAAACCATTGCCAAATAGAAACCCCCAAATTTCACATGAACCCTAGATCAAACAAACCCAAAATTGATGATTAATTCGTGTAAAAAAGCCGAATTAAGGTTAGGGCTTTTAATCTCTATGAAAAACCGACTGTGTAGGTGAAATCAATTACCCGATTTGAAAGTGTTAGCACGAGATTCGAGTGAGGAACAAGTCGCGGCCTTCGTACAACCTTGGTGGATGCTCAAACAAGGTTGATAAACAAATTAATCGTACAGGAAGCTTCCACAAGAGAGTTTGATTGAAAACCCTCTATCAATTTCAGTTGAGGTAGTTCAGAGAGTGGGTTTCGAGTAAGTTGCAGTTCGCGGTGGTGAAAGGGATCGGAGGTGTAATTTTTGTGGGTTTCAGGTGAAATTGATGATTGTATTCGATTAAGGGTAGATAGAAGTTCGTTCATGTCGATTTAATTGAGTTATTATTGGCTTTTCAGGCTCGAACGGTTTGGACTTGATGGCCGACGGTTACTCGACCGATTACACTAAGAAACGGACACTTCATTGCTTTAATCGATGCTTTAACGGTTCGAATTATCATCTAAACAGACTTGGGATCGGTTTTAGGTTACAAAAACGAGTGATTTTTGGTGTTCTAGGCCCGCCGGAGCTCCGCCGGAGCTGGGCCGGAACCGTGGCCGGAAACACGGGGGTGAAGGGCAAAGAGGGGTTGGGTTTTGGTTAATTACATCCTTGGTCCCTGTAGTTTTGTTTTTTGTTATTTTATGCTAGAACTCACTTTTGGGAGTTTCAATGTTAACAAAACAACCCCCTAACTTTATTATCTTAAATTTTAAATACCTTAAAATTATTAACTTTATAAATTATCTATAAGTATCATTATTATTTTAAATATTATTATTGTTACTATTATTATTATTATTATTATTATTATCATTATAGTTATTAGTATTATTATTATAACTTGTATCATGATTACTACTATTATTATTAACATAATTAATATTATTTGATATTTTATTTTTAACTTTCATATATTAAAAGTTAGAAATGACTAAAAAGGATAATCATAAATAACATATGGGTTTCATAATTGACTATAGTAACCCTTGTAAGAGCAAACGAAGTTAACCTTTAGTTAACAAAAATATGAGATGTTACAGCTCCCGAACTCTCTGCCCTTGGTGCCTTGCAGTCCCTGCTTATGTGACCCCTTCCACGGCAGTTATAGCACCGTACCACCCCACACTCTCTTGCCTCATGACCGGTCTTTCCACAACGGAAACATACATTGGTCCCCAATCTACATTCCCCGGGGTGTTTTCGTCCACAGTTACAGCAACCCGTCACCCCCATATTGGATGTGACCACACGTCGGTCATCCACCCTCGCAACCTTGTTGTTTGGGGTGAAACTCTCACGTTCAACCCGCTTTCCTTTCAAATTCTTGTCGTCGCTACCCTCCTTATTTACTTCAATCACGGTCGTCTCCTTCACCGCCCTAATTACCTCAGTCACCATCAACGGCAGAATCGTCTGCATCGCATGTTGAACTCCCGCAACCACAGCCTCTTTCATTGCGGTCCTCAGGTTAGCACTATCATCACCGCATTCCGGGTGATGGATTTCAGGCTCTTCGGGTGCCATCTCAGCAACCCTTGTCATGCTCCTCGTGACACGTGATCCAGCACCACGTCCACCACAACCTTCACCTGACACAGCCTTCGAAGATCTACCACCGGCCATCCTCTAAACACACTGAAAGATTCAAACACTAACACTGTCATCCAAGGAATAGCTCAGTTTATGTCAAGTATAGTAAGTCCCTAATTACAGTGGCCAGTTGTGATTAGCCACTTACTTCACTCTTCATACCCCGAGCATTACCTGTCCTGACTATATCAGTATCTAAATCTATCAGCAACACATAACCCACATAACATGCGCACGTAATACCGATTAACTTTACGAAAATACCTGATGGCACGCAGCTACTCAGATTGGCATCCCATTCCCTTTCCGTCCCATTTTCAGTTTAAGTTAAGGTTTATTTTGAAAATTTACCCATTTCACTTAAACTTTGGCTCTGATACCAACTTGTAAGGCACCGTTCCTGGGACGCCTACAGTTGGTAATTCATCGCACTCAAAACATATAATTACATTTTTCCTTTCATAAATAGTTGCAGCGGAAACATTAAAAACACAATTTCATTCCATCAAAATACTTTTGCACAATAATACAATCGTTCCTTTAACAATATTATGTTACATTTATTACAAAAGCATTAAACATAAAGATGCCATCCAAAATACGCTGAGTAGCCACCCCGTGCCATCCTCAGCAACATACCTGCCAACTGGAAACACATCAAAGTCAGCGTTGTTGAGTGAGTTCTAGCTTTATAATAAAACATACTTTACTTTCATTAAAACCGTTCTCTTCTTTCACGCGATCATACATCATACGTACACATAGATAATATCTTTATTATCTCTTTCGTTCATTCATTCATTCGTTCGTTATAACTTTACTTGCGCATCGGATATCTTCCGTACCAATACCTTATGCTACACCCCGAACCATTTAGCTACTGGGCCGAAGTCAATAAATGAACAGCTGAGTGTATGCCGCAGTACTAGAGGTAAGCGATAGAGGTTCTACATAAATGGTCGATCACAAAGAAAGACCCTGATATCTAATGCTTGCAAGACTTTTCAGTATTTTCCACTTTACATTACATAATACTTCATTTCATTCATTATATCTTTACTTGCGCATCGGATATCTTCCGTACCAATACCATATACTACACCCCGAACCATTTAGCTACTGGACCGAAGTCAATAAATGAACAGCTGAGCTATGCCGCAGTAGAGGTAAGCGGTAGAGGTTCTACATAAATGGTCGATCACTAAGGAGGACCCTGATATCCAATGCTTGCAAGACTTTTCGGTATTTTCCACTTTACGTTACATAATACTTCATTTCATTCATTAACGTTCGACGCAATGCCATGGAAAGATAAACATACATAATAAGAAACATAAACATAAACATACACATATTACCATATAGGGCATCATCATACATACGCATCAGTCATACATCACATCATACACACTATGCATCACACGCACCGCCATGCCTAACATCACACATAACATTATACATATCATCGTCATCAGTCGCATGCCTCACAGGCACATGAACTTCAGTCGCATGACCATCATGCGTATGGACCTCATTCGCATGGAAATCATGCGCATGGACCTCAGTCGCACTCCAATCGGCCGAATGGCCTCCAATCGCCCTCCAGTCTGTCACCTAGCCCTAGCTGATGCAGAATGTAGTTCATCCCGACCGCAGCCGACGGGTTTCGGCCTCCAACCCCTTCCAAACCACTTTTAAGCTCAAATCAACCATCCTAAACCTTAGGGAAACATACCACGACCTCATTCAAGCATAACCAAGCAAGAAATCAAGCCTCAAACACATCATACACATTCATACATGCATAAAAACGGGTTTTCACCCAAAACTCAAAAATAGGTTTTCAGATGTGTTCCAGCCCCAAAATCAGTTGGAAACGAGTAAAAGAGGGGTCCTAAAACTCACCTTAACGATCCCGACGAGTAGAGCTTCGATTTGACTCGCTGCACGTCGATTTCCACGCTCGAATCCACTCAAACCAAGCTTTTCTCCTCTTTTCCTCTTTCTCTTCTCCTCTCCTCTCTTGGCTGAAATATGAGAAGGGTTGGGGTGTTTCCCCCTTTTATACTCCCATTCATTGGTGTTTCTCTCGTTGGCGAGTTTGGTCCCTCGACTTTGGACTTTATTTCTTTTTCTTTTTTCGTCGGCTTCAAAGAAAATTTCCGGGTGTTACAATATATATATATATATATATATATATATATATATATATATATATATATATATATATATATATATGTATATATATATATATATATATATATATATATATATATATATATACACACACATAAATAAAAACAATCCCTTAGATATGTTAAATTACATAAATAGTCCCTATAAGATGAAAAGACTAAAATACCCTTAGGTTTTAAAGAAAAATTAACATTTGTTAGTGTTAATACTTAATACTTTAACTTGATACTTAGAAAATACAAACCCCAAACTTGTTACATAAACCCTTAGTACCCAAACCTGTTACTTTGAATAACCATAGGGACTATTTATGTAATTAACTCTAAATTTTTATGCCATAATTTTTTTATTTTCAAAAGGTTAGATACACTATTGATTATAACAATACGTATAAGTTGTCCAATTACGACAATACATATATATACACACTAATTACTACACCATGCTTAAGCCAATTATAACAGTTGTCTAACGTATAATGACACATGCAAGTTGTTGACGCCTGACATATCAACATATATGTAGCTATAATGATGCATTTAGAACATTACAACGATCCATTCAAAACCATCATCAATCGAAAACACACGTGTCACGTTTGCGATATTACATATCATTCACACACATAAATCAGTTTATACAAATTTATTATATATTTTAACTTTTTTCATAAAAAGTTCACTTAGATGTACATGCGGAATATATGTAATGTATAAATTTTTATAACTAATTTTTGTTTGATAATAATTGTCCTGAAAGTATTTGTATCTTTCTCGGTTGCACTAAAATTTTTAAACTTAAATAACTTTAATATGAGTTATCAATTTTTTTAATTATATCATAAAATTATATATATATATATATATATATATATATATATATATATATATATATATATATATATATATATATATATATATATATATATATATATATATATATATTGATTTGAATATACATTCTGATATTTTAAAAAGTGTTATATACTATTGATTATAACAGTATGTCTAAATTATCCAATTATAATAGTGTGCATATACACACTAACGGTGTGCTTAAAACAATTATAACAATTGTCTAATGTATAAGGAAACATGTAAGTTGCCCACCCCTGCCACATCAACAAAATATATAGCTATGATGATGCGTTCAGACCTTTACAACGACGCATTTAAAAACACCGTCATTCTAAAATACACGTGTCCCGTCCATGATATTACATATAATTCACATGCATAAATCACTTTATACAATTTTATAAACTAACTATATTAAGCAAATGATATTATAAGATAAGATACAATTGAAACCCAGTGTATTACACGGGTTGAATATATAAAATATATAATAAAATAAAATTTTATTAATTACAAATGATATTATAAGATAAGATACAATTGAAATTACATATGAGTAAGCACTATAAATGATAAACAATTATATTAACTTTTTAATTTTTTTGTAATTTCAAAAAATAAATTAAATATTTTTCTTCAAAACAAACCGTTTTAAAAATTATCATTTTCAAAAATTTCCTTACTATAGCTTCGAGATTTAATTGTTCTTTTATTTTTTAAAGTTTTTACTTTTAAAAACCACTAATTTTAAATATTTAGTATTAAAAAGTTTGATGTTTTCAAAAAATTTCTTTTTATAAAAAATTATTTCTTTAAAATAACATTAATAAAAATATTTCTTGCTTAGTTTATTAAAATCCTTTTTAATGTAAAAAAAATAAATAAAATTATTAGTAATTAATGTAGTAATTAATATGAGAGAGAATCGGAAAAATTTGATAAAAATGAATGTGGTGATAACATGTGTTACTCTTATTTACCCTTTTATTAGAGTAGGAATATTACTTTAAGATATATCATTTGAACTAATATATAGAAATGAATCCGTTGTAATATTATATGTAATCTCTTTATTTTACATATAATCACACTATCATTTCGCTTAAACCAATTGTAATAGGTGTTTCACGTTCAACACGTGTAAGTTGCCAACTCCTAACACATCGACAAAACGCGTAGCTACGATGACACCTTCATAACGCATTTAAAACCAACGTCACCGGAAACACACGCGTCGCGATCACGATAATACAAATCATGCACACGCTTAAATCACATATTATACAAATATAAAAAAAATTAAAAACAACTAATTATAGCAAATTAGACCTTTTAAGGCCCCACATGACTTAATTCTTCATAGGCATTTTCGTAAATTCACCCGCTCAAACTTCGGTATATTACACGTAGCAACACTCTTACATACTCTTCATCCAGCTTTTCTCTCGGTTTCTCAGATTCTTCATATGAATCTTTACAGAATTTGAACGAAAATCTCTTCATGTTCGTCGTTCGAATTCAATTCATCTTCACATTCGTTGTTTTTCTCACTGATTTTTTGGTTTTCTTCACAGAACTTGTTGGTATATAGTCTGTTAATGGTGCAGTTCATGTCGTCGTCGGAGAACAGCAATGTGTGGCAGTTGCTGGAGCCGGAGGCGGCGCCGGTGGCCGGAGAAGACACTCCGATGTGTTTCGAGGAGACCGGGGGGCTCGAACCGGTTCCGAAACGGTGGAAGTCGTTGTCTCCGGATATGGATACTCAGGTTGATTTCTGTTGCTGTTTTGGATTGGGGTTTTTTATGTGTGAGTTATTGGATGATTGGTGTTTGTTGGGAGTTTAATGTGTTTTATATGGTGATTAGTTAACTTCTGTTGATTTGTTTGCTTGTGTAGCTCATTAGAAAGTTTTTTATTGATTATTGTTTTATGAAATGATGTCAATTGCTTGGTTTGTTTTCGAATTTAATCCGATTGTTTTGACCTAAGTGGTGAAATTGGGATGAGGGGAGGTAGTCAAGAGCAATGTAATGAAGGTATATGTTATATTCTTAGCACTATTAACCATTTATGTTAGGTAATTTGATGAATAATGAATGTGAGAATGCAATGATACAAATATTTAGCAAATTTTGATTTTTGGGAATAAAGTTATAAGTTGAATGATTCAAATACAAAGGGTGTGTGTTCTTGAATATACCATGAACATTTAGCAACAAAGTTTACAATCTAGAACTATATTTTAGAAGATATCTTAAGAAAATTTTGCAATAATTGTTGATAATTATTATTGTTAAGTTATAGTTGTTTCAAGTTAAGGATGTTTTAGGCTTGTAATTGAGTGCTTTAGATGAGTTCAAGGAGAAAAGTTTATGTTAAGCTGCATTTTGATTTTTGATGTCAAATTTACTACTTTTGCACACTTTTCATATAGGCTTTGTTGCAAACTTTAATTTGACATAATTGTATTGAAATGCTTGCTATGATCTTATATCTCGCTCATATTTTATGAACTTAAGATTTGATTTGATTTTAAATTTAGTCATAAAAGACTGCTAGAATTAATGATTCAATAAAGTCACCGCTTTTTTAGCGGTGGTGATGAGTGGCATTCTACAAATGGAGTCATATAAGGAAAGACTATGTGGACTAGCTACTCGATGTATCGTCATAAGTCACGTCACAAGTCACGTGATCCACTTTGTGAACGGTGGGCCTTGTCACGGACGTAGATTAAATCTACACAGAACAAACTAATATAGTAAAAACTCGTTATATCATGACACTTGTAAGAGGATTGGTTTATAGTCGGTGTAAACTATCGTCATCCGAAACTAACTTGTTCTATTTTTATTTGTCCATTCATTTTTATCTCATGCTTTTTATATTAAAAAAAACAGTCATTATTTGCCTTTAAAAATGTGCTTCCTTGGAAATAGTTTATATATAAGTTTGAGTTGATTTACATGTTATAAGCTAGTTTTGCACAAAATGGACAAGTTGTTGTACTTGACAATTGTACTTTTAAAATACACAATTAAGACTACATTTTCAATGAGATGTGGTTTAGGCCAATTTTGGCATGCTACTTACTTTTTGTCTTCTGACCATGTGTGTGTCTATCTTTTATAGCAACCGATACTTGATAACGAGCTTCTAGTTCCGCAATGTCATTTTGACCCACTTAATGAACCAAGCCCATTGGGTTTGCGTTTAAGGAAGAGTCCATCATTGTTAGAGCTAGCTCAAAAGAGGCTCAACCAAGCAAATGCTGACAAGGATGATATGACCATTGAATGTCTTGAAGCAAATGCCAAGAGAGATTCGAAGGCAAAAACACGAGCCAGGGCCTCAAGTTCCATGGATAAGTTGAAAGCTTCTCATTTTCCAGCTTCACTTTTAAGGATCGGTCGATGGGAGGTATTTACATTGGATTTGGTCTTGCTCTTATTAATTAGAGGTCGCATTTTCGACCAATTTACTTTTAACATGTTGAAGATTTAGGTTGTGTTTTAGTGTTAAATCAACAACTTTAGCTACGAGGTAACAAGTCAAGCGGGTCAAAATTTACCTAAACGCTTTTTAATGCATTTAACCTCCTAAATTTTTGGCTCAAATATCTAGATTATTGTTGTAAACTATATTTTTGTTGTAATCATAATTAACACATTAGTTTCTTATAGTTTTTATTAATAAATGGACAAAAGGTGTATGCGGGTCAACCCAACCCGAATGACGTGTAATAAAATGAATTGTTCCAACCTGGCCCCGTTACCCAACCCACCCATCTTGCTACCTTGTAAATCAGGAATGCTTAAAAAAGCTTTTATGGTCAAAACTTGTTCTTGTTGCAGTATGTGTCGAAATATGAAGGTGATCTAGTGGCAAAATGTTACTTTTCAAAGCATAAGATCGTATGGGAAGTTCTTGATGGTGGACTAAAGAAAAAGTTTGAAATCAATTGGGCGGATATCGTGGGTCTGAAGGCAAACTATGCAGCTGATGGGCCTGGAAATTTGACTATTGTGGTGAAATTCTCATTTCCTTGTACTCTTGTATCCTATGTGTTTATTAGTCCACTTAACTTCTGTTCAACGGCTTACTCTTTTATTGTCAGCTTGATAAACCACCACTCTTCTTTAAAGAAGTCAACCCACAGCCCAGAAAACACACACAGTGGCGGTCCACTTCAGACTTTACAGATGGAGAAGCAAGCACACAAAGGTATTGATATGCATGTTCCTTTTATCATTTTTTTAATGGCCTTGAAGTTAGAGGTGGCAATGACCCATATAAACAGCATTTGAACCATTGCCAAATTGTTAGGCCCTCCCATCTTGTACCTCTCTTTAGCATTCTTTTGCTTGCTTACCATTGTTTCTGCAGGCAACATTTTCTACAATGTGAACAAGGCGTGCTAGACAAGCACTATGAAAAGCTGATCCAGAGTGATACTCGACTCAACTTTCTGAGCCAGCAGCAAGACATTGTTTTAAACCTCCCATATTTCCCGCCAAATACTTCCATTAATGACCAAGATATGTCAGGGAACAGTGTTTTTTACCTACCAGAAATCTATGGTAGTTCACATATGGCTTCCCCATCTACTCTTCTTCCTTATTCATCTAGAACTATTGAATCAGGCCCTCTTAGTTTGCTCAATCATGACATGTCTAAAGAAGCTCACTCTTCAAGTTCAGGTACTATTTCTACCAAAAAAATTGATGATTGAATAATCAGAGCTAAGAAATACTCCCTCGGGCCCAAATTTACACGTTTTACTAGGGACATAGATTAATCATACAGGTGGCAGAATGGGTGGGTCAGGGACGTTGTGTAACTGGTCAAAGCAGGTTTAACACAAGTTATAAAAACAGCCTGGTTTGGTTTGGGTTGGGTTGACCTGCTAACACTTTTTTTCTGTTTTACTTATGGCAAGCAAGATTTTGTTGACCCACAAACAATCATTTTTTGTTTCTTTTTATTAAAGTCATTTAACTTTTTTCTTTGTCATAGTTCAGTCCCTGTATTTTCATATGATTTTATTCATCAGGTGTGTCTATGGACATTGACGGGCAAAACAATATGAATCAAGTGTATGCACCTGGTCTTCAGCCAAGCATGTCACTATCCGATCTTGTAAACCACATCGGAAACAGTCTTTCCGAGCAAAATGTCCCCATGAATTTACCATTTTCCAGTAATGTCCCTCTGCAGAATTACCCAAGAGATATGTTAGAAAACATTGCACAGATCCTACTCAGTGACAACCAGTTGACAGCAGCTTCAGACGAGAGAACTCTCATGTCAAGAGTCAACTCCCTCTGCAGCCTTCTTCAAGATTATGAAAATGGTCAGCAAATTGTAAATAACAGTTCTATCCCTCATCATAATCTTATCCCTCATCAAGGAAGAAATGACAGTTATACCCATGATTCTATTCTCATGCCTGTTAATACAACACCAACACCAATAGCTAATCAGATAATCAGTTCTACTCCTGGTCCCAGTCAGATGATGCAGCAAGATGGAAATGACATTTCTAACCCTGAGGCTAACCAGGAATCGGGTATTTCAAGAAAGGACTCGTATTCTGAGCTGGTGCATCAGCTTCCCCGCATAGCGTCTCTCCCTAGGTTCTTGTTTGATATTTCTGAAAATGGTGAGATATTGAAGTGATGGGTCTCGTGCTTTTGGAGATTTAGAAGTGTTGATATAAGCATCCATGAAGAATGCCGAGGCCTTTTCGTATTAAGAAACTTCTGTGAATATATGCAGTTGTTTATAAGTCAGTTTATGTTTTTAAGCAGTTGTTTATGTTGATAAAACTACATAATATATATATAATATATGCTTTTCTTTGTTTATATATGCAGTTACATTATAGTTTCCAAATTCATATGATAGCTTTCTTTATTTATCAGCATTTTCCATTTGACATCTGAGTATTGTTGGTTGATTGGATGTGTTTGGAAAAGATGATTATGTTATTTAAGAATTTGGTTAATATAGTAAACTTTTGTTTGCTTCATTGAGTAAACTTGCTTGTTTGATGAGTTTATTTGGGTATACTTAATACAATAGGTCAAAATAAATTAATCTTATAAAACCTACCAACTTAGAACGGATCCAAATAGACCATCACCACCCACCGTTGATGCCTACGCCACCAATAACGCCAACTCCATCACGGCCACCACCATAAAAACAAATATAGTGTTCCACTTGTTGCATTATATCAATATATACACATTAGTACAATCAAATGGTTAAATTGACTTTCCCTGAAGTTGAACGAATGTGGAGCATAAACACGACAGACAATAAGTAAGTAGTTTAAGTGATAAATGAAATATTCAGTCCTCCTTAGCACAATCACACAAATGAAACACACGCAACTGTAATTTATTCAATAACATCAATTCTTGTACAATCATTAGCTGTATAGAACTCGTCAGAAGACATTTCAAGTGCGAAAAATTTCCAACAGAGATCACTTGATCAATATGTAAACATATAAAAGCTACAAGTTTTCAACTTTCCGAACAATTAATTGATGCTCACTCAATATCAACATCTAGTTGACCACAAAAAAACGATCCTCGTTCTCTCAGTTAACGGGTGCATCTGGCTGGTTTTCAGGCCTTGCAGCTATGATTTCAGGTACCTGCTGGTATGCCATGCTTAACCTTGATAGAAGAGGGAATTCACTCTGCACCAACATATAAAAATATTTATTACTATTATCTTCATAAACAAACGTCAAAACATCTGCGCGATTATTTTACTTCTTTTCTACAATGACCCGATTCAACCCCATCCCATGTTTACCCAACCCAACTGATACCTTTTTAAATCACCAGTCTTAACATGAACCTTTTACCCGACCCGACCCAGCCCAATAAGTAAAATGCTGTATAAGAGCAGAGCATACCATATCAAAGTTGTATCTTTGTGATGCATTAATGATTGGCTCCAGAAACACATCAGCCTGCATAAGGTTGAGAACGGAGGAAACATTACTACAGTCGGCATATATAAGTTTACAAATTAATATGTGAGTTTGAGTTATAGCAGACGTTCGTTCTAGTGTACACACATGACTACTTTTACGTGGTCAGCTTTGTATAAAGACAGAGTACGTGCAAAAGAGAAAGTGTCAGTAGTCAGTACCAGAAGAAGTTCATCCCCGGTTGCATACTTGCCAGCATGATCTTTTAGTAAATTCTCCAGCGCTGTACAACGAGTTTTACAGAAATCAGGCTATTATGTACTTATATTTGTAATCAACAATAGTTGTAACATATTATATATATGTTTTCCTAGATGTTTTGGGAGTAAACATTTACCTGTAAAGCCTTTTCTAACATGCTTATGAACCCATGAAATCTTTTCGTCTTGACCAAGATTTCGTCCAATGTAACCCTGCACGTTGGGAAAATTTAAAAAAAAACATTAACAATCCATATATGCAATCTATTGTAACAATAACACAACATTTTATAACTCACCAAGATAGGTAACCTTATGAGAGGTTGCATGCTCGAAGTAACAATACTTGCAGCCTACAGATTCGAAAGTAGAACATATACATTACAGATTTTTACCAATATATGAAACAACATCGTAAGAAATTAATGATTTTAAAGCAAGAACATAAAGAAACCAAATGGTATACCTGATAGTTTATTGCCTTTTTCTTAATGTCACGCGGTAACAATGGATGCTTAGGGTACTTCTCTTCAAGGTACTACATTAAAGGGACAAAGTGCGAATAAATAAAAAGCGAGCGCTAATACACTATAATAACATGTGAAAACAGACACACACAGACACAAAAAGAAAAAGAAAACAATATAAGTTACTCACCATTATAATTGCAAAAGAATCAGCAAGCACAAAGTCACCATCCTTGATAGCAGGCACAAACCCAATAGGATTGATCTTTAAAAACTCTACATTTAGAAACAATGTGAAGTGAGTTAAACTATAAGTAAAAATAGAAGATAATGAAATCGATTTGACATCCATATTCACCCCAGATGCAAATTATTAAGGTGAGAACAACTTGAGAACTTTCTCAAGTTAACATAAGAAGAGGATGTTTGATCGTCAACAACGCGTAAAATTTGAAATTTTGGTAGTGTGTGTCTTAGAAATGTAGTTAAAATGAATGTGTAATTAGAAAAAGTTAGCATATGATGGAAAGAAGTTGTTTTGTAATACATAGTTGTTCTTAAAATCCCCAACAATGTATACAGAACCAATGAGAATAAGTGTTATAGATATTGCTTTCAGTTAACTTTGGTCTTAATCAGTATATTGAGTAGATATATTTATAGATTATTCCATGTATATTTTGTTTGTTTTTTATTATCGCAGATTCAATCAAACAATTTCATACATAGTTGTAACTTTATTATGTAATTGGACTATGACAGTTAGAAGAGTAAAAGTAAATAGGCATATGTGCATTAAAAAACAAAAACTGAAAGAATTCGAATATTGAATCCTACTCTAACCGAAAAAATCAAACAGCATTGTGAATTTGATTTTTAGTTCGGTTTCTAACCGTATCCAAATTTTGAATTCGGTTTTCGGTTCGGTCATCGGATCCACAAAATCTCGCTTATTTGGTTCGGTTATCCGAATTCAACCGAATCCAAATTGTGAATTCACTTTAATCAGTTGAATTCACTCAAACATGTTTCCAATTAAGTTCATTTTGTTAACGTATAAGTCCCAAAAAAAAATCATAACCGAATAAACCGTTAATCAATCCGTGAACACCCCTAATTTGCGTATCTCATGACTATAAAATAAAAATAAAATAAGAATAGTTACCAGGACTATATTGGTCATCTCTGAACAGATTAACGGGTTTGTATTCATATGAAAGTCCTGTTGACAAATCACAACCAACATATTAAAATGCATACTAATAATAATAATAAGTGTTATTGGATTTTAATAATCCCAACTTTCACTTATTGGTCGAGATTAATCTCAACTCATGAAATGTTTACAGACACTTCTAACTTTGAACTTATTTTCCTCCAATGATCTCTTACTAACTGAGAGTTAACACTCGTTAGTTTTTTTGATGAAATTAGGCTAACTTTGATCTACTTTTCAACTCCAGCACCACCTAGTCTCAATAGGTCTGTTTTTCATTGTATAACCTTCATCATCATCCAAAATCTATCTCAAACGAGTTTGGTGGTTTAAATCCGGAGGTGAGATTGAAAGGTTTTTTGGTACAGAAGTTTTAAATTGGCGGACCCGGTGATAGATTTCAACTTCTTTTTAGTGTTTTGGCCACAAAAACAGTCCATGTCATCAAAAACTAACGGGGTTAACTCTCAATTAGTAAGGGATCGTTGGAGGAAAATAAATTTAAAGTTGGGAGTATCTATATATATTTATTGAGTTGGGATTAATCCCAGCCAGTATATAAAACTTAGGATTATTAAAATCCGATAACCCTAATAATAATAATAATCTGTGGTTCAAACAAAGGTTAACTTAAAGAAAAATAATAATAAGAATAGAATACCTTTTAAGTTGAGGGCAATACGAACAGTATAAGAAGAACTGCTCATGAAAAAAGAATAGAGTTGCAGAGACACCATGTTGATTTAAGCAGAAAACCTAAGGATGATGATGATGATGATGATACAGAGAAATTGGGTAAAAGATGAATGAAGATCCGAGTACTGCAACATGCGATTTTATAAAACGCCTGAAAGATGGGAGTGACGTCAGCAGCTTTGTTTCTAGAAACTAGAAAGTTGAGGTGGAGGTTGACCATGATTTACACTTGGTCGATGTGTGTGGGGTCACATGTTGTGAGATTGTAATGGGAACAACGAACAACGACTTTTTATACATTTTTATTGTGTTATTCATTTTAATATTATTCTACATTTGAATATTTTAGATAGTGATGACATAAATTACTCTCAAGATGTCTTTTTGAAACCTTTTACGTCTTTTAAATTTTATTGTTGCATTCATGAAGCATATGAATAAAGTTTAGGAGTAAATTTGTAAAATAGTAATTAATTTTAAAAAATGTTTTAATTATATAACTTAAATTTAAAAAGTATTTTAATTAGATCATTAAAAACTTTCATATTTTATTTATGAGCTAATGTTAGTTTTGCTTCTTTAGGTTTGACAAATGTAACCAATTTCCCTCAAAAGTTTAAAAGTATCAATTTCAGTACAAAAGTTTCATCATTTGTTTAAATTTTAGTCCAAAAGTTTCATCATTTGTTTTAATTTATATACAAAGTTTCATATTTTAGATTCAAATTGAAACAACTTATGAAACTTTTGGACTGAAATTGATAAAATGATGGAAACTTTTTGACTGTAATTAATGTTTTAAATTTTTAAAGGAAAATTGTTACTTTTGTTAAAACTCGGGAAGTAAAATCGAATTTAATTTTTTATGTAAATTATAAGTCTTAACATGATTTTTAGCATGTTTTATTTTGTTTCAATTATAAAAAAAAAATTTATGCTAATGTGGAACGGTAACGACAATTTTAAGCATCAAAAAGTTTGATGATAAATGGATAGTGGGTATGTTTTTTTTATATATGTATGTGTTTTTTAATGATGATAAATGGATAGTGGGTATGTGTCTTATTCATTTTGTAGAACTGGAACCACACCATTTTGGTGGGTGTGATGTTATGGAGGGTCAAATCTACAAATACTTAAATTAGTGTCATGTTTGGGTCAGGTCATTTTTTCTAAATTAATTATGTAGTTGTTTTTGTTCCTTATTTATCATTCTCAACTAACAAACTTGAGTTTACATATTCGTCTCGAAATTAGAGGAATCAAATGAAAAGGATCATAAAACAAAGAAGCAAGAATGATTAGTTAAAAGTAATGAATGAAACAAATAGAAATATAAGGTTCATATAAAACACAAGGAAAAGAAATATTATCAAGAAATGAACAGTAATATAGGAAAATTAAAGTATTGAACTTAAAATGTTAAATTCCGTTTATACGGAAAGAAACAAAAGAAATTAAACAAACAAAAAGAAATATGACTACACAAATAATAATATTATTCAACATATTTGAATTACTTGATATTTGAAATTGGTGTTTACACAAAAGCTAAAGTGCAACCCTTTAAACAATATGCATTTAACAACACCTAACACATTAAGATTAAAATGAAACTTATTTCAGGTTGCCTTTTTTTTAATTCATAGATATCTTTACGTGATTATTGTATTTTGTTATAGTTTTATGTTTTTTTATGTTGGACATGACTATAAATGTTTTCTTAGAAGAGTACGTTCAAGCGTGCCCTCTCACTAGTGATTTCAAAGAGTGTTGATATGATTACCAATCCAGCTTGCAAATGCATTAGGATTGTCTGTTGGATCATAAAAAAAAGAAATTAATCAATTAGATCAAGATAATATTAAACATGTCATGATGTGGCCATGTTGGCATGCCAAAATTATGAATGAATGAATGATTTGGGAGAGGTAATGAATGAATGATTTAGGAGAGGTAATGTGTGGTGAGACTCCAAAAGGTAACTATGGAGAACTTCAAGCTGCTCCCATAGTGGCGCTACGAGTCGATTTTCATCCTCAGCTACAACACATGGACTAATCACTACAACGCTTTGGTGTAGATAAGGTTTACCAAAGGACTTCTAGCCCAGTGGTATCCGAATGTATACATAGTGGTCTCTATCTCTATAATGTTGACGGTTCGAGTCCCATAATAAACATTAATGTGGATTTAGGAGTAGAATTAAATAAGCGTATGTTTGATGCTCTAATACAAAATAAAAAGGTTTCCTCATAAAATAGGTCAAATAGATAAATCCAAGTTTTATAAAAATGCTCTAATACAAAATAAAAAGGCTTTCTCATAAAATAGGTCAATAGATAAATCCAAGTTTTATTAACCTTTTAACATCATCTAGACTAAACCATTTTCTATAAAACTAATGTTATAACGATGCATTGCGGTGGGGGAGTAGAGAGAAAAGGGGTTTGGTGGTGGTGCCAGGCCACCGCTGTTGGTGATATTAGGATCAACCGACCACTGCTTACCTTCACTTTTGTGCTAACGTTGGTGGCTTATTTGATGCGCGTGTTTTTGTGTGGTTCCCAGGTTTTTGATGTTTCTTGGTGACCTATCAATGGCTTGTAAAGATGAGGAAGGATAAGTGTTGGTGTATTGCCGCTGTTGCTAACGACCTTTGGGTTGATCGACGACTATTTAGCTATATTGATTACGAAGAGGATGGTGGCGTGTTTTCCCACCTTTTGATTTTTGTCTCCCTACCGACTTACTTATCTCCTCTATTGTTAGGTGCACTCTCTAGTGATTGTTGGTGATAGTGTCGATGACAGGTAAAGAGAAATGGAGCAGGGTGGTTGTGTTTCGCGCTGCTGTAGGCGACCTCTTGCTTTGTTGACGGCCATTTAGCTCTTCCAATTCTTCTAACGGTTGTAACATTTCTAAAATTCCGATATATTTTATTTATTCTATTATTTTATATGATGCGTACTTAACTTAGTTTAAGATATAAAATAAGAAATGATCCTATGACATTACGATAATCAAATTAGGATCATCTCAACTTAAACCAATTCATGATATTTAAAGTGAACCAAAATAATAGTAAGGGGCTTGATATGCGTTACAACTTAACATTTTCGACATTTTACCAAACTATCGAATAATCATGATTTAACCGACGCAAATAGTAAAAAAGCACGGAACGTATTTCACAAATAATGACCCAATATAAATATCAAATACTAACTCAATGTTGACAATTTATGTCAACGTTAAATATATTGATGAGGATAAAATAAAGATTTACCTCTACATTATATATACTAATACTAATATAAATATAAAACCACCTTACATTAAGGCACCATAACACACCTGACTATTAACATACACTAGTTATATTAAAAGATAACTTATTTTTAGATAATATCACTGAAAACCTCAAATGGATTACAATAGAATATATAGATTTAATTTATGCGATTAAAAAACGAAATTATCGTACACTAACGAATTCCATTTTACGCTAACGTAAATGTGATGTTAAGCCTAACTAGCTAATCAAGTAAACATCTTTAACATCTTTTACCTACAAAACATTAAAATCCATGAAAATCAAAACCTTCCTTCACCCCAAATCAGCCTCCCCTCAAGAAAATCTTATAAAAATCTAAACTCATTCATACCTATACTAAAGAATGATGACTATATAGTCATCATTCCTCCTCAAACTTGACAGAAATGGAGCAGCCAAGCTGCCTAAAATATTGCAGCAAGTGTGCATCACACGCACCCCCTTTGTTCAAGTTTCGTCTCTTGTAAACGTTGAGGTATTCATTCTCTTATGCTTACGCAACACTTAAACATGTTTTAGAAAATGAAATTATGAATATATACTTTTGATTAAGTCATCTAAAATTCAAGAAACAAGTTCACTACTTGATCATATAAAAAATATGGCTTAAAAGTTGCTTGATTTATAAAACAGATTATGCTACAAAATTTCCTTAATTTTGAAAGCTCATAACTTGGTCAAAACAAAACAAAAATAAACGATTCTTGAGCCTAAAGTTAAGTTCAAAGAAACATCTTTCCAATCATAGTAAATTCATAATTCTTCGTTAAGATTTGGATCCTCCAAAGTTATGCACAAGGCGAAACATCAAACCTGAAATGTTTTCGACAGAATACTTGACTTTGGGAGGGCATAACTCCCTCAATTTTTACCCAATTGACTTGAATCTTTTTCTGGAAGTTAGCTTTATGTTTTAGCTTTAAAATCCAAGTGGTCATATTTAAAATGATTAAGCTTTTGACCTCCAACTAACTGAAATATTTTTGAACTCCATAATATAGCTGCACTTACTTTTGAAAGAATATAATTATTTTTGGACTACTAAATGAACTCCATAAAATATTACATTTATTTTTTCTAGTAAGCTAAAACTCATATATAAGTATGATAAAAATCTCATAATTTTTTTTTGTATATTTGATTAATTAAAACCCTAGCACAAAATGACACTTAAAAACGCAGAAAACAAGTAAACAAACTTTAAATCACAAAATGTTGTATTATCACATTTGAACTTATAATTATGACAAAATATGTTCATTTCATAATATGTATTTATGTTTACTTACTTTTTTTTTATTAAAGTCAAGTTCATAGTCAAAAATTACTAAAAATTTATAAAACATACAAAACCATAAGTTTGAATAAGTTTACTTTTCCATCAATAAATTAAAAGTAAAACTTATTTCATGTAACACTTGACTCGTCACTTGGTTTAACGAATTATTAATGGGAACGTGAACCTTATTTTCCCACCGCATATATATGTAGGAACTGATTCGGTTTAAGCGCAATGCCGTAATCCATCTTGTATCACCTAATCCGTATCAGAACCAACAATCAGTGAGTTTTTGTAGCCCCTTTTTCTTTTACTAATTCAGGGGAGAAACATGTTACTTAATGACTTTACATGAATCATTAATGTTATGTCTTATGCTTATACATATTTTGGTGATGAATGTTTATTTATTGGGTTGGACTTACAAAGACCTCGCTATCTTACACAACTACTTAACTCCGGGTTGGAGCCGCAGGTTTTGATATAGACAGTATTATCGGGACTGACAATCTCCATTCTCTCGACTAATTGGAACGCGTAAATCCACAGTCAACGATATTGAATGATTATTACCACGTAGACTATAACTTCACTTTTCTTTTGTACTTGGAATAAGTATGGAACTAGACATGCACTCAAAGGCTTAGTTGTAGACTGATAAATATATCTCACCTTACATGTGTTGTGGTGACTTTACATGATGAGTTTTTGATTCATACTTGACTACTTACTTTGCAACTATTTATCGAGTCTCAAAATCTACGAGCTCACCAATATTATTGTTAACCCATTTTTAACATGTTTTTCAGGAAACAACCAAGGTTAGCGTTTTGGGCTTCATTTAGATATTGCACGACTAGGGCATAGCAGAAGATTATTTTGTATATGCTTAGGATGCTAAGCTCATATTCTTGAATCTTTCAAGACTTGTACCCTAATACTTTGTTGCCTAAGTTTATTTTGAATGCATGAGTGAATTTAAGTTTTTTTAAGTACCACGTGTTCAAAATATCTGATTATGTCACCTCCTTGTGATTCCGCCACTAGCAAGGGGTGTGACAACGGTGGTTGCTTGTTCCCCCCTTTTTATTTTCCCATCTCACATTTATCTGTGTTTATTCGATTTTTCTTATGTTTTCAGGGGATTCTATCTTTGTTAATGTTTTTTATTAATAACAAATGATGATGTTGTCTTTGTATTCCAGTTGATGATGATGACCATGGGTGTAACATCTTGTATTTTTCCGTTAATTAAATGTTAACGTCGTTTACTCTTGTAAGGACTATTGTGATTAATTATAAAACTTATGGATTACTTATGTTACTTCTTGGTTTAACACTTTAGTTTGAAAGGTAATAATTTGATTATTTAACTGAACATAATAATAAATAATAATAATATTACTAATAATAATAATAATAATAATAATAATAATATTAATAATAATAATAATAATAATAATAATAATAATAATAATAATAATAATAATAATAATAATAACTTATAAGAGTTAAATACCTAATAAGTTGTAAAATAATTAAAATTTAAGGTTAATTAAGTTAAGGGGGTATTTATGTTAAATTGGAAACTTTAAATAAAAGGTTAATACATGAAATAATAAGTTTTAAAAACTACAGGGGCCAATTGGTAACTTTTTACAAAAGTTTTTCCCTCCCCGTCGACCGCCTTTCCGGCCCGGATTCCGGTCAACCTCCGGCCGACTCCGGCGAGGTCCATTACCCCCTAAACTCTTCGAATCATGCAACCAAACCGTTCGAAAAGCTTTGTGGAGTCGATTCGAACTCATTAATAGTCCTTAATTGAGCTTTAACATCGGTTACGAGGGTATACAACCTCGAGTAACCGATACTACTAACTATGAATCGTTTGGTAGTTTTACCAATTAATAATCCAATTAATGGAACCTATGCGATCGTTTAATCATTTCTAGACCTTTACTAGTTTCAATTCTATCAGAAATACACGAAAACATCTCATCCGATCCTCTCTTTATTGCGGACCTGTAACTTGATCGAACCCCACCTTCTATACGACATTATTACGAACTGACAGAGGACTTTCATTTCCCATCCTTTGAAGAAGCTAAACCTGCAAATAATTGGCTTATCATCAACCAAATCACCTAGGATCAACTCTATACAGTCGCGACTTCCCTTCATCTTGCATTCTCGAGTTCTATCTCAATCCAGGTAAATAACAAGATCGCAAACTTGTTTCTACATAAGGAACAAAAGCCCCATAATCTATAGCATTAACATCAACGTTTTGATTATCAATTTTGGTTCGAATCAATCAAGGGTTTATGAGATGTGGGGGCTTTCTTTCTATTTAGGTTTTAAGATTTCAAAACCAAGTTGAACCATGGCCATGGCCTTGGTTCACTGGTTAGACACTGGCATCACCACTTTGAGGTCCCGGGTTCGAACCTGGGCACCCTCAAACATTATTTTTAAGGCTTTTTCAGCCTCAATTTAAATATAGAAAACTTTTAATAAATATAAAAATAGTTTTTATAAACTTCTATTTTTTTAGAGACACCAAATAATTTTCTGTAATTTTTCAAAATTAAATAGTTAAATATATTTTTAATAAATATTTTAAAGGTTATTATTGGTGTATCTCTATAAAAAGGGGGGGATATTAAATAATAAACTTATAAAATTATTATTGATCCAAATGTTATCTTTAAATTGTTATTGATTTAATTATGTTTGCTTCAAATGTAATTAAACTCTATTAATATTTATGAAATGTTTAATTTCATTTTTCTCAATACTAAAACCCATAAAAGGTATATTTCTTTATTTAGTTATTTAATGTACTTACGAAAATCCCCCAAATTCCACTTAAAACCCTAGTTCTTGTTAAATCATTAAACTTGTTAATAAACTTAAAATCTTGTGTGTGTGTGTGTGTGTATATATATATATATATATATATATATATATATATATATATATATATATATATATATATATATATATATATATATATATATATATATATATATATATATATATATATATATATATATATATATATATATATATATATATATATATATAGGTACCTTGTGAAGGATTACGTTGGAACGTCGATTATTATTCATATTAATCATCAGTTATATATTTATTCGTCATGTGAGTTTCCTTGTCTTTTTTATAATATTTCACACCATTTTGGGGTGAAACATGTTAAACTTATCAACCTACACTTGTAAACGTTTTATACTTGTAACACACTTGCAATTCATACTTATATTTTGTCATGGTTATTTGTGTTATTGTAAGCTTTATATGAGATGCATTATATGTTGACAATCATTAACTATTGCTAGCCTGAGGACGTCATAGATCTATGAGCCTGACAAGCCTATTTGGTGCTAAAGCCGATGTATTGCCGGCTCCTGATGACGTATGACTTGTTCATGATGGGAACCAAGTACACTTAGCTAATCGTTATAAACTTGTAATCTTAATCTTGGTCAAGGTTTGATTGTAGCTATATGTGTTCTAAAATTTTGCATAACTCATAACCTTTGACATGAATTGCTACTTGTAAACCTTTTGATATATTTATGTACATTAAACCCTTGGAAACTCATCAACTTTTATAGTTGACCTTTATTCTTAATATGTTTTAGGAAATGCTCAAGCTTGAAATTATCTTTTGAAGTTTGCGTAAATCTAGGATTTGGACCTAGAATAAAGAATAAAATAGGGATGAGCATTTGGTACCCAGTACCCGTACCGGTACCCGTACCGTACCGATACCGGTACCCAGTTGGTACCGAAAACTTGTATAAGGTACCGGTATCGGTACTTGATTTTCTTACATTTCGGGATCGGTACTGGCCGGTACCGGTACCGGTACTTTACCCAAAAGTCTCGTATGGTACCCGATAGTACCTGAATACGAATAACCTATTTTGAAAAAGGATTAACAATATAGTGATCAAATCGAAGATAACTTACTTTGATATTTTGAAACTTTTAGTTTTGGTATTGATCTTATTGGTGTTTATTATTTTGAGGTGAAACTCATCACCATGAAACAAAAACAATTTACTATTTTTTTAGAGTCATTTGCTTCACAACTGATGAGTGATATTTATAATGCATGATCAAGTCTATGTACTATTTTTGTTAGGCATGTGGATGTTTTTTTGATATTTTATTTTTGTTTACTTATTATAAACTTTTAAAGGTATCGGGTACTAAACATGTATAGGGTAACAGGTACAAAAACAAGTATTGGATAGCGTAACCAAACATAAACCATGCAGCAAGACTAAAAAATAATGTTGTGGAGATAACGGGTAACAAAGAGGTATTGGGTACCGAAATACCGGTACCATACCGGTACCGGTACCTATACCTATATACCAAAATCGGTACCGGTAGCGGTACTCCTTTTTTATAAAATTCGGGACCGGGTACTTTCGGTATCGGTACCGGTTCGGTACAGATACGGTACCGAGCTCATCCCTAGAATAAAATGCTTTGGATTATTTTGTCTTATGTTTTGTTTATTTCATGTTTGAGACTTATGTTTGTAATTTTACATTTGAAACTTATGATAATAATATTTGAATTAAATGATAGCATTGTGTGGTTGTGAACAATCTTAACCCTCATATCTCGACGATTCCGCCGTCAAGGTTGGGGTGTGAAAGATTGGTATCAGAGCCCATAACTATAGGGATTTAGATTATTAGAAATGGTGACCTAGACTATAGTTTATGCATGAACCTTATAGAATAATATTTATATCCTTGTAAATATATATTGTTTACATGCTACATAATGTTATGCCTTCTTATGTGTAATTTGATGCCTTAGGATATGATTTCCTTGTAAGTGGTTAAACTTTGTTGCTTGTCTCCCCTAAACTTATTCTTGATTCTTTGATTCACCCCGACGAATGAAACTTCTTAAACTTATTCTCGACTGGGTTTGTACGCCTTATATCTATATTTTAAATCTTTAGACATTATGTCTAATCTATACAAATCTCATCAAGGTTTTAATTCCATGAACCAAAGAAATATTATGTGACGCATAGACACTTGTATTCTGGATTTCCTGGCAAAAAGCCTTCGGGCTAAGGTAAGCATTTTGCATAAATCCTACGGGACTAGTTATGCTTACCTAGGGATTTCTAGGATGAGTGATAAACTATGGTCAACATACAAAAGTTTCTAAGGAAAATGGGTCAATTCACCTTGGCGTTTCAACGTTTCCAAATGGTAAATGCGTTACCAAATGGAATCATTCCATGTGCCTCACAAATGTTGAATAATCCTTGCTTAATTTACTGTCCCTTTTACCTCAAAATTCCTATGACTAACTTATTTTGTATTCAGCATGTCTCGTCACCATGGAAAGAGTGGAAGTTCCGATCGCAAGTTAGCCGCCATGATTGTGCGACAAATGGTAGCCGTTATCTCAACCATGGTTGCTGAACTGAATAGCACATTAATGACCAACGCTAGCAACTACAACAATGGCAATGGTCAAGGAGAGAATAGTGAGAACCATGTGTGCAACAACCAAACCTGCACCTTCAAGCATTTTAGTTCATGCAAGCCCACTAGTTATAGTGGCAAGGAAGGAGCCATCGGTCTTCTAGAGTGGTTCGAAAGCATGGAGAATACGTTTATCAACTGTGAGTGTCCCGAGGCGCTCAAGGTTCGTTATGCCACTAGTATGCTCCAACAAAGGGCACTTACTTGGTGGAATAGCGAAAAAAGGAATCGTGGTGTTGATGTTGTGTTAGCACTCACTTGGGATGAGTTCAAAAACATTGCTATCTCAAAGTTCTGCCCGATGAGTGAACTGCAAAAGCTAGAGGAGGAATTTTGGAACCTTAAGCAAGATGGTGATGATCACTTGGCCTACTCAACTAGGCATCACGAGTTGAGCATAGTATTGCCCCACATGACACTGTTCCTCACAACATTGAGAAGTTCATCAAGGGGGTACCACCCAAATCCAAGATGCTGTGGTGGGTAGTCGACCCACAACTTTGGAGGAAGCCATCACCATCACCGCTCAACTTACCGAGAATCATATACGAGCGGGCACCATGTCTGTGAAGGGTGCTAAGAAGGTGGAGAAGACGGTTACTAAAGCTGTTAAGGCGACCCAAAATGAACCGTCTTACAACAATAACAACAACAACAAGAAACGCAAGTTCACACCGGCTCGTAACTATGTTGTGGTTGCACCCAAACCACCGCGAAGACAACTTGTACCTGTGGCTAGGGCCTATTCCGGTCCTCAACCTATGTGCAACATTTGTAGGTACCATCATCCGGGGAACGCTCCGTGCCGCATCTGTACTTTGTGCGGTAAATATGGACACTTAGTGGCAACTTGTCACCGTGCTCCAAACAATGCCGCGATGGTTGCAAATCGTGTTTGCTACAATTGTGGGGAACCTGGTCACTTCCGCCCACAATGCCCTCGTCTTCCGGGAAGCGTTTCACAAGCCCGAGGACGTGCTTTCAATATCGACGCAAATCAAGCACAAGCAAACAACGATGTGGTGAACGGTATGTTAAACCCAACCTCAACTTTTATGATATAAATCTTTTGATGCTTTACCTGTATCGTTAAATATTTATAAAACTGAACAGGTATGTTCCTTATTAATAATACTTATGCCTACATTCTATTTGAGTCTGGAGCCGATAAGAGCTTGGTAGGTTGAATCCGTTCTTGCTAAGCCACATACGAAACTAGAAAGACCTCTCACAGTTGAAGTCGCAGATGGAGAACCGATCACCGTTGATATTATTATTCGTGATTTTATTTTGAGTCTCGATGCGCATGAATTCCTTATCGATCTTATTCCTATGAAACTTGGAAGCTTTGACGTTATCAATGGCATGGATTGGCTAGCCAAACACCATGCCGAGATTATTTGTTTCGAGAAGTGCATTCGTATCCATTTGCCTTCTGGGGATATATTGAAAGTATTCGGTGAAAAATCCTCCAAAGGGCTCAAACTCATATCGTGCACTCAAGCCGAAAGTGCTTAAGTAAGAACTATAAGGCTTTCTTGGCTTACGTGGCCAACACGAAAGTCAAAGGGAAATATCTTAAGGATGTCTCGATTGTACGAGATTTTCCTGAAGTATTTCCCGATGACCTTAGTGGTTTACCTCCCGTGCGTGAAGTCGAGTTTAAAATCGATTTGATTCCGGGATCAAACCCCGTGGCTAAGTCACCATATCGACTTGCACCAACGAAAATGCAAGAACTCTCTAGTCAACTTCAAGAACTATCCGAGAAGGGTTTTATTCGACCTAGCTCTTCGCCTTGGGGTGCACCTGTTCTATTCGTGAAAAAGAAAGATGGGTCGTTTCGCATGTGCATCGACTATCGTGAACTTAGCAAGCTTACCATCAAGAACCGCTACCCTCTTCCTCGTATCGATGATCTGTTTGGCCAACTTCAAGGAGCTGCCATTTTCTCAAAGATTGATTTACGTTCTGGTTATCATCAATTATGAGTCCACGAAGAGGATATCCCAAAGACTGTGTTCTGTACTTGTTATGGGCATTATGAGTTCATGGTTATGCCTTTTGGTCTAACAAATGTTGCTGTTGTCTTCATGGATCTCATGAATCGAGTATGCAAGCCTTATCTAGACAAGTTTGTGATCGTCTTCATTAATGATATAGTTATCTATTCCAAGTCCAATGCCGATCATGAACATCATCTGCGACAAGTTCTTGAGTTGTTGAAGAAAGAACAATTGTACGTGAAATTCTCAAAGTGCGAATTTTGGCTTGAGGAAGTTCAATTTCTAGAACACGTGGTAAATAGCCAAGGAATTCACGTTGACCCTACAAAGGTGGAAGCTATGAAGAATTGGTGTGTTCCTACAACTACAACCGAAGTTCGTTCTTTCCTTGGTCTTGCTGGTTATTACCGGCGGTTGTAACATCCGGCATTTTCAAGTTATAAACCCGAACCCGAACTAAAATCGAACTATCTTACGATATGAATTTCTTTATTTAACTTATTTTATTTATATTAATGAATTATATAGATTAAACGTGTAGTTTAAATTGATTTATTCAATTTATCATTTAAACAACTTATAATAACTTGTTGATTTATAAATAATTCTGTTTCATAAAATTATAAACTTTATTAATCATGCTATAACAAATAACTAAATGTAAAAGACTTATTAAAACTTATAAAGTTATAAAATGAATTTTATTATACTTATAAAGTTTTATAAGTAATTATAAATTTTAAATATTGAAAATAAGTAATCAAATTATAAAGTTACAAGTTTTATAAAAGTTATAAAGATTAACAAATAAATAATTTGATTGATTATTCAAATTAGTTTTATAAAGTCTATAAATATTTTATAAAAAAGTTGTTAAAATTATAGTCTTCAAGAATTTAAATTTTAAATTATAATTATTCTTTTATTTATTTAAATTATTTAATTTTATATTTATTTCAAATTCCAATCATAACCCCCTTTTAAAAGACTTATAAATCACCATTAACACCATTCATAACCTCCTCCTAACCTCAAGTATAAAAGCAAGGCTTAGGCCTCACTTTTCATTTGCTTATTCTCTAAAAACCTCACTCTCATATCTTTCTTTCATCCATTGGTTATGATGAATTTAAAGAATTTTATTTTACAAGAAATTTCAAGAATTCTTAATACTAAGGTAATCCTTTATTGTTTTTATATTATACATTTTAATCATCCTAACATTCTATTGTTCTCATGACTATATGTTCTTACTATTATTTTTTCTTCTACTAAATCTCTATTTATTTTAATCATTAACATTTTAATAATCACTAACCTTATAACTATCACTAACATCCCTAAATTAAGCTAACAACATACTAACATAAACAAAGAATCCCGTTTGCATATGGACGGCTATGCCGCCGCATTCGGTTATTCAACAAGATTATTGTTCTAAATGATGGCTAAGCCAAAGTATTAGAATATTTTTATAACTCAAATAAAGACTAATATACCATATATTGACATAATAAAATGTCTAACCCGTTTCATGCTTTAACGATTTTAAAAGTGCACATAAGTGCCTTACTACAATTCTGGCAGAATATAATGTTACTTCAACCGACCATAACTTGATCATAACAAACTAAATTTGAGTAAAATCAGACTCCAATATTAAGTTCATTGAATTAACTTTTCAACGACAGTTTATACGTCTTCAAACTCAATCGGACGACTCAACAATAGCCTTTACAAGATAAGTGCGCATTTCAGCACCTTCTGTCTTGTGCTGCTTGTTTGACCTATTTAAAGATCTTTTCATAAAATTGTTTCTGAATGAAAGTTGTCCGGGAGACTTTGAACTAGTCAAGTATAAATTTTTATAATTTTATGAAACCGTTTGCTATTTTAAAAACCTGTTCAAACACGTATCAAACATTCTGTCCAGAATCTAAAATTGGTACAATAATCGTTTATCAATCTACCTTTCGCTTATTGGTATTCCTAAGCGTCCTAACTTCTCGTAATGAATCCCAAACTCAAGTTATTGTTTCTTTTTATCATTTAGGACATCACCTTTTACTCTTAAACATCCAAGCTTTCTTATGTACTCTACAACCATCACTATTATTGTGAGTTTTCCATGTGAGTATTTCCATACCCCCTTTTTGTTTATTTTCACACTTTGGGGTGAAACATGTTAACTTATACTATTGCACTTGTAAACTTATTTGAGACTTGTAAACCTATGGCAATTCATCTTGTAAAGTTGTGGTTAGTTGAACTTTTGTGGTTACCATGTTATGGCGTTATATGTACAATCATTAACTATTGCTAGCCCAGCGAAGTCATAGATCTATGGGCAAGACAAGCCTACTTTGGTTGATCCAAGTACACTTAGCTGATCGTATAATCTTGTAAACGTTTGAGACTTGTAAAACTTTGTCGAGGTTTGATTGTTGCATTGTTCATAACATCCCTAATCACTTTATTCACTAACTTATGACTTGAATTGCCATCTTTTATATACTTATGTATTGAAAACTATGGAATGCTCACCAACATTTTTATGTTGACCTTTTATTTTTAACATGTTTCAGGTATACCCCAAATTTGTGTTCTACTCTTTGAAGCTTATTACATCTAGGATTGGACCTAGAAATAAAATGGATGTTCATGTTATTTGTAGCATTTGTACATGATGTATTCTTTGTTGAAACTTTTACTTGTAATGTTATTAATGAAACTTATGAATAATATATCTGGAATTAATAAATAGCGTTATGTGGCTGTGAACAATCGTAACTCTCACATCTCGACGTTTCCGCCGTCAAGGTTGGGGTGTGACAGCGATTCTTGCAACTTTTCAAGAATCGCGAAGCCGCTTACTTCTTTGACTCAAAAGAATAAACCATTCGAGTGGGGGTCCGAGCAAGAGGAAGCCTTTGAAGCGTTAAAGCACAAGTTGTGCAATGCTCCTATCTTGACCCTACCCGATGGTAATGACGATGTCACCGTGTATTGTGATGCATCTAAACAAGGCCTTGGTTGTGTTCTCATGCAACGAGGAAAGGTCATAGCTTATGCATCGAGACAATTGAAGGTCCACAAGGTGAATTACACGACACACGATCTCAAGCTTGGTGTTGTTGTTTTTGCTCTGAAGATTTGGAGACACTACCTTTATGGTACACAATGTATAGTCTACACCGATCACAAAAGCCTTCAACACGTTTTTAATAAAAAAAGATCTCAATATGAGACAACGTCGTTGGGTGGAGTTGATTAGTGACTACGATTGTGACATTCGTTACCATCCTGGTAAGACAAATGTTGTAGCCGATGCACTAAGTCGAAAGATCCATAACAAGATGGTCTCGTTTCAAGAAATTCACGATCGACGACAATGGTTTGATACTTTGGGAGAGTTTGATACCGAGATCCGTCTAGATGTCAATGAGACTACCGTGCTGCTACAAAATTTAAGGATCGAAAGTGACATCGAGTCTAGTATTTTAGAGGCTCAACAAGCGGTTCAACAAGAAGGAAGGATAAGAGAAGAACTGGAGCATAATCTTCTAACCTAAGTAGAAACGAAACCAAATGGGTTGATGTACTTCGCGAATCGAATTTGGGTTCCGAATCGTGATAACCTTCGTACCTTTATCATAAATGAAGCTCATAAACTCGTTATTCTATTCATCCTGGCTCCGATTATGTATATGGACCTGCAAGGCCGATATTGGTGGCCTGGAATGAAGAAAGACATAGCGACGTATGTAGCTAAGTGTCTTACGTGTACGAAGGTTAAAGTCGAACATCAACGCCCAAGTGGATTACTTGAACAACCCGAGATTCCTATGTGGAAATGGGAACATATATATATGGACTTCATAACTAAACTACCCCGAACCTCTCGTGGTCAAGATAGCATATGGGTGATCGTTGACCGATTGACCAAGTCGGCACATTTTATACCCATACGTGACACTTACAAGACATCAAGGTTGGGTCGTATATACATTGATGAAATTGTAAGTCGTCATGGGTTACATTTGCACATCATATCCGACCGAGACGCTCGCTTCACTTCGCATTTTTGGTCGTCTATGCAAGAACTCTTGGGTACTCAACTAGATCTAAGCACGGCTTACCATCCTCAAACGGACGGTCAAACCGAGCGAACTATCCAAACCCTGGAGGATTTGCTACGTCTTTGTGTTCTTGACTTTGGTGGTGACCGGGATACGCATTTACCGCTCGCGGAATTTTCGTATAACAATAGTTATCACTCGAGTATCAAGATGGCACCTTCCGAAACGCTTTATGGTCGTAAATGTCATTCTCCGATCTGTTGGACCGACATTGGTTAAAATTTCATCACTGGTCCTGAACTCATACAAGAAATGACCGATAAAGTTTCTATAATTCGCAAGAACCTTGAAGTGGCAAGAAGTCGACAAAAGAGCTATGCCGATAAGCGACGTAAGCCATTGGAATTACAAGTTGGGGATATGGTTCTTCTTAAGGTCTCACCATGGAAGGATGTTGTTCGCTTTGGAAAGAAGGGTAAACTAGCTCCAAGATTTGTAGGACCTTTCAAGATTCTGAAAAGGATCGGGAAAGTAGCTTACAAACTGGAATTACCTTCTGACCTTAGTGGAGTTCATCCTGTTTTCCATGTCTCAAATTTGAGAAAGTGTTTGGCTGACGAAAGTCTGCATGTCCCGTTGGATGACATCCAGATCGACGAGTCATTACACTTTGTTGAGAAACCCGTTGAAATCATGGATTGCATTATGAAGAAGACTAGAACCACAACTACCCCAATCATCAAGGTTCGCAAGGAGAATAAGCGTAGAGCTGAGTTTACTTGGGAACGTGAGGAACACATGAAGAAGAAGTACCCATATTTGTTCGTTTAGTTTCATTCTTAATTTCGGGACGAAATTCTTAAAAGTTGGGGAGACTGTAACATCTTATATTTTTCTGTTAATTAAATGTTAACGTCGTTTATTCTTGTAAAGACTATTGTGATTAATTATAAAACTTATGGATTACTTATGTAATTTATTGGTTTAACACTTTAGTTTGAAAGGTAATAATTTGATTATTTAATTGAACATAATAATAAATAATAATAATATTACTAATAATAATAATAATAATAATAATAATAATAATAATAATAATAATAATAATAATAATAATAATAATAATAATAATAATAATAATAATAATAATAATAATAATAATAACAACTTATAAGAGTTAAATGCCTAATAAGTTGTAAAATAATTAAAATTTAAGGTTAATTAAGTTAAGGGGGCATTTATGTTAAATTGAAAACTTTAAATAAAAGTTTAATACATGAAATAATAAGTTTTTAAAAACTACATGGGCTAATTGGTAACTTTTATAAAAGTTTTTCCCTACCCGTGCACTGCCTTTCCGGCCCGGATTCCGGTCAACCTCTGGCCGACTCCGGCGAGGTCCATTACCCCCTAAACTCTTCGAATCGTGCAACCAAACCGTTCGAAAAGCTTCGTGGGGTCGATTCGAACTCATTAATAGTCCTTAATTGAGCTTTAAGATCGGTTACGAGGGTATACAACCTTGAGTAACCAATACTACTAACTATGAATCGTTTGGTAGTTTTACCAATTAATAATCCAATTAATGGAACCTATGTGATCGTTTAATCATTTCTAGACCTTTACTAGTTTTAATTCTAACAGAAATACACGAAAACATCTAATCTGATCCTCTCTTCATTGCGGACCTGTAACTTGATCGAACCCCACCTTCTATACGACATTATTACGAACTGACAGAGGACTTTCATTTCCCATCCTTTGAAGAAGCTAAACCTACAAATAGTTGGCTTATCATCAACCAAATCACCTAGGGTCAACTCTTTATAGTCGCGACTTCCCTTCATCTTGCATTCTCAAGTTCTATCTCAATCCATGTAAATTAAACAAAACCGCAAACTCGTTTCTACATAAGGAACAAAAACTCCATAATCTATAGCATTAACATCAACGTTTTGATCATCAATTTTGGTTCGAATCAATCTAGGGTTTATGAGATTTGGGGGCTTTCTTTATGTTTAGGTTTTAAGATTTCAAAACCAAGTTAAACCACGACCATGGCCCTGGTTCACTGGTTAGACACTGGCATCACCACTTTGAGGCCCGGGTTCGAACCCGGGCACCCTCAAACATTATTTTTAAGGATTTTTCAGCCTTAATATAACTATAGAAAATTTTTAATATATATAAAAATAGTTTTTATAAACTTCTATTTTTTTAAAGACACCAAATAATTTTCTGTAATTTTTCAAAATTAAATAGTTAAATATCTTTTTAATAAATATTTTAAAGGTTATTATTGGTGTATCTCTATAAAAAAGGGGGGATATTAAATAATAAACTTATAAAATTATTATTGGTCCAAATGTTACCTTTAAATTGTTATTGATTAAATTATGTTTGCTTCAAATGTAATTAAACTCTATTAATATTTATGAAAGGTTTAATTTCATTTTTCTCAATATTAAAACCCATAAAAGGTATATTTTTTTATTTCATTATTTAATATACTTACAAAAATCCCCCAAATTCCACTTAAAACCCTAGTTCTCGTTAAATCGTTATATTTGTTAATAAACTTAAAATCTTGTAAATTTATATATGTTTAGGTACCTTATGAAGGATTACGTTGAAACGTCGATTATTCATAATATTAATCATCAATTATATACTTATTCGTCATGTGAGTTTCCTTGCCCCTTTTTATAATATTTCACACCATTTTGGGGTGAAACATGTTAAACTTATCAACCTACACTTGTAAACGTTTTATACTTGTAACGCACTTGCAATTCATACTTATATTTTGTCATGGTTATTTGTGTTATTGTAAGCTTTATATGAGATGCATTATATTGTTGACAATCGTTAACTATTGCTAGCCTGGCGACGCCATAGATCTATGGGCCTGACAAGCCTATTTGGTGCAAAAGTCGATGTATTGCCGGCTCCTGATGACGTATGACTTGTTCATCATGGGAACCAAATACACTTAGCTAATCGTTTAAACTTGTAATCTTAATCTTGGTCAAGGTTTGATTGTAGCTATATGTGTTCTATAATTGCATAACTGATAACCTTTGACATGAATTGCTACTTGTAAACCTTTTGATATATTTATGTACATTAAACCCTTGGAAACTCACCAACTTTTATAATTGACCTTTATTCTTAACATGTTTCAGGAAATGCTCAAGCTTGAAGTTATCTTTTGAAGTTTGCTCAAATCTAGGATGTGGACCTAGAATAAAGAATAAAATGCTTTGGATTATTGTGTCTTATGTTTTGTTTATTTTATGTTTGAGACTTATGTTTGTAATTTTACATTTGAAACTTATGATAATAATATATGAATTAAATGATAGCTTTATGTGGCTGTGAACAATCTTAACTCTCACATCTTAACGATTCTGCCGTCAAGGTTGGGGTGTGACAATGGGCTCATTTGAGACCTTTACCGATTGAGTTCTCTATTATTTAAGAGTATTATGAACTATTTGGTTCTATTGTTACGTGGTGATGATGATGACCATGTTGTCATCTAAACCTGAACTCCGTGGGTGTTTAGGTAGTGATGGTGACCCCACGTTCATTTGAGCCTACATATGTTTTTAGTTCGTAGGTGTTTAGAGCAGTAATAGTGACCACGCGTTCATTTGAGCCTAGATGGTTTTTTGTTTTTGACGTGTGATGCCTGCTATTTTATGATGTTATGTTTGAAAGCTATGATGATAAACATACACTCACCTAAGGCTTAATCTCTAGTTCTTTTAAACAACAGGTTATGATGACGATGGTTACAATTATGAACCCGTTGTCACATGAGCCTGAGGACGATTCATCATGTTGCCTATGGGATTGTTTTATTACATTTGAAAATTAATGGAGAGTATAATCTCAACTACAGATAGAGTATAACGATGAATAATTAGATGTTGTGTAAGTTGTTTTGGCGCGATAAACTACCGTTTTCACATATAACGAGCCATTATTTCTGAACCTTCTAAAACAAAGTTTAGAATAAAGCTAACATTTATAATTGTTAGGACCGCGTACGTACGGAGTACTAACTGATTCAATGTTTATACCGGATCAAATAGTGCGGAATCCTATTTGATTGACGATCCAATCAGTGAGAACAATTACCCGATTGATATATGATTAAAACTAAACGTTATGAACAAATAGAGATCGACCAAGAATGATCTATGAACTTGGACAGGCTTCCTTGGACGTTCTGGACGGCTAGGGTTCGTAAGAATATCAAGTGTTTTCAATTGTTATGTTTTTTTCACGAATTAAGTGGTATTTATAGGTTAGGGGTTTCCAATCATACGACTGAACCATTAGCATGGTTCAGTCGTGCGACTGAATCATGCGATTCATGCGATTGATCCATACGCACGACTGAATGTTCAGTCGTGCGACTGAGTCAATCTTATATCTCAATCGTGCGACTGATCCAGTCTCCTGGTTCAGTCGGGCGACTGGTCCATAAGCATGATGTATTCATGCGTATGGTCCATAAGTATGGTCCATTCGCATGAAGACTAATCCGACTAGGTTGAACACATTTATCAATCATTATTGACTAAGAACTGTGCACAACAACCTCAAACCTGTATAATGTGGTCATACATATACATTACACTTCAACACAATAATAATGTGAAATAAATAAACATGAATAAACATCAATCACATATTATATTTCATTGAACCATTTCATTACATATGTGTAAGACATGAAAGACTTTTACATTTAATCTCATAAACTAGGAACATATGCATCTACAAACTCCCCCTTGGTCCTAGTTTCCTTTATTGTCTAACACTCTTCACATGTTCTTTGAATTTCTTGTACTTCTTCTCTTTTGTAACTCCTGCATGTATTTCAAAAGCGAAGCAGAGTCGTATGTCGTGTTGAAACTAGAGAGCTTGTACAATATCCTACGTGTCATAGAACATTGGCCACTTGTATAATGTGTAGACATCTTCAGCCGACAAGTTGGTTAGCCACATAGGGTCAAATACCCGGATAGTCTCTATCTTTCCTTCTCTATTCAGCACTAAGACCGCTTCACCCGTCCTCCAATCATAATACCACCATTTGAAGTGTGGAGTGAAGTCCTGAGGCATTTCCCGCAAGGGAATCTTAGACATTGTGCGCGAAGGACTCCACTTCAGCACGACCTTAGGCTTTCCAGATATAGGATCCATTTCAGACCTATGAATGTACCTCTTCGGTTGTTGAGGTCTGAAGTTTACCCATCTGGTGTGGTATTCCTTCTTTAATGCTACCTCAAACCAACCTGACATCTTTTTTGGATTAGCATATAGTAGATCTAAGCATGCCAGTCGGTTGAGCTCAAAACTAGGAAGAGTCTTCAGATCATGAGGATATCTGAAGTACTCAATCCCCTTCTCTCTCTTAAGAGCATACACGTCCAAATCTTCAAAATATGCCCACGCTATGATCTTGCCAGACACTTTCTGATGACGTTTGACTCTATAAAGCTTTGTGTAGGCATTCTGCTTTTGGGGCGTGCGCTGGGCTTTCATCTCAGCAAAATTAAGCTGCCCATTCAGCTTTCTTGATATCAACGTTTTCGTCTGTAGCTTGGGCCGTGCTTTCTTCTTTATCCTTTTCTTTTTCAACTTCATCTAGCTTCTCAAAAGTACCACTATCGAAGGTTTCACCCAAATTAGGGATAACATGTCCGTCCAGATCAGTGTACTGAGGATAATGATCAGCAGTGACGTCCTCTATCTTGATTTCATCGACATCGTTAAACTCATCGTCACTTTCCATATCAACTATAGGAGCATCTTTGACCAACTCATCCGGATTCAGCCTGAATATTTTAGCCAGCAGTTCATCCGTTAGGTCGTGTATGATCTCTCCCTCCTTTGGAGTGTAGCTCACAGACCTTCTAACTATCCCTTGCAAGTCAAGAATCATGGTTAATTGAGTCTTGACCTGCTAAAGGGGTTGGACATAAAATTCATCTGTTTGTTGAGCTTCATTTTTGTCTTGAATAGTGGGTTCTTCAGCCGGAGGAGCGAAGGACGAGGCTCCTTGATCTTGACTCCGTTTGGTCCGCCTCTCTTGAGCTCGAGGAGAGGCTGATGCTCCAGCATCACCTTCCTGGTCATCCTCGTCCTCTTTATCTTTATCGCTCGACCCATCTTCTCCAACATCCTCCTCACTGTCATCTTCATCCTCCTCCTCCTCATCATCATCATCATCATCATCATCATCATCATCATCATCATCATCCTCCTTGACCTTAAGAGGCTTACTCTTTGACCCTTTCAGCTTAAGCAGTATCTTCTTATTTTTCTTCTCAAGCTCCTCAATTCTCTTCACTGAAGCCAACACCAGCTCATTTTGACTTGTAAGTGCCTTGTGAGCTCGGCCTAAAGCTCTCTCATACTGATCACTCCTCTCAGTCAGCTCCGTAAGCTGCTTTCCTTGGGCGTTGTTGATTGATATCAGCTGGTTAATCTGATTTGCCCGCATGTGATCTGTAGCTAACAGCTTTAGCACCAACCTGTTAAGGTTTGCCAGCTGTTCCTCTAACCCAACATTAGGTAGAGTGGAATCATGGGTTATTGGGGCTTGGGTGGATGTCCCGGCTTGGTGGGTGGTGGTAGTGGTGGATGTGGTGAATATGGGAGGTGGAATGGGAGTGGAATGTGGTGGAGTGGCTGTGGTAGTGGTAGTGGGAGGAGTGGTGGTGGAAGTAGGTGATGTGGTAGTGGTGGTAGCTGTGACAGTGGTGGTGGCTGGTGCAGAAGATGTAGTCACTGTGAACCTCAGCCTCTTTCCCTTTCTGCCATGAGGCTGTGCCATTATCTTCAACCTGGAGCCCTTTGCAGTAGGCGCTCCCCCTTTGTTGCTGGACTGGTCAGGGGTGTGTGTAGGATCAGTGACATCAGTAGCATCACCTCTAGACTCAGCCTGGCGTCCACCAACCGCCCTGATCCCTCTCTCAGTGGCCACGACCCGGCTTCCAACCATCCGTACCAGAGGCTCATCATCTGTCTCCTCTTCTTCCTCTATCAGAAAATCAGGATGAATAGCAGCCTGCTCAGATCCACTGGAGCCGAAGAAGTAGTAGGTGGAGGTGGTGAAGATATAGAAGAAGTATCAGTGGCCCGTGAAGTACTGGGACCTGTATCTCCCCCACCTTGACCGTCATCTTGGTCATCATCATCGTCGTCGGATGTGGCAATCATGAGGGGCTTAGTATCTGAATCACTGTCATCGTGACGCCATTTCTTGCGAGCAAGCACCACGTAATCCTCCCTGGCCAAGTGCCCAAACAGTCTCCTAACAGGGGGCTTCACCTGCTTCCCCCTGTAAACTTTCATCCTGCCTAAGGTGGTATCATCCATCACCTCAAGCACCACTGCATCAACTCTCTCCTTTGGAAGCATAGGAAGCTTCTCATCTATGATCATCTGTAAGAAGCGTGGATACATACAGAAGCCTTCCTTGCCTTTAGCCTCAAGGTTCTCGATCAGATAGGAGAAGATCATGCGAGAGAAACAGAACTGGTGGTTTAGTACCAGTGCAACATATGTATTCTGGATTTGGTCGGAGAGCTCGTCAAATCCTCCTAGCCTGGAGGCTATACACTTCAGGATCACATGTGCCAGATACTTGAACTGAGGGCACATGTTGCTCTTGTTTAGTACGCTGGCATTTAAGTCACCGGAATACTTGATCCTCATGAAGCATCCCCGGATAGTCAAGGGATGTAGCTTAGTTGGGTAGGCTCCGTCCTCCCCCAGATCTAATACCCACCTCAGATCAGCCTCAGTGATCTCAATCTCTTGACCAAAAATGGAGCTCTGTATACGGTGTGGCTCAACAGACCGGTCAACCCTGGCATTTTCCCAGAATGCTTGTTGTATGGATCTGTAAGGTGTGCATGGTGTAGAAATAGCTTTGAAGATCCTTGATCTCCTAAGAAATGCAATACTCCCAACAAACTCGGAAGCATTACGAGAGGTGGCATCCAAGTGAGCACATATGTTGTGCTTTGGGGGGGTCATGGTCCATCTATCACCCATGTTTCTGTAACACAATAAACATATACATTAGTGATGTGCATAACAGAAGACAATAGAAGCTTAAACTGTTTTGATAAAACTGGCTCAGTCGTGCGACTGAACCATGCGACTGAGTTCAGTCATGCGATTGAGCCTGCGACTGAGTTCAGTCGTGCGATTGAGCCTGCGACTGAGTTCATTCGTGTGATTTAGCCTGCGACTGAGTCAGTTGTGCGACTGAACCCATTCGCATGATTCATACGTGCGATTGAATCGTGCGTCTGGCTCAATCGTGCAACTGAGGTTCATTCGGATTGTCCATTCGTAGAAGTCCCTGTGCGACAATCTGACCTTGAATCTTGGTCAAAACTTGATGTTAGACTTCGTGTTTAGACTTATTAGGTTCGCAGAGACTCTAAATAGCACTTAATGTCCTTTAAATCAACTATTTTGTTCATTTAAGTGGTCTATTTGAGTGGTTTTACTGATTTCTTGATTTTAACCAATTAGGTCATTTAGGGTTAGATTTCACCGGTCATTTTGATCTATTTCAGTCCCACAATACCTGTAGATGAATTAGAAACCGGTTAGGATCACAATCGGCAAGTAATCAAGCTAGAACGAAATTTGGGCAGAGTGTCTACGTATGAGCGATTTCAGATCGATTTGAGGGTGGTGAGAAATGCGACCGACTCACCCCTCTTTTAACTGTCTTAATGTTCGATCGTACGACTGGACCCATACGCATGTTCCAGTCGTGCGACTGAGCCCATACTCATGCTTCAGTCGTGCGACTGGAGTTCAGTCGTGCGACTGGCTCATTCTCCTTCATCCATTCGTACGAATGGTTCATTCTGGTGATCCATTCGTATGCATGTTCCATACTCATGGTCCAATCGTATGATTGCTCCATACTCATGGTCCAATCGTGCGATTAGCTCATCCTTATGGTCCAATCGTGCGATTGGCTCATACTTATGATCCAATCGTGCGATTGGCTCATACTTATGAGTTTGACCTCAGACACTTTCACACACTTAAAGTTTTACCTTTTGATATAACATTATGCATAATGATCATCTCAGACATGACATATTAATTTGACACATATTTGGTCACCTCAGACGTGATTCTTTTAAATTAAAACCATTTGATCACCTCAGACGTGATCCTTTTAATTTGAAAACCTTTGATCACCTCAGACGTGATCCTTTTAAATTAAAACCATTTGATCACCTCAGACGTGATTCTTTTAATTTGAAATTGATTGGTCACCTCAGACGTTACCCCTTTTAGTGAGTGATCCACAGAATTCATCTATTTGTATAGTCCGACATTTACCTAACGAAAAAACTAGAAAAATAGAAAAACAACTTGAAATCAAAACTGAACAAGACATATTTTTGGGTTTTTGATAAGAGATGGATTGAAATCTTTTAGAAAGCCGTCTAGCAGATTTTTCTTCCTGAACAGCACAACTTCAAGTTAATTTGATCATTTCTGGAACGATTCATTATGGAATCATACAGGTATATCAGAATCATTTGGGACATTTTAATAAAACATTTTGATGCTAGATTCTTGTTTTGACCAAGAGTCAATAGCAATTTTAGGAAATCATACTAGAGCTATAAGATGCACACAATGATTTTGACTGTCAAGAATTGCAGCCACGATGATTGTCATCATCTTTGTCCTCTTAAATCCATACACAGATTTTTTACTCACACTGGTGATGAGTTAGATTATATTATTTTAACAAGCATTTGTGGATCCCACACTTATATGGTAATCAACATTCCTCACGATATTTTTGAGCGGTCTATGGGTATTTAACAAGAAGAAACTATTTTAAAAGCTTTCAAAGAGATGCCAAGCCTCAGGTCAGTGCCATCGCACAGCAGAGAAGCGCAAACAACAATGAATTCTAGAATATTTAGAGTATGCTTATCCTCAGGTCAGTGTCATCGCACAGCAGAGAGGCACACATCCTATCTTCTTGTGAGAGCATTTTTCTTTTCTTTTTGCACGTAAAACAACAACAACATTGGTCATTAGCTTGATTGCGCTTAACATTTTTTTCATGTGCTTTGCTCCTTTTTTTGGTCATCCGCACACATTTGTGGCGTTTATTTTGCTCGTCACCCCTTATTGGAAATGAGTTGATTGTGTTAACCAGGGATAAGATGGGAACCCACAGCAGGTTGAACAATTTAGTTTAAATTTGAGTCACCAATGAGGTCTACTCATCTATTGTGTTGAATCTACCGACACATCACACAATGGACTAGTAACCTCTAGGTCTACTTTCTCTATGTTACCTCAATAGCAGACTTGTTTTACTATCATTTTTCCTTTAATTTTGCTTAGACTTCTCAGATTTATACTTTGAATTTTGCATCTTAATCATTTAGGTGTTTTTGAGGTCCCAAACAATTTGTTCCCTATGTACTATCATTTTCCATAAGCGTTGAATCAGAATCATATATTTGATTTTATTTCTTCTCGTTAAGCTGCCCTCCTCCCTTGTTTTTTTTAAGTAATTAAAATACTGCACAAATTAAATACTAACCTAACATATTCTCCCCCTAAAATTCTAAAACCGAAAATCTTTTTGTGTTTTTGGATTTTAATAGACAGGAAAATAAAATAAAATAAATAAAAGAAAATAAAAGAAAACTAAAACGTGTCAAACTACGCACTTTCTTCTTCTAGAATCACATCATTTTTGTTTTTGACGCCATTAACCTTTAAAAGATATAAAAACCGCGGTTTATCAAATGCTTTTGTGTAGAGGTCGGCGCGTTGAAAATCCGTATTAATTTTAACAACATCGATTAATTGCTTTTCAAAACAGTCACGTATAAAGTGATATTTAATACCGATGTGTTTAGTTTTTGGATGTTGGACCGGATTTTTGGTGACAGCAATAGCAACAGAATTATCAACAAAAATAGGGGTGTTAGAAAATTGCAAACCGTAGTCGCGCATCTTGTAATTCATCTTGCAACTACCATAGTCCGAGTCACTATACGCTGTAAGCTCAAAGTCATCATCATGAGGATACCACAACCCAAGTATTGGTGTACCCTTCAGATAACGAAAGATCCGTTTAACTCCGATGAGATGATTCACTTTTGGTTTTGCCTGATATCGGGAACAAAGACACGTTGCGTACATAATATCAGGACGAGAGGCTGTGAGGTACATTAGGGATCCGATCATTCCTCTGTACATTGTAGCATCAACCAGATTACCACTTTCGTCGGGTGCCACATAGTGGTTAGTGGCAAGTGGAGTTCCAGCAACTGAAGCATTTTCCATGTCAAACCGACTGAGGATATCACCTACATATTTGGTCTGATGCAGGAAGATTCTTTTGGGTGTCTGATCCACCTATAAGTCAAGGAAGAACTTCATCTCCCCTATAGCACTCATCTCAAACTCTGCTTTCATTACAGATTCAAATTATTTACATAATTCTTCATTCTTGGAACCGAAGATTATGTCGTCAACATATATCTGTACCAGATGTAAATCACCATCTTTTTCTTTGATGAATAACGTACAGTCAATAACTCCTCTGCGAAAACCATGTTTCACTAGATGAGTTGAGAGTTTCTCATACCAGGCTCTAGGGGCTTGATGGAGCCCGTAGAGAGCCTTGTCCATTTTGTAAACTCTATCCCGATGATAAGGATCCTCGAATCCTTCGGGTTGACTGACGTAGACGGTCTCACGGATTTCACCAGGAAGGAAGGCACTTTTCACATCCAATTGATAAACTTTGATCTTCATGTAGGATGCATAGGCTAGAAAGATACGGATTGCTTCCATTCGAGCCACATATGCAAACACTTCATTGTAGTCAATGCCTTTGACTTGTCTGAACCCTTGAACCACAAGCCTAGCCTTGTTTCTTATTATGACTCCTTGGTCATCTTTCTTACACTTCAAGACCCATTTCGTGCCAATCACCTTAGCACCTTTTGGTCTGTCCACAAGGGTCCATACTCCTAACTTCTTGAACTGTAGGAGTTCTTCTTTCATTGCACTGACCCATGCCTCATCGTTTAGGGCTTCACTCACATATTTTGGCTCAAATTGAGACACAAAACATCGATATGAACCATCGTGAAGATATCCTTTTTCCATGACTTAGGCATAATCAGCTGAGTATAGCTGATTTCTGGTCTGTACTCCCGATCGAACATCCCCACTGACATTATCCAAGGGATGATAAACATTTATCTGAGATCCAGGAGTTGTTAGAACAACCACCTTATTATCCAGATTGTTAAACTCAGGTTCAGGATCTGTGGCTGTTGGAGTATGAGGTTCCGAAGTGTCAGAGGCAGCAGGATGTGATGCTTGTGTACTTTCATTAGTGGGAACCTGTTCCTCCTGATTCACATTATCAGTCTCAACTGCTTCATCTTCAGAAGAAGAATCACTTACTTCAAGCTCTCCCCCTAAAGGGCTAGAAGTATCATCTAATGGAGCCGTTAATGTCAAGTCTGGTAGTGGAGTGTTCAGAACATCTACATCATCCTCGAAGAAAGCTCATCATCAGTGGGAGAAGGCGGTAGATTGAAGGATTTGAAGAATCCATCATAGTCAAAGAAGAATGAGGGTCATTTTCCAGCAAGGGGGTGGTGTATCTTTGAACATCAACATTGCACCACACTTCTATCTGACCCGTTGAGTTGTTATAAACTCTCTTGTCTGGTATACTGTATCAAGAAAAATACCTTCTTCTGCCTTCTCACTAAACTTCCTAGTCTGAGTTTTCTTCAGCATCATGCACGGTGGGCCAAACGGTTCCAGATACTCCAAGTTTGGTTTACGTCGCTGGAGCAGTTCATAACATGTTTTCCCATGTCGTTTGACCACTAAGACTCGATTGAGCGTGTAACAAGCATTAGCCACTGCCTCATTCCAGAATTGAATAGGCAGTTTCGAGTCAGCTAGCATTGTCCTGGCAGTCTCTATCATGCTCCGATTTTTCCTTTCAGCAACGCCATTCATCTGTGGAGTGTAGGCAGATGTAGATTGATGTACAATTTCTTTCTCTCTACAGAATGCCTCCATCCACTGATTCTTGAACTCTGTTTTGTTGTCTGATCGAATCTGCCTTACTTTTAGCTTGTAGAGTGATTCCAAAGTAGTAACTAGATGTTTGAATGATTCAAAAGTTTCTGATTTGGCTTTCGGAAACATCACCCAAGAGAATCTTGAGTAATCATCCGTTACTACAAAGCAATACAGATCTCCAGCAATGCTCTTTGTACAGACAAGGCCAAACAGATCCATGTGTAGAAGCTCAAGAGGAAGATCTATTGAGTGAACTTTTTTTGCTTTGTGAGACTTCTTGGTCTGTTTCCCTTTCTTACATGCTACACAAAAATCCAGGAGTTGGAAGTTCTTGACAGTTACTCTATTCACTAAGTCATTTTGAACTAACTGATTCATCTTCCTTGGATTAATGTGTCCCATTCTCCTATGCCAGGAGATTGAATCTCTCTCAGTTGCCTTTGACAAGAAGCATTGAACTGTGTGATCAGTTGTGGAGGCTTTTGATAGATCCAAGACATACAAGTTGTTATATCTTGAAGCTGACATAAGAATTTTATCATCCTCAATCACATAGTCCTTTTTCAACATGTAGCACTTCTTGTTGTCAAATACAACTTTAAAACCTTTATCACAGATCTGGGAGACTAAAGTAAGTTGTTCTGTAGTTGTTGAACGTAGTTGACCTTATCAAACTTCACTTTCTCGTTTCCCACTTCGCCTTGTGTTGTGATGTATCCTTTTTTGTTCCCAGCAAATGAAACATGTCCCCCTTTAATTTGTCTAACGTTGAAAAGGATAGACGAATTCCTTGTCATGTGCCTGGACGCCCCACTATCAAAATCCAGGTATTAGTGATAGCGTTGTATCGGACACCCTGCACATACAAAAGAAATGATTAGTTCAGGTTTGGGACCTAAGCCTTAACTGGCTTGGGTGACCCGGAGGAATCACACATCATAAACTCAACCCATTGTCCTTTAGAGGATGAGGGCATATCTTTCTTCTTATCGTTCTCACTATCAGACCCTATACTTGATTTTTCTTTCCATAAGCCAGTCTTGTGTAAAGCCTGTTTGTGGTAAACAGACACCTGACTTATGGTTTGAACTTTAGGTTCACTAACACTCTTAGGTGGAGTGTTAGATCTTGTTTTAGAAGAACTTGGTTTTGCATCAAAAAGTTCAATTTTCTTTTTGGGCGTCTAATAATAAGGACAAATAGAAGAAATATGTCCTTGTTTTTCACAATTGTAGCAAGATCTCCCTTCTACAGATTGAGGAAAACTTTTGTGTGATGTTGAGTTTAGTGAAGGTGTGAGATGTTTCTGGTTTGGTTTTGTCACTATTACTTTAGATGTTTCATCCTTATTAACAAACTGAATTGTTTTAACATGTTGAACATCTTTAACTTGCACTATGGTTGGACTTTGATGATTAATACATTTGTGGTTAACTGGTTTAGTCATTTTGGGTTCTGAAATGGACGTTGGTGAACCTGACCTTACATTAACCCTTTTGAATGCATCATTCAAATTCTCAACTGGCATCTTGCCTTTTGCTTTCAAAGTAGCCTCCTTCTGTTTAGTGTTAGATTTCACAGTCTTACTCGTGGAATCAGGATCACTAAGTAGAGGAGTAGACACCACATGATCCTTAATTGGGTTGTTATTAATAGGTCTACATTTTATATTCAAAAGGATCCCATGTGGTGGTGGCACAACTTTGTATCCCAAACCTTCCCCATTGTTTCGTTCTTTCACTAAGTTCTATACTATGTGAGAAGAACTAGCCCAACTATGCAGTTTTTGTTTTAATGAATTAACCTCGACTTCCAAAACTGCTTTCTCCTTTTTGGTTTCTTCTAATGAATTTAAATAAAACCTTATATCATTAGATTGATTTAAGGCAACAACCTCGGTTTCCCTTAGTTGTTTACCCAAAAGTTCTATCTTTTCTTTAAAACTGCACTCATTTTGTTTTAACATACGATTAGCTTCAGTGCAGAGTTGTAAGTCATTTACTAAGTTATCATTGTGTTCTAATAACCTAGCAAATTTTAGATCAATGCTTTCCCTAAACTTTTCACATTCAGAACACATATGTTTATTAAATAATTGATCTAAGAAACTTACCTGTGATGAGTCAGTTGAATCAGCCATCAATGCAGAGGTTGACTCTTATGTTATTGAAGTTTCTGAACCTGTTGCTCTGAGCTCTTCCTAAATCACGTGATTTACCACGTTTATAGCTTCTTCTGAATCTGACACAGCTTGCTCAGCTGCAATATCACCTTCACTGGCAGATCCATCATCCAATGCTTCGACACAAGCAATGTTTGATTCTCCAGGAGAGACAAATCGGAAGGACCAGTCTTGTCCTTCATCACCTTGAGCAGTTAGTGCCTTAGTCTCTTTACTAGAAGAACTAGTTCCAACTAGACATGGGCAAAAAAACCGGTTCGGGAACCGGTTCAGCCAAAAAAACCGGAACCGGTTTGAGGCCCAATCGGTTTGGCCCAAACCGGTTTCAAACCGGCCCCGAACCGCCGGTTCTTAAGCAGTTTCACCTTTCCAAACTTCAAACCGGTTTCAACCCGAACCGGTTTTCAAACCGGTTCCAACCCGGTTCCAAACCGGTTTCCAAACCGGTTTTCAAACTGGTACTTCAAACCGGTTTTCAAACCGGTTTAAACCCGGTTTTCAAACCGGTTACCGTTACCCAACGGCTATATAGCCGTTTGTACCCATTTTTGACCGTTTTTTTGATGTTTTTTTACCATTATACTCCCACTAGGTTAGTATATATATGCATTTGATGTTTTGGTTGAATCACAACAACTTATAACACTCTCTACTCTCAAAAATCTAAAAAACGCTCTCCACAAATACTTTCGTTGTAAACGCTCTCAAAAACGCTCTCACAAAAATCTATGATATGGCTTCAACAAGTGCTCAATCATCCGTTAGTGGTGAAGCGTCTTCAAGCAACGTGGTGATAGCAATCCTTCCTACGAATAGGAACCCCGAAGTATGGTGCAATTACGATTTATGTCAAATGGCTAGCGGTCCAAACAAGGCTCGTTGCAAGTTTTGTCATAAGTTTTTCAAAAAAGATGCAAACACAACGTTGAAAAACCATATTGCAAATAAATATTGTAAAGCGTTAAAAGGTGAACCTTCTCAAGGTCACGCTTCGATGACAAACGAAGGAAATATTTGGGCTTATAACGTTGATGCGGTTCGGGAGCAAATGGCGCAATTTGTAATTCAAGAAAGCTTGCCATTCAAACATTTCGACAACGAACGTTTGACTCGACTCATTCAACGAACTCTCCAACCACGTTACGCCAATGTAAGTCGTGCTACTCTTCGAAGAGATTGTTTAAAAATGTGGAAAAAAGCTAAAAATAAATTAATATCTTATTTTGAAAATTTACAAACCGGTGTTAACTTAACTAGTGATGTTTGGTCGACACCTCACGGTTCACCGGACTCGTACATTTGTGTCAACGCCTATTGGGTTGAACCCGATTCGTGGCAAATGATGAAACGTACGATTGCGTTTGAATTGTTTGATTATCCTCACACCGGCCAAAACATTTTTTATGTTATTGATAAAGTTATTCAAACGTATAAATTAGAAAACAAAATATTTTCTATATCTTTTGATAATGCGTCAAACAACACTCTTGCGATAGATCATTTGAAATTAAAATATAAACCAATATGTGAGGGTGTGTTTTATCATAGTTGATGTGTTGCGCACATCATAAACTTAGCCGTTCAAGACGGTTTAAAAACGATTGAGGCCCAAAAAGATTGTTTTAAAAGAATGTTACGTGATATTTTTAGTAATAACCAAAGATATACTAAATATCGCAAGTTTTGTAAAGACGCAAATACTAAATGTTTAGGTCCGAATTGGGACGTACCAACACGATGGAATTCCACATGTAACATGTTTGAAAAGTTTATAGAACAAAAAGAAAGTTTAATAGCCTTTCATAATAGTTTGGTAAGTCGGGGAAAGGCAAATTCTTACCATCCATCGGGTTGGGCCATCATCGAAGAAGAAACAAAAATGCTTCAAGTTTTTAAAAATGCAACTACATGTCTTTCTGGAGTTTATTACCCAACGAGTCCGTTGGTACTTTACCAAATTTATTTAATGACTTCAAAATTAAATGAAAGTCGTGTTGGGGTAGACCTTATTCCGATATGATACCCCCAATGAAAGAAAAACTTAAAAAGTATTTTGAAGAAATGCCTCCCGTTATTACATGTGCCGCTGCTTTAAACCCTTGTTTAAACAAGTCGGGGGTTGAAACTTTACTTGATAAAATTACTTTTAGTTTGGATTTAGAAGTTGGTAAACCAATGTATAGTAAAACTTTAAAAGCTACTTTCAACAAACAATTACAACAAATGTATGATGTTTATTTATTAAAATACGGGGAAACATCACAAATCCATGATGCTTTAAGGCATGCGGCAAATGCCGAAAGTTCGAATGATCCAATGTTTGATTTATATAATAATTTAAGGGATGAATGTAATAAACGTCAACGTGGTAGCACTCCGAGTAGTGAACTCGGGAGGTATGGTCTTACAAACTTTTTATCGACCATGACTCCACATGAATTTAAAAATTTTGACTTGTTGGCTTGGTGGAAAGGTAATGAAGATCAATTTCCCATCCTATCCATCATGGCCCGAGATTTACTAACCGTCCAAGCTTCTACGGTAGCTTCGGAATCTGCTTTTTCTGTTAGTGGCAAGGGTTATATCAATAAGACGAACTCGACTCACTCCACAAGCAGTTGAAATGTCAATTTGCTTGAAAGATTATTTGGATGCCGCGGAAAGAGTACAAGACAAACGTTCACTTGAAGGAGAACTGGAATACGAAGCAGAATTATACGAGGACGAGGTAGAGAGCGCATTGACACCAGGAATGACTGATGATGTAGTGGCATATGATGACTACCTTCGTAACAGTTCCGGTTCTGGTGGCGAGGAATAAACGTACAAGTATAATACGAACGAAGAAACGACTATGTTAAATGTTTAGTTTTAAATGTTTAAATTGTTTATAAATGTTATAAATTGTTAAAATGCTTAAATTGTTTATAAATGTTAATAAATAGTATATATATATATATATGTTTATAAATGTTTTAAATTGTTTAAATGTTTAAATTGTTTAAATGTTTTAAATGTTTATAAATGTTATAAATTGTTTAAATAATATAAATTGTTTTATATATGTTATAAAATGTTATAAATTGTTTAAATTATATAAATTGTTTTAAATTATATAAATTATATAAAATGTTATAAATTGTTTAAATTATATAAATGTTATTAATGTTTATGTTTTAATTAAAAGTTTAAAATTTTATTTCAATATAACAAAAATCCAAATTTTCAAAAAAAAATAAAAAAACCGGTTTGGGCCGAACCAGTTTGGGCCTGAACTGGTTCCAAATCGACCCAAACCGGTTTGATAGGTTTGGGTTTTTAGAGATTGAAACCGGTTTGAACCCGAACCGGTTTGGGGCCAAACGGTTTTAACCAAGTTTGACCAAACCGGTTTCGGTTTGGGACCCGAACCGGTTTGGGCCCCCAAACCGGTTTGTACACCTCTAGTTCCAACCTTGTCTTTGTCTTGACGGTTGAAAGTAGGAAATGGGTTACCATTTTCCGTTTTCTTGGGCTTCACACATTCACGTTTAAAATGCCCCTTTTCACCACAGTTGAAGCAGGTGACCTTGGTTTTGTCGAAACCAAAAGTCGTATCTTTCGTAGCTACTAGATTCTGCCTCGTCTTCTTGACAAACTTGCTCGTCTAACTGCACTTTCTAGAGCCCACATGATATCCATTCTTTCCAGCTCGTTCTCGACAACCTGCTCGTAGTCTTCATTTGCAAGATGACAATTTCCGATCTTCCCCGCAACTAAACCATCATACGATTGGACCACTGCTGCTAGAAGATCCATATGCTCCTTTGCAACTTCCATTGTGACATTACCGAGATTCTTGGTCTTCAACTTCATTGTATTGGCTTCAGGCACTATGTAGTGGGTCCCTGATGACCCTGACGTTTCTGGTCCTGAAGCATGGTCCTGAAGTAGTGGTTTGGGAAGGAGCCGCGGAACTGGACACAAATGTTGTTTGTAGTAGTGCACCTGAACCACTTGAAGTGGGAACTAAGTTATATAGTGAAGGATTCTGAACATAAGATCCTTTCTTTGACTTGTACTTCATCCTCAGTTCCTCCTCCCTTAACTTCAAGATGAAGTCATTTATGTCCAACGTAATAAGTATATCGTTTTGTCTCAAGTTGGACACAAGTGAATCCCATTTCTCAGGCAAACCATCTGCATAGGCTTGAAACTTTATCTTCCATAGACGTCGTTACACCATGAGTGTGTAGCTCACTCATAAGATGGTAGAACCTGATGATGATGTCATCCAAGCTCTCGTTTCCTATAGGAGAGAAGTTATCGAACTCCTTATTGAGAGCCTTAGCCTTCAGTGCCTTTAACGTTGAATTCCCTTCGTATCTCTTCTCTAATGCATCCCACAACTTTTTGGCCTGCTTGTTCTCAGAAAATTGGTGAAAGATGTCTTTCGGGATTGACCGAGTCAGCAGAGCATAAACTTTCTTCTCACCATTGTAGAGAATCTTCTAAGCTTCACTCATTCCACCCAACATCAACTTTACTCCATTTGCACTTACTGGTATCGTGTAACCAGTCTCTATAGAAGTCCAGAGATTTGGATCCACTCCATTTAGGTAAATCTCGAACCGCTGTTTCCATTGTGGATAGTCATCCAATGTTATAAGCTTCGGCGGTTTATTATGATTTCCAACCTCATTCTCCAGAAGCAGAAGGTTCTGGATGTGTGAGTCCTCCCGGCAGTAAACGCTGAAAACTGATCTTCCATTTGTATGAACTTTGTACTTTGAGAACAGGACAACTTCAATCGTGCGAATGAACAATGCGTATGGATCACTCGTGCGAATGAATAGTGCGAATGAATTCAATCGTACGATTGGATTCAATCGTGCATATGGACAAGGCGAATGGACTCAAACGACTGAAGTGGTTCAGTCGTGCGAATGAAGGGTGCGAGTGGGGTTCAGTCGTGCGGATGGAGTGTGCGAATGGGTTCAATCGTACGAATGAGCTATTCGTGCGACTGAAGGCTGTTGTGTTTGGAAAAATCGAATTGTTGACAATTAGACACGAATTACGATTTACCCAGAAACCCTAATCTGTCGTATGACGAAAAACTTCAACTTTAATGCCTGGAAACGACGAAAAACACCTGTGGACTCAAAAAGATGACTCTTTTGAGTTAAAACGTGAGTTTTGACATAATTCTAATTGAATCAAACGCAAAATCAAGAACCCAAGCTCTGATACCACTTGTTAGGACCGTGTACGTACGGAGTACTAACTGATTCTGCGTTTATACCAGATCAAATAGTGCGGAATCCTATTTGATTGGTGATCCAATCAGTGAGAACAATTACCCGATCGATATATGATTGAAACTAAACGTTATGAACGAATAGAGATCGACCAGTAATGATCTATGAACTTGGAAAAGCTTCCTTGGACGTTTTGGACGGCTAGGGTTCGTAAGAATATCAAGTGTTTTCAATTGTTATGTTTTTCCACGAATTAAGTGGTATTTATAGGTTAGGGGTTTCTAATCGTACGACTGAACCATTAGCATGGTTCAGTCGTGCGACTAAATCATGCCATTGATCCATACGCACGACTGAAGGTTCAGTCGTGCGATTGAGTCAGTCTTATGTCTCAATCGTGCGACTGATCCAGTCTCCTGGTTTAGTCGTGCGACTGGTCCATAAGCATGATGTATTCATGCGTATGGTCCATAAGTATGGTCCATTCGCATGAAGACTCATCCGACTAGGTTGAACACATTTCTTAATCATTATTGACTAAGAACTGTGCACAACAACCTCAAACCTATATAATATGGTCATACATATACATTACACTTCAACATAATAATAATGTGAAATAAATAAACATGAATAAACATCAATCACATATTATATTTCATTACATATCTGTAAGACATGAAAGACTTTTACATTTAATCTCATAAACTAGGAACATATGCATCTACAATAATTATGCCAAAAAACAATTCAAACTTGCCACAAACATATCAGAAGAATTCAACTAGTTATTATTATTAACTCTTACACATACTAAGGGACTGTTTAGTAATTTTTGAATGATTCAGTGCTGAACCAATAAGAGGTCTAAACCATTAGTTGTTGAACCATTAAAAGGTCTGAAATATCACTTAACTATTTAAATTACACCTGACAAAATGGGCGGGTTGGGTCGGGTCGGGTGGCGGGTCAAGATGGGTTCGGGTCAGGGCGGGTTCGGGTCAGAACGAGTTTGTGTTAGGAACGGGTCAGGACGGGTTCGGGTTAGAATGGGTTCAGGTCAAGAAGGGCCGGGTCGGATCGAAAAAATACAAAATTCTATATTTCCAACAAAATCATACATTTGATCACAACTGGCAAAATGGGCGGGTCGGGTCGGGCAAGGTGTATGGTAAGAAAGGATTTGGGCCAAGATGAGTAGTGCGGGTCAAGATGGGTCCATTTTCTTTGTTTGCATTATCATTAGTTTAATTTGATTGATGGGCATACTCGTACGCAAAATAGATCATTTGGAATCATAATTTTTGTTTTAATGGCGTTTCGTTTGTGCATCTACGTGACGAGTGTAGAATCCACACCATATTTTTTCTATCTCTCTCAATTTAACGGCGTTACGCAGTAGGCGGCGAGGCGATGGTGATCGGGAGTATAGGCGGTGATTGGAAGCTTGTAGTCGTGACTCGGGAGTAGTGAGTTTTTACATGTTATGGTGTTAAAAGCGTATTAAGATAACAATCGAGCAAAGTGCTAGGTTGCTCGACAAACCACCTCACAACCCATTGCGATCCATTTCTAGTTTTAATTCGGCCCATCTTGACCCGTTGTTAATCTCACTTGTTTTAGTTCAACCATCTTGACCCATTCTTAAATTTACCCATGTACAACATGACTCATGAGATCATTATGAAAGACCCATATGAACCCAAAATTTAGTATACGGGTTAGCTTTGTCGGGTATTATTTAAATGCAGATGTCTAATCAATTCAGATAAAAGCTCTTAACCATTTAACATTAGACATCTTAACCATTCAACATTAATATAATGCTTAACCATTCAGAGTTAAATGTCTGAACCATTAAATGCTGAACCATTAAAAGACGACTCAGATACTGCTAAACCACCATTCCTGAATTTACTATTAGTTAAATAAAATAAAGCTAAAATTTTTGTGTTAAATTTTACCCGTTGATGCACCTACTGAAAAAAGGATCTCCTTCTGATTGCAGTTACCCACTGCCGGTCCTCCGTCTTCCGCCGTTCTCCGCCGCAGCCCGCCGGAAAGCTGCAAAGAATCATATTAATATCAACAAAGGATGGTGGTGGCTTCCGGTACTAACTCCTTCGCCAAGGAGATGACCATCCGAAAACGCATCGGCAACATGTAACCATTTCAAATCTCTCCTCCTTCTCCACTTCATTCTGTAAATTCATTCAATTGTAGGGTTTACAGTTCAATTACGACGTATTATATGGAAACTAATCAGTGCAACATTGGGGATTCCAGCCCTAGCTTTCGTTTGAGCATATTTGCTTTGTTCCACTCATATATTGTAAGTAGGAGTTAGAAGTGAGAAATTTTGCATTAGCTTTTGGAGTAATGTGTACTTTTGATCTTAGATGTTAGATGTGCCACATTTTGTCGTTTACAGCACCAGCCAGTTTGTGATTCTCAGTGTGCATAATATCAATATTATGTTATGGTTTTACAGATTTAATAAAAGAGTGGAGGATTTTCCATCTTTAAGAGATTATAATGACTACTTAGAGGAAGTTGAGGATATGAGTAAGTTCATCTCTAGTTCTGTTTTACTGGGTTCCCAAGTTAAGAATGCTATTTATTTTCATTTGCATCCGTTTTTGTCAGCTGTGAATTTGATTGAGGGAATAGATGTTCCTGCTATTGAAGCAAAGATTGCTCAGTACCAAAGAGAAAATGCAGAACAAATTATGAACGCTCAAGCTCGTAAGGTTTGTCAGATGGTTGAATCCAAGGAATTATTGTGCTTTGTTGTTTTACATCGCACTAACTAATTAGGTTTTTCATGATTAATAAAGGCTGAAGAGTTTGCAGCAGCATTGGCAGCAAGCAAGGGACAACCTGTGCAGACTGATGTTGATATGGTTAGTCTTCCTATTCCTGCTCATTTCTAGTTTTGAAACCTGGTCAACTTTGTTTTAATTTCTTATCGTGTAATCCGTAATGATCACTTTGTTATGGTAGACAGTAGAGTTGGTAAACTGGGCGGGCTGGGTCACAGGCCAATTTGGTCTGGCTCAAAACAGGTGGTTTTTGGACGTGTTGGGTTGGTTGACCGGTAAGACTTTTTGTTCAATTTCTTATATAGTTAGTGTGCTATGTATGATTAGGAAAATTACAATGATTACTAGATAAGTGAGATCTTTGATGATATCGTCTTTGAATTAAAAAATAAATGATTTACGCAAACTAGTTAGAAGATACATTAGGAATGAAGAATCTTCTGGAGATAAAGTCTGTTTACCTTGTAACTTTAAAAGTCTCAAACATACTCCGTAAGGGTAATTTAATTAGTAAATTTTAGGACAATTTGAGGACTCTTGTATAGTTGTATGTTCATACAATACAACCAGATGATAAAAATTTGCAGTAATATCAACTTGTGAGTATAAATAAAAAGATATATGTAATATGCATACACATAACACACTAATTGACAAAAATCTTCCATGGACATATAGTTGAGTTACATTGCTTGTCCATGGTAATATATTCACCTATTTGAATCACCTGAACTATCAGTTTGTATAAATCTTGTTCCTTGTCTCTTTTTCTCTAATTTTACTGCTAAGCTGGTCCCTTTTCGATAGATAAAGTAGCACTTCACTACTCTTAATACTATAATTTATTTTCTAAATAATATTCTTCATCATCAGCATTGTAAAAGTAAATGAGGAATATATCTGAATGAGTATAACGAAGGCTAAACCCTCAATATACAGGAATAAAACCGTAGAGAAGCCTAACTTGGGCCCATGGGCTAAAACCAAATAGAACATACTAAATAAATTTTATACAATGAACAATCCTCAACGAGTTGGAGCTTATATGTTAATGATGTGCAACTTGTTACAAATACAATCTTTATGTAGTTACCGAAGAGGTTTGGTAAAGATATCTGTAAGTTGAAATTCTGCCCGACATGAATCGACTGTATAGATGGAGAGTCTGTTTGAGTACTTACTACTCCATCCCTTATAAAATGACTAAAACCTCTATATGTTTCATCGTCTCATGAACTACTTGGTTCATGGTTATATGCATAATTGCATAGTTGATTGGTTCATAGTTGTCAAAGGCGCAAGGCGCACTCAAGTCGCAAAGACATCGCTTGTCGCCTAGGCGCAAGGCGTAAAAAAGGCGCACGCCTCAGATAAAAAAGCCGCACGCCTTAGATAAAAAAGCCGCACTAAAATCACCTAGCTCTCCTACCTCTCTTCTAACCATATCTCTCCACCTTGCAAAGTATATGCTTCATCTTCTTTCTTTGTTCTTCAAATTTCTGCACTCTCATGATGCAACTCAACACATATCTGGCCCGACGGAGTATGGCAGGAATATACAGAAGTTCATCAGAACTATCCAGAACTTGCCGGAAAGTCGTCGGAAGGTCGTTTTTGGCCGGAATCTCACCGGAATAGTGCCTTTAACAGTGGAAGGCGCTTTTGGTGCGCCTTGCCTGGCCTGAGCGCCTAGGCGAGTGCTTTTTGCGCTTTTGACAACATAGGATTGGCTATCATAATATAGCCGCATCAAAATAGTAAACAACCTCATATTCTCTAAGAAGATGACGAACACATATCATCTTTAATGTAACATTTGCCATGAATCTATACATCAACTCAACACTCCATCTAAATATAGTCTTGGTTTAAACAAGCACACTTGAGGCGCGCCTAGGTGCAAGGCGACCTCAGGCACATTGCTTTGGGCTTTCGGTTACATGACGCATGATAGTGTACACAAAGCGCGTGCTTAGGCGCTCAACACACTTTTATCCGCTTTAGCGCTTAATTAATGAAAAAATGTATAAAAAAAGAAATCAAAGCTTACTTGGTGATGGAGATGAAGATATGCGATGGAGATGAAGATGATAGCTTCGATTTGAGGCTTTGAGCATTAGAACATGAGAGGTGATGGAGAAGAAGATGATGATGATGGTTGCTTAGGACTTTAGGGTTAGGATATGTACCTTCCCCTATGCTTATATTCAATGTTTTCAGAACCGGATCGGACGTCGAACCGGACGCCTTACTGGTTTGGTGGTCGGACCGGTCGGACCGGTCGGACCGGTTGGACCGGATTTAACTATATTTTAATTATATTTATATATGTAATTAAATATTTGTTGAAAATAACTAATAAGGGTGTGAAAGGGAGTCTTTCTAACACCTTTATCCCACATTGGTGTGACAAATGAATCATTATGTGTTTATATGTGATAACAAGGTGAAAGGTATTGAATGTCTTTATGATACCTTTTACACCATGACCTACCTGCGCGCAGGGGGGGTGCAAAAACGGGTTTCTGGCTGGAAAATTTGGGTCGCCCACGCACGACATGCGGACACGAATGCCGTTCGAAATAAACCGGGTCCGCGTGAAGCCGGTTTTTTGCTTTTTTTGCTCTTAATTTATGGTTTAACACCTCGTTTTTACCCATTAAAACAAAAACCAAAAAAAAATAAAAAAAAAGGGAAATCCGGCCGGAACCGGTCCGGTTCTCCCGGTCCGACCACCAACTCGGGATGAACCGGCCGGTTCAATAACACAAAAACGAATCACCCTTGACCGGACCGGACCAGGCCCCGAATCCCGGCCGAACCGGCTGGACCGGCCGGTCCGATCCGGTCTTAACAACAATGCTTATATTAGTCATCTTTTTTACTAAATTACATATTATATCCCTCATGTTTAAGTTTCTATCATATTTGTCATAAAACTTATTTTAACATGTCTTATTAATAGTAAAAATATTAAATTTATAATAAATCTTATATCTAATTCATTTAGAAGTATCATATTAATATATTGTGCCTTGAGTACGAAAAGCTTTGTGCTTTTGGGCTTTGCGCCTCGGTTTTTAGACCATGTCACCCCAATGCGCTTCTCGCTTTTTAAAACCAAGGATACAATGTGTTGCTTCTAACTTTTCAAGGGCATAAGATTATCCCCGACAAACATACAATAAATTTTGGACAATCATGAAACAAGACATCCGGCCCAATATGCTTTCGAAAATCCCAATTGGTTCAGTCGAGTAACTCTCAAGTAGTTAAGTTCCCTAACCAACCATCTATATCATTTTGGATCATCCATTGGGCTTGTGTCCTTTAGAAGGAGCTTTGTATAGGAAACCTTAAGCTTTCTACTAGCTTGCAACCCAATACTCCACACTCTGACATACTACCACTTATGACAAAAGTACTCACCATGGAAATCGAAATACATCTATGCCAAGGAAGTGTGAATTCGACCTAAGGCTGATTTGGAACTGAGACCGAATGAATTGTTTGAGCTTGGTAATCTTGATCTCGTTATCCATTCGATTATGATATCATCCATATAAACGACCACAAAATCATTCGGTTCTGGCTGTATCTAAATAGTACAAAGAAATCATACCCTAGCTAGACTTAGTAGGGCAACAATTCTTGCTTGCTTTGATCCCTTCTTCTTGCTTTCTTGTCTTCTTGCCTTGTTGTTCTTGCTAACCTGTGTTGGGGTTTATGGAGTCTTTCAACCGGAGAAAAGGGGTAGCCGACCCTAATCCTAATTGGGCTAAACTAGGAACATTGGCTAATGTATGTTTTCTTTTTCTCTAAGCTATCTATGTGTTATAAACAGACTTGTAAGGGATGGAATTCTAATCCCTTAATACATATCAAACCTTAGTTACAAGAAAGTGGATGTAAGTCACAATGCCCGAACCACTATAAAACCTCGTGTGTCATGTTATTATTGTATTTAGTTTAGTGTTTGTTTGTGTGCCTATTACCTTAAAATGTATATTTTCTTGGTATCCGGCTTAAATCGATGTGGAGAACCACATATGTTCTTTTGGGTACGTCTAGTTTTAGCCTACACATGTACCATTCTTGATCCTGCTACTTTCTGACACAGTACAATTCTTGTCTCTTGGTGGATCTTCACGTCTTCTTCTTCCCACATTCGTCTTCCAAGCTCTGATAGGAATTGGAAAATTGGATCGAGCAATCATTTTGAATACCTCGGTTTTTGTGACAAATCACCAAGTCATGACACTTTTATTATTATGGAAAAAGCACACCAAAAACAATCGACATACCAATATATATATGCTAAACTAAACATGCAAACCAAGCTATTCTATTCCTAATTGACGCAATCTTCTATTTTCAATTGGGATATACATACCATACTAATAAAAATAACACAATTAATCTATCTCCAAATAAATATTTAAAAGCCATTTGCCGACTTTACCTGAAACTTAGCCAAACACTTTTGGTTAATTTCAATAGGTGAGATGCCACTCATACTCTAGAGTGATGCCGACTAAGGTTTGTAGTGGCATCATCTAGGATGGTCGTTTAGGGCGGTCGTACTGAAAGTGTAAAACCACTATAAGCGGATAACTAACTCTAAAAATCTATGATAACTAGGATTTAGAACATGAAACAAGTTTCTCGAAGAAATGGGGCGGCTCGTTAGGGTTTGTGTTGTACCAAGATCTTTAGCTCTGGTACCATGTAAAATTAAATAAGAAAATATTTGAATGAATACAATGGAGGGGGAACCCTCAATGTATAAAGGTAGGAAAACCTTAGGAAGCCTAACTTAGGTCGTGGGCTAAAACCAAATAAAACATACTAAATACACTATATACAATCAACAAGCATTATATCTTCATCTTTCTTCACCATCACCTTCTAGTTATTTTATAAATCTTTTATCTTTCTTCACCATCACCTTCTAGTTATTTTATAAATCTTTTGTTTTCATCATTTATCCCTACCATTTTTTCATTTTCTTTGCCTTTTTGACTTCATTCTTTAAAATTAAGAAGTTGAGAATTGAATCGTAAAAGCGAGTAAAGTCAGCCAAGAGCAAAAAGTTGAAATCGAAATTTTAATGAACCGACCATATGTTGGAATTTCCAACCAAAATTATGAATTACAATCATCTTCTTCCTCTTTTCTACTACGTGGCCTTAGGCGCGAGGTGGGTTTGTCTGGGGAGAAATTGCGTTATAGCATTCAAAGCGTAATTATCTCTTAAAGCATGGTGAAGTGGGAGCTTGGTTATAAAAAGCACGTCTTAGACGCATGAGGAGTGGGACGATAGCCAAAGCACCTAGGGTGGTGCTTCTTGCACATTTAGGTTAAAATTAGGGTTGTTGCTTTGAAAATTGAGGAATAACAATCATGGAGGATGATATGTAAAATAAAAATGACAAAAAAGTGAAGAGATATGAATCTATCTATACATATTAATAAAAAACTAACTTGGGCGCCACATGGCCTTTTTCTAGAATGTCCACCTAGGATTTGTCCACGTGCTCTTACCATAATAAAACTATTATTTTAAACAAAAATCAATTATGTCACACTTTCCAAACTTAATCTTTATTTTCGATTTTTATTTAAAACAATATAAATGAAAATCAATTAAGTCAAACTTTACAAATTTGTTTACATATCATATGATTTAATATGAGAATGATTTTTTAAATTAAAACAAATTCAATAATTATTTTATACATCTCCTATTCAACCCGTGTAGGACACGGGCTTGGTTTTAAAAAGCGCGAGGCGCACAAAAGCGACATGGTCTAAAACTGAGGCGCAAAGCGCATAAGCGCACCGCTTACGTGAGGCGCAAGATATTTATATATATATTTTTTATTATACATAAATTAATATATACAATTTAATATATAATTTAATTTGTGAAGAACTTAAAATGCAATAAATCCAACCTAAATAAGTAAATAATATTTAGTACACCCACTGTACAGCTAAGCACTAAGCATATGTACAAGAAGCAAAACTTAATAAACTAAAAATAAACAAATTAGAAAGATTGAGGGTAAACTTCAATAATAACTATGACTTCAAGGGTGGGAAATGTAATTTAGAAAAGGATAAGTCACGTTGTTTATATTAGGGTTAGGAAAAGAAAAAGGGCCGCCATCCACAAAAGCTCCATGGACAGAATCCTCTGTTGACAAAAACCTTCTTCATCGGACTTCCCCAAGTAAATATTCTCCTCATTTCATCTTCATCGGTAACCCTTCTTCCTGTACAGGAAGCGCCTTTATCACTGATTTTTTGCTTGAAAAACGCGCTTCATCTGCGCTTTCTGTACAAGGCTCGCCTTAGGTACACAAAAGCGAAGGAGGTCGCTCCTGAGGTCGCTTACTTTTTTTGCTTTTTAAAACCAAGGACACGGGTCACTGACCTAGTGGTTTATGTGATAAAGAAAGTTGATATGTAATAGCGATGAGAGACACACAACTTTTGTTAGTATAAAGAGCTTGATTCACACGCCGGCTTTTGGAGCCTAAATGGCTTGGAGCGCCTCACACTTTCTAAAATCAAGAGCATGTACTTTTTGTTGGAGATGCTGCTTTCGGCTAAGGTGACGTTTCATAAGTCGAGCTAGTTGAGTGGGTGTGGGCGAGAGTTGAGCTAGTTTGAGAAGGACAAGAAATTGGGTGCGACAAGAGAGAAACAAAGGAGATAGAAGAGAAAGGGAGAAATTAAAAGCAAATAGTATTTTGGTTGTAATATATTGTTTTCTTGGGTTGTTAATATAGCTTCTTAAGTTTAGATAGAGATTAAAAACTCACAATTAGGATAGTTAATGCTTTCTAGTTTTTATATTATAAAGTTGTATGTATTTTTATTTATCTTAGTTCTTAGTGTTTAAGGATTAAAACGGTGGCAATGTTACAAATAATTATTTTTTAAGTATCTATGAATGTTAGGTGCCTTGAGTATGTGAAGCAAGTGCATTCGCCTTAACCTTGACTTCTAGGACCTCGAGCTCTTTGGCGCACCTCACCCATTAGACTAGTCTTTTAGGTTGAGTTCTCCTGTTTGGTCCGTAACTCTGTGTGTATGTGTATATATATATATATATATATATATATATATATATATATATATATATATATATATATATATATATATATATATATATATATATATATATATATATATATATATCGTTTTTTGTTTATTAATTACATAGTAATTTAAAGCACAAACGCATACACACATGGGGTTCTTTACTGAAATGCAAATATTGCGAGAACTTATGAGAACCAATCAAGTCATTCATTTATATGCGTATATAGTAAAATTCTAACATGACCATTAAAATACAACATTATTATGTGAATATCTTTGAAATGATATGCATAAATTTATGTGTATTCACATATATTATAAACATCAAGATGTGTAGATTCACTATAGTTCTCTGATGTACACGTGTACAAAACTTGTTACAAGGAAGAAATAGTATGTTAATTAATTAAATAGAGAGAGGTGATTTAATCTTTACAATTATACACTTTTCATATAACTTTTATAAACAAATGAATAAGTTAGATTTGTTCTCACAATATTTGTAGTTTTTTATAAAACCTTCCATATGAGAGGGATCAAATGAAAATCATCATCTTAAAAGAAAACCATGAGAATCAGCTTTAGCCAATCACATAATTTATAAATTATTTATCAGTTTAATTGTTCAACGTGTATTTGAGTAAATTTCAACCTAATTAGTTTACGTATATATATGTTTTTTAATTCAAACCCAAAAATGATGACAAAACGAGTTACATATATGTAACTTGTTTGAGTTATATATACGCAACCCATAATTGTACATATGTAACCCATGGTTTTCGCAGTTTTCAATCATAAACATGGTTTTCAAGGGAACCCTCCCTATGTAGATAATATTTATAATCATTATAATACATATAGCATAATATGTATTATTAGTTACTTTTGTTATATTTATATACAACAATAATATTAATTATATTTACACGAATTGTGCTCCTTGTGCTATTCTCATTTAAGCTCGCGAACCTAGTTAAGCTAGGGCTTAGGCTAGTTTAAGTTCTGCTCGATTAAGCTTTTAGCGAGCGGATCTCAAGTAGCTCATGACTGATCTAATCGTTTACAATGTTAGTTGGTTGTCATTATGAGTGATGTGGTGGCATTTGACTTCTTAGATGTAAAGTGAAAGCATTTCCGTTTCGCAATTTTTAAATTTAATGGTGGTGGTTGTGGAGTATAGTAATTAAGTTATAACTCAAGTAATTCAATTGAATAATCTTATACCAAATTTACCTCTTTGGCATTTCTGAATTGCTATATATGCACCACAAATTATTCATCTCCTCCATCAGATCAAAAATCCCAATTTTCTCACAGCAATGTCAGACGTTCCACCGGAAGTTGTTGCTAATATTCTCTCACGCTTGCCCGTGAAATCTCTTCTCCGGTTTAGATCTGTTTCCAAACCCTTTCGTACCCTAATTGACAGTCCTTACTTCGTCAATCTGCAAATGCAACAATCCATGAAAATAGACAACATTCTCACTGTTTTTATTGGCTTCAATTTCGTAACTTCCTTCTGGTCCTTATATCTGGATTCAGACCTAACTGGTGTTGTGTTGGAAACTCCTTTTAACAGGACTCGTTTCCCTCTTGTTCTTGGCTCTTGCCATGGATGGATGTGTTTATGTAGCGGGTCAATTGAGAGGGCAATTTTATTGTGGAACCCTTCAACCAGAAAGTCTAAACTGATACCAACACCAATAGACTATCCACCTCGTAAGAGTGCTTCGATTGCTGTTGACCAAGTAGGTTATGATCATGTGAACAATGACTATAAGGTGGTTAGATTGACCCAATCTTATGCATCAAATGAGCGGTTAGATTCTAAATATTTTGTTTACAGTCTGAAGTTGAACACGTGGCTACAAGTGGAGCAGAAATTTCCTTACAATTTTCTACTTGGGTTTTATAAAAATCAAGGTTTGTGTGTTAGTGGTGCTTTACACTGGCTTTTTAATCAAGAGATTTATCCAGATGAGGATTACTTGATTGTTAGTTTTGACCTTGCTAGTCATACCTTTCAATCAGTGCCACAACCCGAGTGTTCTAATAATTACGAAGATCTAGATTTGGGAGTATTAGGAGGATGTCTTTGTGTGGTTGGTACTAGTGAGAGCTACAATGTGGATATTTGGGTGATGGGAAAATATGGAGTGAAAGAATCATGGAGCAAGTTGGTTTCATTGACAATCAGAAGTGGCATGTATCAGCTTTTACGTGTAAGACCGATCATGTATTTGAATAACCATAAAGAAGTGGTCTTGGAAATTAACCACAAAGAGTATTTGATTTATGATCTCGAACGGAAGAAATCCAGAAGAATGAAGTTCCCTAATGTGTCTTGTTTGTCCACATTTGTTTATCATGAAAGCCTTGTTTAGAAATGAGCTAGTAGTCTAAGTGAAAGATGATGTGCTATGAGTTTTTCTTTCTTTCTTTTTTTTTTTTGCTTTCTTTTCGTTTCGTGTCTCTTGTTATTTCCTTTTCTTATGTGATATATAACTATATATAAATATAAATATGTTAACTTGAAATATTAGTGTTGCATGTTCACAAAATGATGGGATTTCTTGTTATTATGTTCAAATTTTGAGTTTATATCATGTATGTGATTGAACTAATGCTGATATCAAAATTCAAGTCCCCCAGTGTTTTGAAATGTTTCAAACATCCTAAATGACTTTATTTTAAATAACTATATTATTATTATTATTATTATTATTATTATTATTATTATTATTATTATTATTATTATTATTATTATTATTATTATTATTATTATTATTATTATTATTATTATTATTATTATTATTATTATTATTATTAAATATAGTTTTATTTCTTAAATCACTATTTATGTATTACATCGTCAAATGAGTTTATTTGGGTTGCATTTAATCCCTGTGTAAGCTTAGCTAAATGGAGGGTCAAAAGTTACCCAAGTGTTTTGAAATTTTTAAATCTTTAAATCATTTTATTTAAGATAAAGTATATTATTATTTTCATTACTACTATTATTCTTATTGATGTTATAGCAATATAGTTTGTATATTTTTCTTCAACCACATTAACTGTTTAGTAAATCATGAAAAATGGACAATAAAAAGTCATTGGGTTAAATGGTTTGCATTTAATCCCTGAAAAACAAAACGGATCAAATGGGTTGACAGGTCAAAAGTTATCTAGAGTGTTAGGAAATGTTTTACACTTTTATTTAAAAAAAACCATATTACTGTTTTAACAACACAGTTGTATAATCTATTCTAATACATTAATTTTATTAAATTATGAAAATTGGGCAAAAACTGTTAACGTTCAGCCCAACCCAGCCTGATCAATTTGGACCCGGACCCATTTTTGATCGGTCACCAACCCGTTTGACCTGCCCAATTACCACCTTTTAGCTGTAGGTCTAGATGAGTAAGTCTTCTGGTTGTAATCTTAAAACTTTATTCGTACTTATCAATTCCTCTCTTTCACTGTTTTTATCATCTGCTCTGAGCAGATTGTAGGTGTATAAGTTTCCAACTTTCAGATTGTTAATCGGAAGAGATTTCCTGTGGTATAAATTGATGAATCATTTGATTGTTTAATTAACTTTGATTATCATTCATAATTATTGACGACCTTGACCCATTTAACCTGTTTACCTTTTCAGTTAAATCTTTTAGCTTAACCGATTTAACCTGCTAGAAATAAAACATACCAAAATTGACCCATTTCTTTCACTGTGTTTATTATCTGCCCTGAGCAGATGATAGGAGGTGTTCAGTTTTCATTTGTGATGTTTTTTGATTACTGATAGCAAGGTTTAAAGTACGGAATCGAGTCTCGAGGCATTTTCCCTTCGCCTCATGAGGCGTAAGCCCTAGGCGGAATAAAAAAATAAATATAAAAATTATATACCTTATAAAAAACAAAATACATACTAATTTCATCATCGGATTCATCAAAAACATCAAAAACACACATTAAAAAATATGGAATGTTTGAAAGCGAGACAGAGTATAAAACATCGAAAACAAACATTAAAATCCCCTGAGGCGCAAATTTTCTTACCTCCTCAGCCCTATGAGGCGCACGTACAAAATAACCCCCTGAGGCGCCGCCTCATACTCGTTATCTGGGCGCCTCGAGGCGCATGCCTCAACCGTTTTTTAAAACTATGACTGATAGTTTTTCGATTTTCAGATTGTATATTGGCAGAGATTTTTTGTGTGATATATATTGATGAATAATTTGATTATTTAATTAATATGTTATTATGATTATCATTAATAACTATCAAAACTACATTCAATTTAAAGATCTCACTGTCTTCCCAGTCACCGTAATCGATTATGCTTATAATATTTCTTCCATCACTTGATGAAACTGTTGTGGTCTTTTATATATATATATATATATATATATGTATATATATATATGTATATATATATATGTATATATATATATGTATATATATATATGTATATATATATATATGTATATATATATATATATATAGGTTTTAAAATGCGCGCATAATGCGTGATGCACCGATGCGAGCGCATCGCAACATCTGATGCGTTGCGTTTCGGTGATGCGCAAGATGCGCCTTGATGCGTGCATTATGAACTGCTATGTTTTTTCTTCAATTTTAGACCTGGGTCGAATCTTTTCAACATGAGTATGGGTGTAACCTCTTAACATTAGAGTGTTGTTTCATATCTGTGTTTATGCTATATATTTACATGTGTTAAACTCTTGTTTCAATAGTCTGTGCATAGTGTAATAGTCTTGAATTTGGGTTTTTATGTTAAAGTATGTTTTATGAGTGTGTTAATAAGTAGTTTTTATGTTCAAGTATCAATCATACAAAAATTGTTTTGCATATTTAATTTTTAGTACTTTTTAATATATAACGCATCCCATACGTGATGAGTGCGCATCGCGGATCACACATCGGGATTTGGGACCAAAACGCATTGGAGCGCATCGCGCAATTTAGAACCAAGTATATTATAATGAAGTGATTTAGAAGGTTGTATCCTATGGCTTTCAACTGTTGACGAGTTTGACCCATTTGTCCTGTTTTATTTTTAGTTAAATCTTTTAGCTTAACTAATTTGACCTGAGTTAAAACACAACCCAAATTGACCCATTTTTGTTGTTGGTGTTCACAAAATAAGCTGACAGCTCTTGTTTTTCCAGCAGCCTTGATGGTAATTGTAGTGACTGTTGGTATGGTAGGGTTAAGACCCTTGAACCTTGATGTGCATTTTCTTTATACTGAAATACCCTCATGACTTGTTAACTTTAGTCAAACTTACTGTACATTTAACCTGCATATCACAACTATTATTGATATATGTATAAGGTTTGGTTAAAATAAAAACTAAAAGAAATTGTTTATTGGTTTTCATTTGAACCCAACCCCTACATATAAATATATATACATAGGACTTTATCACAACTATTATTGATATATGTATAAGGTTGGGTTAAAATAAAACTAAAAGAAATTGTTTATAGGTTTTCATTTGAACCCAACCCCTACATATAAATATATATACATAGGACTTTAGGGTTAGGATATGTACCTTCCCCAATAGTTATATTAGTCATATTTTTTACTAAATTACATATTACATCCCTTAAAGTACAAATAAATCATACCCTAGCTAGACTTAGCAGGGCAACAATTCTTACTTGCTTTGATCCCTTCTTCTTGCTTCATGCTTTCTTGTCTTCTTGCCTTCTTGTTGTTCTTGCTAACCTGTGTTGGGGTTTATGTAGTCTTTCAGCCAAAGAAAAGGGGTAGCCGACCCTTACCCTAATTGGGCTAAACTAGGAACGTTGCCTAATATATGTTTTCTGCAGGATCGGGTTTTGTCACTTAAACACTTAGTTTTTCTCTCAATATTCACTTGTAACACACTCGGATCAGATGAAGTAGAATCTCTTCTAAGAGTTGATAATAATATAATAAGTATCAAAGAACACAAAGAAATAATTTTCAAGGCACTTGTATATATTACTTCTCAACTCAAATTATTACAAGACTCTTACAAGCATATTACATGAGTTACAATGAGAAACTATATATACCAGATCCTACAGCCGGATATACTTTGATACCAGCTAGAAACCTATGACTAAAGCATATACTACAATGCTAAAGTTAAGGTATCTTAGATAAAGTATTATCTAAGATATGGTAGTCATGACATGTCCATGACTTACCTTTTGTCACCAACTAAAGTTGGCAACTGTACTAACTGATATAGGTAAATAGTGGAATAAAGTATGGTCAACTACATGGCTTTTGAGAAAACGCCATACAGTATCTCAGAGGTCTGCAGTGGAGTGTCAGAGAGACCATATTTATGTCCACTGGTTCATAGTAGTGTCTTCCGAAGGTTAGTTGGCTTCGGAAGTACAAGTTCTTCCGAAGCCACTTATACTTCGGAAGAGGCTACCTCTTCCAAGGCTTGAGGACTTCTTCATATCTTCATACTTCGAAAGTTGACTTCTTATCTTTTCTTTTAGGTCTTGAACTTCGGAAGTTAATACTTTGTCTTCGGAAGTTGGAGTTTTCCTTCGGAAGATGATATTGCACTTTGTCTTCGGAAGAACTCCATTTCCTTCGGAAGTTCCACACTTAGCTTCGGAAGTTCTTTATTAGTTGCACCCAAAAATAATTTAAGTGATTTGTGTTTGGTTGCACCAGCCTTTCTAGATCCAACAAACTCCCCCTAGGCTGATCCTATCAAAACCTTACTTGTTTCTGCTTCTCAAAACCTTCAGCACCATGGACAGAAGATGTTTGTCTGTTTTCTTGTTCTTCCCTGAAGTGGTGCTGAGAAGTTTGTACAAGTAATTAGTGGATAGGAGATCCAGTCTATCACTCTGAATGACATGTACCCTTTGTTGTGCCTCCCTGAAGAGAGTTAGTTGACGGGAGTTATAGTCATACTCTCATCTAACTATGGATTCAAGTTCGGGACCCTAAACCATTTGAAGAAAGACTTTGTCTTTGGTTGCTGATCCTTTCCTTTTCTCCTCTCTCAGTTTCAACTCTTCTTCAATCTTGGTCCTAGCAGTTAGCTCGGCCAGATGAAGACTGCTCAGATGATTTCTGATATGAGCAGCTACTTTAGAGTTGGAGGGGTTGGAGAGTGACTTCTCTGCTAACTCAACAATATCAAATCTGCTTAAGTGTAGCAGAGATGAGGCATTTAGCCTGTTTAGCTCTCCACTCTCTCTCTCAACAACAAAGTTGTGAGAAGAGTCTTCGAACCTCCACTGGATAATCCTCTTTCTAGGCACAAGGGGTTGACTTGGTACATTGTCTTCTTTCTTCGTATCTAGCAGAGTCACCAGCCTTCTCCTTAGCTTTTTCTCTTCTTCATTCAGTGAATCTGAGTTGAGGCCAAAGAGCTTTGCAACTTGGTCCAATGTTCCTCTGGGCAGATCAAGAAATTGATCTCTAGTGAGGGAACATGATGATCCATCAACATAAGTCAGTTTGACAGACTCCTCCTCACAAAAGATATCGCTCAGGGTTGTACAGTTGATAAGCTTTGTCTTGATTGTCTTGAACTCCTCTTAGGAGAGATGTTTGGAAGGCTGAGGGGATGGTTTAGAAGGTTGTTGGGTAGGTTGTGGTGTTTGGGTTCTGGCAAGTGTTTTGGGTTGGAGGATGGGTAGTTTAGGTGGTTGAGGTGAGGAAGTTGGTAAGGTTAATGGTGTAGGTTCAGGGGTGTAAGGCTCGGAGATTGGTTCAGTCTTGATGGGAAATGAAAAAGGAATTGGTTCAGGTTGTAGTTGGGTTTGAGGTTGGGGTTGAGTGGTTGGTTTAAAGATCATCCCATGTCCCCTTCTATACATCTCCTTCCTCTTCCCCGAGCGAATGTCAGCCTTTATGTCACTGACATGTCGCTGGAGAGTCTTTTCAGACATAGGACCCACCTGCCTGCCAGAGAAGGCATGAGCCCGGAGATAGTCTTTCATCCAGGCCTTTTCACCTATCTTTCTGACAGCAACGAGTCTTGCTTCTTCTTCCTTCTTCTTCTTCAACCTCAGCTTCTCCTTAGCAGCTTTTTTTCTCTCCTTCTTCATTTGATCTTGCTATTTGTTGAAGAGCCATAAGATCGTATCATTGTCATGTGGAGCTATCTATGTGTTATAAATAGACTTGTAGGGCATGGAATTCTCATCACCTCAATAACATATTAAACCTTAGTTACAAGAAAGTGAATATAGGTTACATTAACCGAACCACTATAAATCCTCGTGTCTCGTGTTATTATTGTATTTAGTTTACTGTTTGTTTGTGTGCCTATTACCTAACAACCTGTCTATTTTCTTGCTATTGTGCTTGAATCGATGTAGAGGACCACATATGTTCTTTTCGGTACATGTAGTTTCGGCCTACACATGTACCGTTCTTGCTCCTGCTACTTACTACAAACCACGCAGTACAATTATTGTCTCTTGGTCGATCTTCACGTCTTCTTCCTCCCACATTCGTCTTCCAAGCTCTGATAGGAATTGGAAAATTGGATCGAGCAATCATTTTGAATACCTCGGTTTTTGTGACAAATCACCAAGTCATGACACTTTTATTATTATGCAAAAAGCACACCAAAAACAATCGACATACCAATATATATATGCTAAACTAAACATGCAAACCAAGCTATTCTATTCCTAATTGACGCAATCTTCTATTTTCAATTGAGATATACATACCATACTAATAAAAATAACACAATTAATCTATCTCCAAATAAACATTTAAAAGCCATTTGTCGACTTTACCTGAAACTTAGCCAAACACTTTTGGTTAATTTCAATAGGTGAGATGCCACTCATACTCTAGAGTGGTGCCGACTAGGGTTTGCAGTGGCATCATCTAGGATGGTCATTTTAGGAGCAGGGTGGACGGGCGGTCGTACTGAAAGTGGAAAACCACTATAAGCAGATATATAACTCTAAATATATGTGACAACTAGGATTTAGAACATGGAACAAGTTTCTGTAAGAAGCGGGGCGGCTCGTTAGGGTTTGCGTTGTACCAAGATCTTTAGCTCTGGTATCATGTAAAAGTAAATAAGAAAATATTTGAATGAATACAACGGAGGGGGAACCCTCAATGTTTAAAGGAAGAAAACCCGTGGGAAGCCTAACTTGGTTCGTGGGTTAAAACCAAAAAAACATACTAAATACACTATATACAATCAACAAGCACTAAATCTTCACCTTTCTTCACCATCACCTTCTAGTGGTTTTACTAATTTCTTTTATTTTCATCATTTATCCCTACCATTTTTTCATTTTCTTTGCCTTTTTGACTTCATTTTTTAAAATTAAGAAGTTGAGAATCAAAACGTAAAAGCGAGTAAAGTTAGCCAAGAGCAAAAAGTTGAAATCGAAATTTTAATGAACCGACCTTATGCTGGAATTTCCAACCAAAATTATGAATTTCAGCAATCTTCTCCCTTTTTTTGTAAGTTTATTCTACTACGTGGCCCTTTAACGAGGGAATGAGAGAAAAACTTGGTTGTGGAGAAATTATATTGTCCAAAATTATGAATTACAATCATCTTCTTCCTCTTTTATACTACGTGGCCTTAGGCGCGGGGTGGGTTTGCCGGGGGAGAAATTGCGTTATAGCATTCAACGCATAATGATCTCTTGAAGCGTGAGCTTGGTTATAAAAAGCATGTCTCAGATGCATGAGGAGTGAGACGATAACCAAAGCACCTAGGGTGGTGCTTCTTGTACATTTAGGTTAAATTTAGGGTTGCTTTGAAAATTGAGGAATAACAATCGTGGAGGATGATATGTAAAATAAAAATGACAAAAATTGAAGAGATTATGAATCTATTTATACATATTAATAAAAGACTAACTTGGGTGCCACATGGCCTTTCTCTGTAGTGTCCACCTAGTATGGGTCCACGTGTCATCACCACAATGAAACTATTATTTTAAACAAAAAATCTGTTATGTCAAACTTTCCAAACTTAATCTTTGTTTTCGATTTTTATTTAAAAACAATATAAATGAAAATCAATGAAGTCAAACTTTACAAATTTGTTTACATATCATATGATTTAATATGATAATTGTTTTTTAAATTAAAACAAATTAGATAATTATTTTTATATATCTTTTATTCAACCTGTGTTAGACATGGGTCACTAACCTAGTTGTTTATGTGGTAAAGAAGGCTGATATGTAATAGCGATGAGAGACACACAACTTTTGTTTGTATATAGAGCTTGATTCACACCCCAACTTTTGGAGCCTAAATTGCTTGGAACGCCTCACACTTTCTATAACCAAGAGCATCTACTTTTATCCGAGATGCTGCTTTCGTCTAAGGTGACATTTCATATGTCGAGCTAGTTCAGTGGGTGTGGGCGAGAGTTGAGCTAGTCTTAGAAGGACAAGTGGTTGGGTGCGGCAAGAGAGAAACAAGGAAAAGAGAAGAGAAAGGGAGAGAAAGTTTGGAGAGTGTCGGTGTATAATCTACCAAGAAAAGAGAGTAAAAAGGAATAAAAGCAAACAGTATTTTGGTTGTAATATTTTGTTTTCTTGGGTTGTTAATATAGCTTCTTAAGTTCAGATAGAGATTAATAACTCACAATTAGGATGGATAATGTGATACGTATCCAAATGGGTCAAATAAACCCAATTGGACCCGTGGAGACCAATGACCCAGTCAAGTGTGTCCTAGTCAAGTAGAAACTGTAGGGTAGAGGGTAGAGGTGTACAAACCGGTTTTTATACCCAAACCGGTTCGGGTTCAAAACCGAACCGGTTTTTTCGTAGTGGGCTCAAACTGGTTTTTCTTCAAACCGGTTCTGGTTACAAACCGGTTTGGGTCACCGAAAACTCGAACCTATCAAACCGATTCGGACCGGTTTGAAACCGGTTTTTTTTACCCAAACCGGTTTTCTTTACCGGTTTAACCGGTTTTTAACTTTTAAACCGGTTTATAAACCGGTTTTGAGTGCGGGGCTAGCAAACCGGCGGTTCGGGACCTGTTTGGGCCAAACCGGTTTTTCTTTGAATCCGGTTCCGGTTTTTATGGGTGAACCGGTTCCCGAACCGGTTTTTTTTGTTCATCACTAGTAGTGGGGTAGTGGCTGAATATTAGGAGCAACTGCTGAATTTCCATTTAAGTATCTGATTTTATGTTCTAATTTAGGCAGAGAGATTAGTATTTGAAACTCTGGTTTGTATAAGGGAGATCAGTCCATCTCGAAGAGGACTACACTGTTTTGTACTCGTTTTTAATTCAATCAAGCCGACTAGGTTCTACCATAATGCTTTCTAGTTTTTATATTATAAATTTGTATGTATTTTTATTTATCTTAGTTTTTAAGTGTTTAAGGATTAAAACGGTGGCAATGTTATTATCAGTATCCATAACTATTGGGTGCCTTGAGTATGTGAAGCAAGTGCATTCGCCTTAACCTTGACTTCTAAGACCTTGAGCGCTTTGGCGCACCTCAGGCCTTGGTTTAAAAACCAAGATGGTTGTAGATGAGAGAGCATAAGGTTTTGTTTCTACTTTAGTTTTTGACTTCATTTTAAATGAAACATTTTTGTTTAATAGGTTTTTTTTTATTTATTTTTTATTTTTTAATTTCTTTCTGATATTCAAGCTTATGCCTTTTACACTAACACAGTGATCTATACTTCCTGTCTCGATGACAGATTGACAATTCAGTTTTGATTTTGAAAATGCATACTTTATACTTTTCACATTTGACAAAAACATAAAAGTTTTGGACACTAAGCATTTGAATACATATTAGATGACTTTTGAACAGTTTAACCTGTTTGATTCCTCTGAAAGTTCCTATTTAATGCTAATTTTCTGCATTTGACCTGTTATTAGTAAAACACAACCCTGATTGACTTGTTCACAAATTGACATGTTAGGACAATTTTATCCCGTTTAACCAGTTCGACCTGTTTGCTGTTTTCGTTGAATATGTTCGACCTGTTTACCGGCTATGTTTGTTTGTTTATATTCAACTATTTATTTGTTTTCATATCATGTCAGACCACGGGCCCAAGCTCTCAATTCGGGGTGTCAACCTCTGATGGGCATTATGTCCCTGCAGTTGCTGGAGGAACAATCCCACAACCCCGACCCACCCAACCACTCCCAATGGGTTCTGGCGATGACCTGCATGCATATCATATGGATGATGAGGAAATGATGAGACTAAAAGCAGAACGAGGCGGGAAAGCTGGTGGTTGGAGCTTAGAATTAAGCAGAAAACGAGCCCTTGAGGAAGCTTTCGGGAGCATTTGGATCTAAACTCGCCACTATCCAATATTATCTTCTTAATGATCCAAGAGTGTAAAGGTAATTAGGAGATCTCGGTTCTCGACTTGCATCTGATTAAACCCATGTGGGTCAACTCCGAGGCCATCCCCATGTATACTTAATTCGTTAAACCTCACCAAGTGTTGAAGATCGTGTGCCTTTGATTGAAATATGTATAACAATTTTGATTAGTTTTGTAATTCAGAAGTGTTTTGCATATGGAGAAGAGTTAAACTGCTTATGTGAATGAAGTTTGTTTGCGGTTCCCATTTGGAAAATATTAATGCTTCTTTGACTCCCGAAAGCTAACCATTTGTTTGTTTTTATGCTTACAAATGTATTTCAATTATAACCGAAACCGAATCACAAGCTGAACATAGCTGTATGAATAAAGCGGTTTGGGTTCGGTTTTGGTTTGTTTGAGATTTTCTTAGAACTTAGAAGAAACCCGAGCCCCCAGCTTTATGTAGAGATTTGGCCTGCAAACTGAGGTTTATGTTAATATTTTTTAAGTGACAAAGGTTTTACAAGGGCCATCTATATTTTATAATTGTTATCATGTAAGTGAAAAGCTATCGTGGGTTTGTGATTCAAATGGTTTACGATTTGAATAACCAGGTTTTACCACATGTTGGAACCAATTGGGTTTCACTTTCTTATATATACCTTTACTAAAGTATTTAATTATGTTTACGTAAAACAAATTACAATTTAAGTATTTAAGAACCATCATTTCATTTGAAAAAATAGTTTGAAGAAAAAGCAGTCGAACGGAGCAGTTTTTGGGGTTTGGTTTATAACACGTAGTTAGCATTTTAATAGGTGATAATTTATAACACGTCATGAAAATATTCAAATTTTGGATTGTCATTTTTAACCATCTAGTAAACGAACAATCTATGTTTGAGTTGACCTTTCATTAATGATTTGTGTTTTTTTTTCATGTGTTTAACTCGTTTAATTAAATATGTTGGACTCGCAAACCATCAAAATTTAAAAAGCCCAAAATTCAAGAAAGTTTTAACCGGTAGTGTAAAAAAATTATGAATTTGTGTAAAAAAATTAAAATTTACAGTTTAAGTTACCCTTGAAAAAATATTAAGTTACCCCTAAATTTTTTTAAACTCAACATTTCATAGAAAGTTTTAAATATGATAAAAAATAGTCTAATATTTTATAAAAAACATTACATTTTATAAAAATATAAATAATTAATAAGCGTAAAATAACCAATAATCCAATACAATAATAATCAACATGCCCAAAACAACAATTAAGACCAAAACATCAAACAACTTAAAAAGCCCAAAACTAATAACTAATTAGCCCAAATAAAAAAAAAATATAAACTTAAAAGAAAAAAATAAACATCTATCGCCCATCGACACTTCCCGTAGCTACCCTCAACCCACACCAGCCATCTCTCTACACTGAAGCCTTGAAACCGACCACCGCCAACCTGTCGCTTGCTGCGACGACCCTTTCCACCGCCCACCTATGATCTTTCACCGTCCAGTTCAAGATAAAAGTCTCTAGTTTTTTTTACTCTCTTACACTATGAAATTAGGATTTAGAGTTTATGTTGATCAATTTATAATATTTTAGTGTTATATGCTATATGTTGGATCTAGAAAGGCTGTTGCAACCAAAACCAAGTCACTTAGAAGATTTTGGTACAACAAACAAAGGACTTCCGAAGCCAAGTATGGAACTTCCGAAGGAAGAAGGAGCTCTTCCGAAGACTAAGTGTAAAACACACTTCCGAAGGAAAACTCCAACTTCCGAAGACAAAGAACCTACTTCCGAAGATCAAGACTTAGAGAGAAAGATCTGAAGTCAACTTCCGAAGTACAAGAAGTCCTCAAAGCCTCGGAAGCATAGAAGCCTCTTCCGAAGTATAAGTGGCTTCGGAAGAACTTGTTCTTCCGAAGCCAATTAACCTTCGGAAGACACTCCTATTATCCAGTGGACATAAGTATGGCCTCTCTGACAATCCGCTGCAAATCTCTGATATACTGCATGGCGTTTTCTCAAAATCCACGTAGTTGACCATACTTTAATCCACTGTTTATTTTTTTATGTTAGTACAGTTGCCATCTTTAGTTGGTGACAAAAGGTAAGTCATGGACATGTCATGACTATCATATCTTAGATAATACTTTATCTAAGATACCTTAACTTTAGCATTGTAGTATATGCTTTAGTCTTAGGTTTCCAGCTGGTATCAAAGTATATCCGGCTGTAGGATCTAGTATATATAGTTTTTCATTGTAACTCTTGTTTCATGCTTGTAAGAGTCTTGTAATATCTTGAGTTGAGAAGTAATATATACAAGTGCCTTGAAAAATATATTTCTGCTTGTTCCTTTGCTACTTATTATATTATTATCAACTCTTGTAAAAGACATTACTTCATCTGATTTGAGTGTTTCCATAAGTGAGTTTGAGAGAAGTACAAGTGTTTAAGTGACAAACCCGATCCTGCAATTGGTATCAGAGCTTTTTAGGCTCTTGATTGTGAGATCTTACCATCCTAATCAACCAGTTTTCTTCACTCCTCCTTATACCTCACTCAAAATGGCCCTCAACAAATCTGAAGTAGAGATGGGGACGATGACCAAAGCTCCCATCATCACCCCTGAAAACTTCAGGTCTTGGAGCAGAAGAATGGAAGGCTTCATCAGGTATCAAGATAGCAAGATGTGGCAATCCATTGTCAATGGCCCGTATAAGCCAAAAGTAGCTGGTGGAAACGGTGCCATGATTGAGAAAGCCGTTGAAGATTATTCTGGTGAAGACAGGAAGAAGCTTGACATATACAGCAATGCTATGACTGTTCTTATGACTGCAATCCCAAACTCTATCATGGTGGGGTTTGAGCATTGTAAGTCTGCCAAAGAAATCTTTGATGCTCTTGCTCAAATGTACTCAAGCTCAAATGACTCCACGAAGGACTCACTGAAGCAGCAGTTTGAGAACTTCACCTATGTTGCTGGAGAGACTCTTAGCCAGCAATATTTCAGGTACATGGATCTCATTTCTTCCCTTCAATCTGTGGGAATCACTCATGAACTCAGAGACCTTACTAGAAAGTTTATGAGTGCTCTACCCAATGAGTGGACATTCTACTGTGTCCCTATCAAGAGAACAGAGAATCTGAATACACTCACCATGACCGAACTCTATGGGATCCTTGATGGATACCGTTTGGAAATGGAAAGCAAGAGGGGTCATCAGACAAGCAGACCCTTGAGTCTTCCTGCTAGCAACGCTTTGATGGTTGCTGAAGGCTCAGGAATCTCCCAGTCTCAGCAATACCTGACCTACACCCAGCAGCCATCTTGTTTCTCTGGGCCTTACATCACATTTCCCGAGACTCCAAGGTCTCAACAAGCTCAGCAAAGCTCCTTTCAGGACAGCTGTGCATTTGTCTCAGGAAGTGGACACTCAAATGACTATCAATACTGCTTTGATGATCTAGAGTGTTTTAGCCCGGATGACGTGGTGTACGTGGACATAGTCCAACAAATGACTCTTCTAACCTACAGAACAAAGAAGTTCTTTAAGAGAACTGGAAGGTAATTCCCTCAGAACCCAATCAACAGCAAATTTGGGTTTGACAAAAGCAAGACCAAATGTTACAACTGTAACCAACTTGGTCATTTTGCAAGGGAATGCAAGGCTCCCAAGTCCAACCCGGGAACCCCACAGGCCTCCACACATCCCTCTACACCAAAGCCCACCGGAAAGTCAACCGAGACTGCTGCAATGGCTCAAGAAGTTGACTGGAGCTTCATGGTTCAGGATGTGACTCCTGCTCAAGCACTCATGGCCGGAACAGATGAAAACAAGGTATATGAACATCTCTGTACTCCTGCCTGTATTGCTAAGGTTAAACTGTATCAGGACTACAATATGGAAATTAAATTTGATATTGAGTCTTTAAATGTTTTAAAATCTGACTTTAAAAGGGCTGAATCTGACTACCAAAGAAAAATTGAGGAGTTAGAGAAAACTATGTCCCTCTTAAAACATGAACATACAAACTACAAGACTCAAATCAAGGATTTAATATCCAAATTGACTGAGGCTCAAGCCCAGCTTGTCACTGCTGAGGCTCAAGCCAGGAAGTATGCTATTTCCGAGCAAAACTTCCAAGCCATTCTTGCATCATCCTCTCACTCAAAACTTTGTTATCAAAACAAAGGTGGGTTGGGAACCAATGAAATTGCTCCACCACACTCTTATGAGTCTATAAGACAACCAAGGTGTGGTACTGAAGAGCAAGAGGTTCCATCTGCTGACCCACCTTCTCATGAGTCAAAGAATGATGCAACTATAGAGACCATCACAGGGAAAGAACAGGTAATTATGTCATCCCCAGCCAATGATGATCAAACCCTGACCACCAAAGCCAGAAGAAGCAGAGCTAAGGCAGCCAGAAAAACTGCCAAGAAAGTGGCTGAGTCCAAGCTAAAGATAGACCCAAAGCAAAAGGGTGTATTCATTTCAGCTGGATTCCAGGTGGTTGGAAATTCTGATTCAGGAAAGGAGTGCAGTACCAGTAGTCCTATCCTGCCAAAGGATCAGAAATTAAAGGGAAAGGTTGCTGATGAAGAGAAAAAGAACAAGAAACAACAATCCTCTCATTCCCAAAAAGTTAACATTGCATGCATAATGTGTGGTCTGCAAAACCACATGGCTAAAGATTGTTACTACAATCCTGCTAGCACACATTATGCAAATAATGTTAAAAAAGAAGGAGTCAGGGAAGGTTTCTCATTTGGACCATATCAAATGGTTCAAGTGATGAAAAAAGGAAAGCTTGTTTCCGAAGCAAGGCTTCTCTCGGAAGAAAATTCTTCTTCCGAAAGGAAAAAGGCTTCGGAAGTTAAAGCTGTAAAGACTCAGAAAAGCAAAAGAGTCCCCTTGAAACCATCCCAGAAGAAGACTGCTTCGGAAGAAAAGGTGGTGAAGGTCTCTTCCGAAAAGAAAGAAGCTTCAGAAGAATGCCAAGCTACAAAAGCTTCTACAAGCTCATCATCTATGATCAACCAAGGGATGGAATGGAAGATCAAGGAAGATGCTGTAGCCCAAATCTCTTCTTCAAAGACATCCATTGAACCCCCATGCATAAATTTTGGTTCAATTATGTCATTATCATTGGAAGAACCCAAGACTAATAAAGCTTGGGTTTCCAATCAAAACTAATTATCTCACCTTATGTGCAGGGACATTCATATGACAAGAATAATAACATTTGGATTGTAGATAGTGGATGCTCCAGGCACATGACAGGGAACAGATCTCTCCTTCAACAATTTCAACATTATGATGGAGGTCCTGTCCAGTTTGGAGGTGAGGTCGGAGGATATATTTCTGGCAGAGGAAGTATATCCAATGGAAAGTTAAAAGTTGACAAAGTTAATTTTGTCAAACAGCTTGAACATAATCTGTTAAGTGTTTCTCAATTCTGTGATCAAAAGCATCAAATGCTTTTCACTGAACATGAGTGCATTATCCTCAAACCCGGGATGACAATTCCTCAGGAATTGGTGCTTCTTAGATCTCCCAGGAAAGGGGATATGTACAACCTAGATATGAACAATGCTTCCCCAATGGGAGAAGTATCATGCTTTCTTTCCAAAGCTGATGGTGATGAGTCAACACTATGGCATAAACGAATGTGTCATGTCAATTTTAAGACAATGAATAAATTGGCTAAAAATAATTTGGTACATGGTTTGCCTAAAAAGGAATTTTTCTGCAAAGATAACTGTGTTGCTTGCCTGAAAGGGAAACAACACAGGTCTTCTCATAAATCCAAAGTTGTTAACTCTATCACCACTCCATTACACTTATTGCACATGGATCTATTTGGTCCCACAAGTATAATGAACATTGGAAGGAAATCATATTGCCTTGTGATTGTTGATGATTTTACTAGATTTACATGGGTATTCTTTTTAAGAACTAAAGATGAAACTGCTGAAACTTTAAAATCTTTTATTCTTAAAATAGAAAATCAAGTTGATCACAAGGTTAAAATAATTAGAAGTGATCAAGGGACTGAGTTTAAGAACCTAGTTCTTGACTCATTTTGTAACTCAAAAGGGATTGCCAGACAATATAGTGCTCCTAGAACTCCTCAACAAAATGGTGTTGCTGAGAGGAGAAATAGGACACTTATTGAGGCTGCTCGGACTATGTTAGTTGATTCAAAGCTGCCTCTAACATTCTGGGCAGAGGCAGTCAGCACTGCATGCTATATGCAGAACAGAGTTCTTGTAGTAAAGCCACATGGAAAAACCCCTTATGAGTTATAGAACAAGAGGCCACCGTTCATTGGCTTTCTAAGGTCCTTTGGCAGCAGGTGTACCATACTTAACACAAAAGACAATTTGGTAAAATTTGCTGAAAAGTCAGATGATGCTATTTTTCTTGGATATTCCTCCTACTCTAAAGACTATAGAGTTTATAATATTAAAAACCAACAATTTGAGGAATCCTCCAACATTGTAGTTAATGAGCACACTCCTTGTGTTAGGGGGAACGGCCCTGATCATATCTTTGATTTAGAATTGTTTTCAAACTATTCTAAACCATCTTGTGAGAATGTTTCAGCTGGAACAGGTGCTCAAAGTGATTCTGATGAAGATCAACTGTTTGAGCTTCCCAGACCTATTCCAAGTTCTCCAAGAGTTGTAGTAAATCAAGTTCCCACTAGTGAAAGATCTGACAGTATAACCATTTCAAAAGATAGTGGTACTTCAACAAGGGATTCACCTGCTGACTTTCAAATCTCTTCAGGTGACCCTGCACAACACGAAGCTGATGAAAGCACCATCTTAAAGGAACAGGCAACTGTTAATGGTGCTTCACAGCAAAGAAATGATGATGTCTCTCTTTCATTCAATCAGTCCTCATTGAATGAGTTTGAAACAACAGCTGGACCAAGTATTCAAGCTCCTGAGCAAAATATGTCCAATTTGGACTTATCTTTGCAACTGGAGGTGATTCCTAGACTCAGGATTCATAACACTCATCCAGCTGAAAACATCATAGGAGAAGTCTCTGAAGGTGTGAGAACAAGAGGACAAACTCATAATGGGAATGTCTGCTTGTACTCATGCTTTTTATCCCAAATGGAACCCAAGAAGGTGGAAGATGCCTTGAAAGATAGTAGCTGGGTTGAATCAATGCAAGAGGAGCTGCTTCAATTCAAAAGACAAAAGGTTTGGAACCTATGTCCGCTACCATCTGGTCAAGTACCTATAGACACTAAATGGGTGTTCAGAAACAAAAGAGATGATAGAGGCTTGATTATCAAGAACAAGGCAAGACTGGTGGTTCAAGGATACACTCAAGAGGAGGGAATCGATTATACTGATGTCTTTGCACCTATTGCAAGACTTGAGGCAGTTAGGATCTTCCTTGCTTATGCTGCATCCAAGAATTTCACTGTCTACCAGCTTGATGTCAAGTGTGCCTTTCTATATGGGGATATAGATAGGGAAATCTATGTATGCCTCCCTCCAGGATTTGAAGACCCACAGCATCCAAACTATGTGTGCAAGTTGGATAAAGCTCTATATGGGTTGCACCAAGCACCTAGGCTGTGGTATGAGACATTGTCTCAATTTCTCCTGAAGAATGGTTACACTAGAGGTACCATTGATAAGACTCTTTTCATAAGAAAGTCTGGGAAAGACATCTTGCTTGTTCAAGTCTATGTTGATGATATCATATTTGGTTCCTCAAATGACCAAATGTGCAAAGACTTTGAGAGCATTATGAAGAAGAAGTTCGAGATGAGTTCCATGGGAAAATGGACTTTTTCCTTGGAATTCAGGTAAAGCAATTGAAGGAAGGTGTGACATCCGTCACCTTAAGGTCCGTCAATTGACGTGTTTGTCCGTTATCTATTCTATTTTTGGTCATTCCTCATCATTATTTGACTCATTATGTGGATATCATGTGTGCAATACTATCGTTGTGTGTGTGCATTCATTTAAAAACCGTGTGTGAACTTTAAAAAGACCTATAAAACTTTCATTTTGAAAACGTTAAATATATCATTTTATAAATATAATAAATGTTTTAATATAACCATTTCTTAAGTCATGACAACATTAAATATACTTTTACAATTAATATAAAACACCTAACGAAGTCGTTTTTCAACCGAACAAAATTTGGGAAAACTCGGGGGTTAAGTGCAGGGACTAAACTTGTAATTTTGGAAACTTGGGCTGGGTATAAATACCCCATTTCCAGCCCTAAACCCCCATTTCATCCATCTTCTTCATCTTCATCTTCTCTTCACACACTAAAACTCCATTTTAGCACCAAATCCGACCCGAGAGGTCTCGTTTTCTTCGTCTTGACATCATCTACAGCTTAGACTACCCCTCCTTAGCAGGTAGTTGTCTTTGGTTGTCCATTTCTTAGCCTTTTCACGGCTGTCCAAACTAGGGTTTCGGGTGTTCGGGTTCAACCCGAACACACAAGGTCGTATGGGTGCGTGTGAGGTCTCTTTGCTTGTGTTTTATGCTTGTATATGTTTGTTGAGTGTTTCTGAGGTTCTTGTGGTGTAAAACCCGTGTTTAGAGCGGCTCGGGGGCTGCTCCTCCCGACCACAGTCGCGATTCTGCAGATTGGGCGACTGGGTCATCCATGCGATTGAGCCGTGCGACTGAGTGGGTCGTGCGACTGGATCATGCGTCTGAGCCAATCGCGCGACTGAGTGGTGCGACTAGGCATGTCGTGCGACTGAGTTGTGCGACTGAGTGTCTGTGTGCGATTGAGTCATGCGTGCGATTGAGTGTATGCGAATGAGTCATGCGATTGAGTGATTGTGTGCGATTGAGTCAGGTGACCGACTGAATGTGTGCGAATGAATGTGATTCGCACGACTGGGGTCCAATCGCACGAATGAAGGTTCAGTCGTACGAAAGTAGCTAATTCGCACGATTGAAGGTTGATTCGTGCGCATGGAAGTTGAGTCGTGCGATTGGGGGTTGTGTGGTACGACTGAAGGCCAATCATACGAATGAAGGCTCAATCGTACGAATGAAGCTGATTCGCACGATTGAGGGTTGATTCGCACGATTGAGGGTTGATTCGCACGAATGGAGGTTGAGTCGTGCGTCTGGCCTTGTATGCGACTGAAATTGTTGTGTTTGACCCTTGTGCGTGGCGTGAGTATGTCGTGTGGTGTCGAGGTAACACTAACACAATAATGCCATTGTTTGGCCACGAAAATTAAAGTCAACGCGAGAAAGGGCACAGAAACCATTTTGAGCAATATTTAATCTAACGCTTTACAAACGACTAAATTGACTTATAACTATTGAAACTTATTCAATACTTCTTCAATAAATAACGATACTTTATTAAAACATCATCATTAGTGGCGACAATGTATTGTACTTGGATCTACATAAGGTCTAGTACGTGTGTCAGTCTGTGTGTTGTGCGTGACCCATCCGATACGACCCGAACCGACCCATCATTATTGCGCGCTTGAACATATATATATCATATCATTAATGCTATACAATAACTGTCAATAGGTGTTTGACTGTTTATTTGCATTCAACATTTGGGATTACATCGCTCATACATACTTACCACCTAACAAGTGAGTTTTGTGGCCCCTTTTCACATTTATACACTATTTCAATCATTCACAAATTGGGGGAAAAGTATGCTTACACAATTTTTATGCTGTACAACTTACATACATTTTACATACAAGGAATCAACGTGATACTGTGTTGCAAGTACTATTTGATACATGCTTGGGTCTGCTGTGTGGTTCTATCTTTGCAACTATTTAATTCCAGTGTGGGAACCGACGGTTAGGTATTGGTAGTACTACTGGGTTGACACCCCCACCCTCGTTCGATGGTATACTAGTTGGTACCATCAGTGGCCAGGAACGGGCCCTTGGGTGAATATATGCCGACAATTTCTTAGTGTACGTCGCTAGGTTTGGTTGCAAAGCTCATGTCATGTGATATTTACTTGTGTAATAACTGTATTCACGGTATTCCGACGCGCTATTATATACAGCATCACTTACATTTTATTACATAAACCAGCGAGCTCACCAACAATTTTGTTGACCGTTTTAAGCATATCTTTTCAGGTGATCATGCAAGTCCAGGAATCTAGGTGTACTGCCTTAGTGGAGACCCTAGGATGCATTTTTGGGACTTAGCTCATGTTTTGTTAAACAATCTTTTTGAACAATGTTATCGCATGTAAACAATTATCAACATTTGAACTTGTTCCCGGGTTGTGGGAATTAACATTTACATTTTCATCATATGTGTATATGTGTTATCATTATCAGTTTGTTTATGGCTATGTGTTGTGGACATTGACTAAACACGACACAAGTCCCCTTGTTGTCGGGTGTCGTCATGACACGCATGTCATCATTTACTTATATTGCTCTCTATCGCTTACCATGTGTTATGACGATCCCGGTCTCGTTACATCCCCGTGTTTCCGCTTTTAGCGGGGGTGTGACAGATTGGTATCAGAGCCATTGGTTATAGAGAATTAGGCAATACGCTTGACCTAGACTATAACCTAGGAACCTTCATGTAGATTTGCATGCTAGGACTCTGTATGCATATTATATCTCGTGTATGTGTTCCTCGCTGCTTGATTTGTTCATCTATTTGTTATATGATCTTTCTACCCTATGAGAGAGCCCTTGTGCTCACTTTTTTATGGGGATGCTTCTATTGGATCTTCCGTTCCCTCTGCGCGCCAAGTTAGTCTATCAGATCCGGGTATTAAACCCGAAGAGATCATCACAGATCATACTATTGTGCTTGACCTTGGACATTGAGATTAACTCTAAGGAGGAATATGTCTGAAACCTTGAAGAATGAGGAAATAGACAACCTCCGCTAGACTAAACGTGATTGTATACATGGACTTACAACTGTTATGATGGATTATTATGGATATGATGTAAAGGAAGGTCGGATGTCATGTAACCGGATCAGGCATCATTCTCGGTACATCGTGGGTGTGGTGGGAACGCTGCGGGGAACCCTATATATAAACACCACCGGTATACCGAGAATATGCTCTTGAAATGGGCTGCATGGTGGTCTTGCTGACGGAAACATGAACATTGGAATTTGATAAGTGGAATACATTTGTAATCTTATGGTGACTAAAGCTGCTATGTTACCTCTTTTATGATTAGAAACATGCCGCCTCGAAGAGTCACCCGTAGCAGTAGTGGCGGGAGTGAAGCCCCAGGGGCAGAGGCCGAGGCAGAGGCAGAGCACCAAGAGCAAACGATGCTCCTCCGCCAGTAACAGTCAGGAACAGGGAACGCCGACATGGCAGCCCTGATCGCTCAACAATTGGCCGCACTGATTCCTACTATCGTGGCCCAAGTGAGCGACGCACTTCCAACAACACCACCCTCACGGGGATGGTGGCAACGATGAGGAGCCCAAGGTGGGATCGAAACTGAAACGGGAAACGGGAACCCGACTGGAAACGAGAGCAACCAGGAAACCGGAATGGTGGTACTGCCGGTATTGAGACTGGTGTGGTTAATGCTCGTCGGGGATGTTCATACAAGGAGTTCGTGGCTTGTAAGCCAGGGAATTCGATGGGAAAGGTGGGGCGATAGCCCTAACCAGGTGGTTGGAAAGATGGAGGCAGTGATCGACATCAGTGAGTGCCTCGACAGCCAGAGGATCAAGTATGCTACTTGTTTCTACAGGGTAAAGCCCTAACCTGGTGGAACACCAGATTCAAGCACGAGGAAGAGAGTCTGCGATGCAAATGTCGTGGGACGAGTTCAAAGCCTTGATCACCGAGGAATACTGCCCTCTCAACGAGATGCAGACTGGAGCATGAGTTCTGGAATCATGCTATGGTGGGGGCAGGGCATGCAGCTTATACTGATCGTTTTCATGAGCTTGCAAGATTGGTTCCGCATCTGGTTACGCCGGAATCAAAGAGGATTGAAAGGTACATTGGGGACTCGCGCCTCAAATTAGAGCGATGGTTACAGCAGCCGCTCCTCCTACTATTCAGAGCGCAATTCTGAAAGCTGGCGCTTTGACTGATGAGATGGTTAGAACAGGGGTTTGGGCCGAGGGGCCGAGAAGAGGAAGGATGTTGGGAATCGAGCCGGTCGAGTGCCGGAAGGTTTGAGAAGAGGTCTAAGCCGACCAGGAATTTTGTGGCCGTGTCTCAGGCCAGAAGAGAGTATGTGGGGCCGCACCCCAAATGTGACAGGTGCAATTATCATCATCCCCCAGGGACGCAGTGCCGGTTGTGCGCTAACTGTAAGCGCCCGGGTCATTTGGCAAGAGATTGCAGAACGGCACCGAATCTTGTAGCACCCGTCAACGCGGTTAACCCCGCCGGGAATGCAAGGGCTTGCTTTGAGTGTGGGAGCCCCGATCACTACAGGAATATGTGCCCCAGGCTGAATCGGGCACCGGGTCAACAGGGGAACAACCAGCACAGGTGTTGGCTATCGCTGGGAATCAAGGCCGGCTACTCAGGGGAATGCAGCTCGGGGACGTGCATTCGTCATTGGAGCTAATGATGCTCGTCAGGACCCGAATGTTGTCACGGGTACGCACTTACTCAATCATCACTTCGCATCTATATTATTTGATACTGGAGCAGACAATAGTTTTATTTCTTCCGAGTTTGTGCAATTGCTTGATTTGAGTCCTAGTAGGCTAGAACTAGCTACTCTGTAGAAATGGCAATGGTAAGGTTGCTCAGGCCGATGAGATTATTAGGAAGTGTTCGTTGACGCGGAGGATCATACATTCGACATAGATTTGATACCCTTCGAGTTAGGGAAGCTTCGAGTGATTGTGGGTATGGATTGGTTGTCGCAGAATGGAGCAGAGATTGTCTGTCGAGACAAGGTAGTACGTATCCCTATGCCAACGGGGAAGTACTCAAGGTTCAGGGAGAACGACCGGGTAAGAGCTTAAAGTTATTTCCTGCATGAAAGCACGCCAGAGTTTACGAAAGCAGTGCTACGCTTTTCTGGCTCATGTGGTTGAAAAGAAAGACGAGGAAAGGAAACTGGTGGATATTCCAGTGGTACGGGATTACCCAGAAGTATTTCCAGATGACTTGTCTGGTTTACCTCCTCCACGACAGGTGGAATTCCGTATTGAGTTGGTTCCTGGAGCTACACCGGTAGCGAAAACGCCATATCGACTAGCGCCATCCGAGATGCAAGAGTTGTCTAGTCAGTTACAGGAACTACTGGAGAAGGGTTTTATTCGACCGAGTCATTCACCGTGGGGAGCACCGGTACTATTTGTCAAGAAGAAGGACGGATCGTTCCGTATGTGCATCGATTACCGTGAACTGAACAAGTTGACGGTGAAGAACCGATATCCTCTCCCCAGGATCGACGATTTATTTGATCAGCTGCAAGGAGCTTCGTATTTTTCAAAGATCGATCTTCGTTCTGGTTATCATCAGCTAAGGGTTTCGAGGACGACATACCGAAGACTGCGTTCAGAACTCGTTATGGGCACTATGAGTTCTTGGTCATGCCGTTCGGGTTGACTAACGCACCAGCTGTGTTCATGGATCTAATGAATCGGGTGTGCAAACCTTACTTGGATAAGTTCGTGATCGTGTTCATAGACGATATACTTATCTATTCCCGATCAAAGAGGATCATGTAGAACATCTTCGGGCTATTCTGGAGCTGCTACGCGAAGAGAAACTTTTCGCCAAGTTCTCAAAGTGTGAGTTTTGGCTGCGAGAAGTGAAGTTTTTGGGTCATGTGGTTAATGAGGACGGGATTCACGTAGATCCCGGCAAGATCGAAGCGGTGAAGAAGTGGGATACGCCCCAGACACCATCAGAGATACGGCAATTCTTAGGATTGGCCGGTTATTATCGTCGCTTCATCGCGAATTTCTCAAAGATCGCGCAACCGTTGACCCTGCTTACTCAGAAAGACAAGAAGTTTGACTGGGGATTTGCACAAGAGCAAGCGTTCCAAACGTTGAAAGAGAAGTTGTGCAACGCGCCGATACTGTCTCTCCCAGACGGAACAGATGATTTTGTGGTCTACTGCGATGCGTCACATCAAGGATTGGGATGTGTATTGATGCAGAAGGACAAGGTGATTGCCTACGCTTCGCGACAACTTAAAGTGCACGAAAAGAACTACACCACTCATGATCTTGAGTTGGGCGCTGTAGTATTTGCACTCAAAATTTGGAGGCATTACTTGTATGGCACCAAATGCATCATTTCACCGATCATAAGAGCCTTCAACATATTCTGGATCAGAAGGAACTCAACATGCGCCAACGACGTTGGGTAGAGCTTCTTAGCGACTACGATTGTGAAATCCGGTATCATCCGGGGAAAGCTAACGTGGTGGCTGATGCCTTAAGCCGTAAAGAACGTGTGAAACCACTACGTGCACGAGCGTTGGGATTGACCATCAAACCAACTTGAAAGCTCAGATTCAAATTGCACAGAGTGAGGCATTGAAAGAAGAAAACCTTGCGGGAGAAGAATTCCGGGGGTTAGATAAACAGATGATTCGCAAGGATGACGGTATTCAGTACTTCATGGATCGCATATGGGTACCCAAATGGGGAGGTGTTCGAACCTTAGTCATGGATGAAGCCCACAAGACGCGATATTCTATTCATCCTGGTGCAGACAAGATGTATCATGATCTTAAGGATCTATACTGGTGGCCAGGCATGAAGAAAGACATTGCCTTATACGTCAGTCGATGCTTGACGTGTTCGAAGTCAAAGCTGAACATCAAAAGCCATCGGGATTATTACAGCAACCTGAAATTCCCGAGTGGAAATGGGAGAACATAGCTATGGATTTCATTACCAAACTCCCTAGAACAAACAGCGGTCATGACTCGATATGGGTCATTATTGATCGAATGACGAAGTCAGCACATTTCTTGCCTATCCGAGAAGATTACAAGATGGATAAGTTGGCGAGATTGTACATCAAAGAGGTCGTGACACGGCACGGGGTGCCGGTGTCAATCATATCCGACCGTGATAGCAGATTCACTTCACGTTTTTGGCAGACGCTACAGAAAGCGATGGGTACTCGGTTAGACATGAGTACAGCCTATCACCCTCAAACAGATGGCCAAAGTGAACGCACTATACAGACGCTAGAAGACATGTTGAGAGCGTGTGTAATCGATTTTGGTGGTAGTTGGGATGCTCATCTGCCGTTGATTGAGTTCTCCTACAACAACAGCTACCATACAAGCATTGGATGTGCTCCATTTGAAGCGTTGTATGGAAGAAAATGCAGATCTCCCGTTTGTTGGGCCGAAATTGGTGAAAGTCAACTGACAGGCCCAGAGATCATCCAAGAGACAACAGACAAGATTTTCCAAATCAAAGATCGACTCAAAGCCGCGCGAGATCGCCAAAAGAGCTATGCCGACAATCGTCGGAAGCCTCTAGAATTCAATGTTGGGGATCGTGTGTTACTCAAAGTTTCCCCTTGGAAAGGAGTCGTTCGATTCGGAAAGAAAGGGAAGTTAGCCCCAAGATACGTTGGACCATTTGAGATCACTGAAAGGATCGGTCCAGTGGCTTACCGGTTAAGGTTGCCACAAGAGCTTAGCGGTGTGCATGATACTTTTCACGTGTCAAACCTCAAGAAGTGTTTGGCCGATGAATCCCTTCACGTGCCAATCGAGGAAATCAAGATTGATGACAAGCTTCATTTTGTTGAAGAACCCATTGAGATCATGGATCGAAAGGTCAAGCAACTGAAGCGCAGTAGAATACCTATTGTTCGCGTAAGGTGGAATTCAAAACGAGGGCCAGAGTTTACATGGGAACGTGAAGATCAGATGAAACTCAAATATCCACATCTTTTCGAGGATGACACTCTTGGACCTAACTCCAGCTGAATTTCGGGACGAAATTCTCTCAACTGGGGGATACTGTGACATCCGTCACCTTAAGGTCCGTCAATTGACGTGTTTGTCCGTCATCTATTCTATTTTGGTCATTCCTCATCATTATTTGACTCATTATGTGGATATCATGTGTGCAATATTATCGTTGTGTGTGTGCATTCGTTAAAAACCGTGTGTGAACCTTAAAAAGACCTTTAAAACTTTCATTTTGAAAACGTTAAATATATCATTTTATAAATATAATAAATGTTTTAATATAACCATTTCTTAAGTCATGACAACATTAAATATACTTTTACAATTAATATAAAACACCTAACGAAGTCGTTTTTCAACCGAACAAAATTTGGGAAAACTCGGGGGTTAAGTGCAGGGACTAAACTTGTAATTTTGGAAACTTGGGCTGGGTATAAATACCCCATTTCCAGCCCTAAACCCCATTTCATCATCTTCTTCATCTTCATCTCTTCACACACTAAAACTCCATTTTAGCACCAAATCCGACCCGAGAGGTCTCGTTTTCTTCGTCTTGACATCGTCTACAGCTTAGACTACCCCTCCTTAGCAGGTAGTTGTCTTTGGTTGTCCATTTCTTAGCCTTTTCACGGCTGTCCAAACTAGGGTTTCGGGTGTTCGGGTTCAACCCGAACACACAAGGTCGTATGGGTGCGTGTGAGGTCTCTTTGCTTGTGTTTTATGCTTGTGTATGTTTGTTGAGTGTTTCTGGAGGTCCTTGTGGTGTAAAACCCGTGTTTAGAGCGCTCGGGGGCTGCTCCTCCCGACCACAGTCGCGATTCTGCAGATTGGGCGACTGGGTCATCCATGCGATTGAGCCGTGCGACTGAGTGGGTCGTGCGACTGGATCATGCGTCTGAGTCAATCGCGCGACTGAGTTGTGCGACTAGGCATGTCGTGCGACTGAGTTGTGCGACTGAGTGTCTGTGTGCGATTGAGTCATGCGTGCGATTGAGTGTATGCGAATGAGTCATGCGATTGAGTGTTTGTGTGCGATTGAGTCAGGTGACCGACTGAATGTGTGCGAATGAATGTGATTCGCACGACTGGGGTCCAATCGCACGAATGAAGGTTCAGTCGTACGAAAGTAGCTAATTCGCACGATTGAAGGTTGATTCGTGCGCATGGAAGTTGAGTCGTGCGATTGGGTGTTGTGTGGTACGACTGAAGGCCAATCATACGAATGAAGGCTCAATCGTACGAATGAAGCTGATTCGCACGATTGAGGGTTGATTCGCACGAATGGAGGTTGAGTCGTGCGTCTGGCCTTGTATGCGACTGAAATTGTTGTGTTTGACCCTTGTGCGTGGCGTGAGTATGTCGTGTGGTGTCGAGGTAACACTAACACAATAATGCCATTGTTTGGCCACAAAATTAAAGTCAACGCGAGAAAGGGCACAGAAACTATTTTGAGCAAATTAAACTAACGCTTTACGAACGACTAAATTGACTTATAACTATTGACACTTATTCAATACTTCTTCAATAAACAACGATACTTTATTAAAACATCATCATTAGTGGCGACAATGTCTTGTACTTGGATCTACATAAGGTCTAGTACGTGTGTCAGTCTGTGTGTGTTGTGCGTGACCCATCCGATACGACCCGAACCGACCCATCATTATTGCGCGCTTATACATATATCATATCATTAATGCTATACAATAACTGTCAATAGGTGTTTGACTGTTTATTTGCATTCAACATTTGGGATACATCGCTCATACATACTTACCACCTAACAAGTGAGTTTCGTGGCCCCTTTTCACATTTATACAATATTTCAATCATTTACAAATTGGGGGAAAAGTATGCTTACACAATTTTTATGCTGTACAACTTACATACATTTTACATACAAGGAATCAACGTGATACTGTGTTGCAAGTACTATTTGATACATGCTTGGGTCTGCTGTGTGGTTCTATCTTTGCAACTATTTAATTCCAGTGTGGGAACCGACGGTTAGGTATTGGTAGTACTACTGGGTTGACACCCCCACCCTCGTTCGATGGTATACTAGTTGGTACCATCAGTGGCCAGGAACGGGCCCTTGGGTGAATATATGCCGACAATTTCTTTGTGTACGTCGCTAGGTTTGGTTGCAAAGCTCATGTCATGTGATATTTACTTGTGTAATAACTGTATTCACGGTATTCCGACGCGCTATTATATACAGCATCACTTACATTTTATTACATAAACCTGCGAGCTCACCAACAATTTTGTTGACCGTTTTAAGCATATCTTTTCAGGTGATCATGCAAGTCCAGGAATCTAGGTGTGCTGCCTTAGTGGAGACCCTAGGATGCATTTTTGGGACTTAGCTCATGTTTTGTTAAACAATCTTTTTGAACAATGTTATCGCATGTAAACAATTATCAACATTTGAACTTGTTCCCGGGTTGTGGGAATTAACATTTACATTTTCATCATATGTGTATATGTGTTATCATTATCAGTTTGTTTATGGCTATGTGTTGTGGACATTGACTAAACACGACACAAGTCCCCTTGTTGTCGGGTGTCGTCATGACACGCATGTCATCATTTATTTATATTGCTCTCTATCGCTTACCATGTGTTATGACGATCCCGGTCTCGTTACATCCCCGTGTTTCCGCTTTTAGCGGGGGTGTGACAGATTGGTATCAGAGCCATTGGTTATAGAGAATTAGGCAATACGCTTGACCTAGACTATAACCTAGGAACCTTCATGTAGATTTGCATGCTAGGACTCTGTATGCATATTATATCTCGTGTATGTGTTCCTCGCTGCTTGATTTGTTCATCTATTTGTTATGTGATCTTTCTACCCTATGAGAGAGCCCTTGTGCTCACTTTTTATGGGGATGCTTCTATTGGATCTTCCGTTCCCTCTGCGCGCCGAGTTAGTTTATCAGATCCGGGTATTAAACCCGAAGAGATCATCACAGATCATACTATTGTGCTTGACCTTGGACATTGAGATTAACTCTAGGAGGAATATGTCTGAAACCTCGAAGAATGAGGAAATAGACAACCTCCGCTAGACTAAACGTGATTGTATACATGGACTTACAACTGTTATGATGGATTATTATGGATATGATGTAAAGGAAGGTCGGATGTCATGTAACCGGATCAGGCATCATTCTCGGTACATCGTGGGTGTGGTGGGAACGCTGCGGGGAACCCTATATATAAACACCACCGGTATACCGAGAATATGCTTGAAATGGGCTGCATGGTGGTCTGGCTGACCGGAACATGAACATTGGAATTTGATAAGTGGAATACATTTGTATCTTATGGTGACTAAAGCTGATATGTTACCTCTTTTATGATTAGAACATGCCGCCTCGAAGAGTCACCCGTAGCAGTAGTGGCGGGAGTGAAGCCCCAAGGGGCAGAGGCCGAGGCAGAGGCAGAGCACCAAGAGCAAACGATGCTCCTGCCAGTAACAGTCAAGGAACAGGGAACGCCGACATGGCAGCCCTGATCGCTCAACAATTGGCCGCACTGATTCCTACTATCGTGGCCCAAGTGAGCGACGCACTCCAACAACACCACCCTCACGGGGATGGTGGCAACGATGAAGGAGCCCAAGGAGGGATCGAAACTGAAACGGGAAACGGGAACCCGACTGGAAACGAGAGCAACCAGGAAACCGGAAATGGTGGTACTGCCGGTATTGAGACTGGTGTGGTTAATGCTCGTCGGGGATGTTCATACAAGGAGTTCGTGGCTTGTAAGCCAAGGGAATTCGATGGGAAAGGTGGGGCGATAGCCCTAACCAGGTGGTTGGAAAAGATGGAGGCAGTGATCGACATCAGTGAGTGCCTCGACAGCCAGAGGATCAAGTATGCTACTTGTTCTCTACAGGGTAAAGCCCTAACCTGGTGGAACACCCAGATTCAAGCACGAGGAAGAGAGTCCGCGATGCAAATGTCGTGGGACGAGTTCAAAGCCCTAATCACCGAGGAATACTGCCCTCTCAACGAGATGCAGAAGCTGGAGCATGAGTTTTGGAATCATGCTATGGTGGGGGCAGGGCATGCAGCTTATACTGATCGTTTTCATGAGCTTGCAAGATTGGTTCCGCATCTAGTCACGCCGGAATCAAAGAGGATTGAAAGGTACATTTGGGGACTTGCGCCTCAAATTAGAGCGATGGTTACAGCAGCCGCTCCTCCTACTATTCAGAGCGCGATTCTGAAAGCTGGCGCTTTGACTGATGAGATGGTTAGAACAGGGGTATTGGGCCGAGGGGCCGAGAAGAGGAAGGATGTTGGGGAGTCGAGCCGGTCGAGTGCCGGAAGGTTTGAGAAGAGGTCTAAGCCGACCAGGAATTTTGTGGCCGTGTCTCAGGCCAGAAGAGAGTATGTGGGGCCGCACCCCAAATGTGACAGGTGCAATTATCATCATCCCCCAGGGACGCAGTGCCGGGTGTGCGCTAACTGTAAGCGCCCGGGTCATTTGGCAAGAGATTGCAGAACGGCACCGAATCTTGTAACACCCGTCAACGCGGTTAATCCCGCCGGGAACGCAAGGGCTTGCTTTGAGTGTGGGAGCCCCGATCACTACAGGAATATGTGCCCCAGGCTGAATCGGGCACCGGGTCAACAGGGGAACAACCAGCAGCAGGTGTTGGCTATCGCTGGGAATCAAGGCCCGGCTACTCAGGGGAATGCAGCTCGGGGACGTGCATTCGTCATTGGAGCTAATGATGCTCGTCAGGACCCGAATGTTGTCACGGGTACGCACTTACTCAATCATCACTTCGCATCTATATTATTTGATACTGGGGCAGATAATAGTTTCATTTCTTCCGAGTTTGTGCAATTGCTTGATTTGAGTCCTAGTAGGCTAGAAACTAGCTACTCTGTAGAAATGGCCAATGGTAAGGTTGCTCAGGCCGATGAGATTATTAGGAAGTGTTCGTTGACGCTGGAGGATCATACATTCGACATAGATTTGATACCCTTCGAGTTGGGAAGCTTCGACGTGATTGTAGGTATGGATTGGTTGTCGCAGAATGGAGCAGAGATTGTCTGTCGAGACAAGGTAGTACGTATCCCTATGCCTAATGGGGAAGTACTCAAGGTTCAGGGAGAACGACCGGGTAAGAGCTTAAAGTTGATTTCCTGCATGAAAGCACGCCAGAGTTTACGAAAGCAATGCTACGCTTTTCTGGCTCATGTGGTTGAAAAGAAAGACGAGGAAAGGAAACTGGTGGATATTCCAGTGGTACGGGACTACCCAGAAGTATTTCCAGATGACTTGTCTGGTTTACCTCCTCCACGACAGGTGGAATTCCGTATTGAGTTGGTTCCTGGAGCTACACCGGTAGCGAAGACGCCTTATCGACTAGCGCCATCCGAGATGCAAGAGTTGTCTAGTCAATTACAGGAACTACTGGAGAAGGGTTTCATTCGACCAAGTCATTCACCGTGGGGAGCACCAGTACTATTTGTCAAGAAGAAGGACGGATCGTTCCGCATGTGCATCGATTACCGTGAACTGAACAAGTTGACGGTGAAGAACCGATATCCTCTCCCCAGGATAGACGATTTATTTGATCAACTGCAAGGAGCTTCGTATTTTTCAAAGATCGATCTGCGTTCCGGTTATCATCAGCTAAGGGTTTTCGAAGACGACATACCGAAGACTGCGTTCAGGACTCGTTATGGGCATTATGAGTTCTTGGTCATGCCGTTCGGGTTGACTAACGCACCAGCTGTGTTCATGGATCTAATGAATCGGGTGTGCAAACCTTACTTGGATAAGTTCGTGATCGTGTTCATAGACGATATACTTATCTATTCCCGATCAAAAGAGGATCATGTAGAACATCTTCGGGCTATTCTGGAGCTACTACGGGAAGAGAAACTTTTCGCCAAATTCTCAAAGTGCGAGTTTTGGCTGCGAGAGGTGAAATTTTTGGGTCATGTGGTTAATGAGGACGGGATTCACGTAGATCCCGGCAAGATCGAAGCAGTGAAGAAGTGGGATACGCCCCAAACACCATCAGAGATACGGCAATTCTTAGGATTGGTCGGTTATTATCGTCGCTTCATCGCGAATTTCTCAAAGATCGCGCAACCGTTGACCCTGCTTACTCAGAAAGACAAGAAGTTTGACTGGGGATTTGCACAAGAGCAAGCGTTCCAAACGTTGAAAGAGAAGTTGTGCAACGCGCCGATACTGTCTCTCCCAGACGGAACAGATGATTTTGTGGTCTACTGCGATGCGTCACATCAAGGATTGGGATGTGTATTGATGCAGAAGGACAAGGTGATTGCCTACGCTTCGCGACAACTTAAAGTGCACGAAAAGAACTACACCACTCACGATCTTGAGTTGGGCGCTGTAGTATTTGCACTCAAAATTTGGAGGCATTACTTGTATGGCACCAAATGCATTATTTTCACCGATCATAAGAGCCTTCAACATATTCTGGATCAGAAGGAACTCAACATGCGCCAACGACGTTGGGTAGAGCTTCTTAGCGACTACGATTGTGAAATCCGGTATCATCCGGGGAAAGCTAACGTGGTGGCTGATGCCTTAAGTCGCAAAGAACGTGTGAAACCGTTACGTGCACGAGCGTTGGGATTGACCATTCAAACCAACTTGAAAGCTCAGATCCAAATTGCACAAAGTGAGGCATTGAAGGAAGAAAACCTTGCGGGAGAAGAATTCCGGGGGTTGGATAAACAAATGATTCGCAAGGATGACGGTATTCAGTACTTCATGGATCGCATATGGGTACCCAAATGGGGAGGTGTTCGAACCTTAGTCATGGATGAAGCCCACAAGACGCGATACTCTATTCATCCTGGTGCAGACAAGATGTATCATGATCTTAAGGATCTATACTGGTGGCCAGGCATGAAGAAAGACATTGCCTTATACGTCAGTCGATGCTTGACGTGTTCGAAGGTCAAAGCTGAACATCAAAAGCCATCGGGATTATTACAGCAACCTGAAATTCCCGAGTGGAAATGGGAGAACATAGCTATGGATTTCATCACCAAACTCCCTCGAACAAACAGCGGTCATGACTCGATATGGGTCATTATTGATCGAATGACGAAGTCAGCACATTTCTTGCCTATCCGAGAAGATTATAAGATGGATAAGTTGGCGAGATTGTACATCAAAGAGGTCGTGACACGGCACGGGGTGCCGGTGTCAATCATATCCGACCGAGACAGCAGATTCACTTCACGTTTTTGGCAGACGCTGCAGAAAGCGATGGGTACTCGGTTAGACATGAGTACAGCCTATCACCCTCAAACAGATGGCCAAAGTGAACGAACTATACAGACGCTAGAAGACATGTTGAGAGCGTGTGTAATCGATTTTGGTGGTAGTTGGGATGCTCATCTGCCGTTGATTGAGTTCTCTTACAACAACAGCTATCATACAAGCATTGGATGCGCACCATTTGAAGCGTTGTATGGAAGAAAATGCAGATCTCCCGTTTGTTGGGCCGAAATTGGTGAAAGTCAACTGACAGGCCCAGAGATCATCCAAGAGACAACAGACAAAATTTTCCAAATCAAAGATCGACTCAAAGCCGCGCGAGATCGCCAAAAGAGCTATGCCGACAATCGTCGGAAGCCTCTAGAATTCAATGTTGGGGATCGTGTGTTACTCAAAGTCTCCCCTTGGAAAGGAGTCGTTCGATTCGGAAAGAAAGGGAAGTTAGCCCCAAGATACGTTGGACCATTTGAGATCACTGAAAGGATCGGTCCAGTGGCTTACCGGTTAAGGTTGCCACAAGAACTTAGCGGTGTGCATGATACTTTTCACGTGTCAAACCTCAAGAAGTGTTTGGCCGATGAATCCCTTCACGTGCCAATCGAGGAAATCAAGATTGATGACAAGCTTCATTTTGTTGAAGAACCCATTGAGATCATGGATCGAAAGGTCAAACAACTGAAGCGCAGTAGAATACCTATTGTTCGCGTAAGGTGGAATTCAAAACGAGGGCCAGAGTTTACATGGGAACGTGAAGATCAGATGAAACTCAAATATCCACATCTTTTCGAGGATGACACTCTTGGACCTAACTCCAGCTGAATTTCGGGACGAAATTCTCTCAACTGGGGGATACTGTGACATCCGTCACCTTAAGGTCCGTCAATTGACGTGTTTGTCCGTTATCTATTCTATTTTTGGTCATTCCTCATCATTATTTGACTCATTATGTGGATATCATGTGTGCAATACTATCGTTGTGTGTGTGCATTCATTTAAAAACCGTGTGTGAACTTTAAAAAGACCTATAAAACTTTCATTTTGAAAACGTTAAATATATCATTTTATAAATATAATAAATGTTTTAATATAACCATTTCTTAAGTCATGACAACATTAAATATACTTTTACAATTAATATAAAACACCTAACGAAGTCGTTTTTCAACCGAACAAAATTTGGGAAAACTCGGGGGTTAAGTGCAGGGACTAAACTTGTAATTTTGGAAACTTGGGCTGGGTATAAATACCCCATTTCCAGCCCTAAACCCCCATTTCATCCATCTTCTTCATCTTCATCTTCTCTTCACACACTAAAACTCCATTTTAGCACCAAATCCGACCCGAGAGGTCTCGTTTTCTTCGTCTTGACATCATCTACAGCTTAGACTACCCCTCCTTAGCAGGTAGTTGTCTTTGGTTGTCCATTTCTTAGCCTTTTCACGGCTGTCCAAACTAGGGTTTCGGGTGTTCGGGTTCAACCCGAACACACAAGGTCGTATGGGTGCGTGTGAGGTCTCTTTGCTTGTGTTTTATGCTTGTATATGTTTGTTGAGTGTTTCTGGAGGTTCTTGTGGTGTAAAACCCGTGTTTAGAGCGGCTCGGGGGCTGCTCCTCCCGACCACAGTCGCGATTCTGCAGATTGGGCGACTGGGTCATCCATGCGATTGAGCCGTGCGACTGAGTGGGTCGTGCGACTGGATCATGCGTCTGAGCCAATCGCGCGACTGAGTGGTGCGACTAGGCATGTCGTGCGACTGAGTTGTGCGACTGAGTGTCTGTGTGCGATTGAGTCATGCGTGCGATTGAGTGTATGCGAATGAGTCATGCGATTGAGTGATTGTGTGCGATTGAGTCAGGTGACCGACTGAATGTGTGCGAATGAATGTGATTCGCACGACTGGGGTCCAATCGCACGAATGAAGGTTCAGTCGTACGAAAGTAGCTAATTCGCACGATTGAAGGTTGATTCGTGCGCATGGAAGTTGAGTCGTGCGATTGGGGGTTGTGTGGTACGACTGAAGGCCAATCATACGAATGAAGGCTCAATCGTACGAATGAAGCTGATTCGCACGATTGAGGGTTGATTCGCACGAATGGAGGTTGAGTCGTGCGTCTGGCCTTGTATGCGACTGAAATTGTTGTGTTTGACCCTTGTGCGTGGCGTGAGTATGTCGTGTGGTGTCGAGGTAACACTAACACAATAATGCCATTGTTTGGCCACGAAAATTAAAGTCAACGCGAGAAAGGGCACAGAAACCATTTTGAGCAATATTTAATCTAACGCTTTACAAACGACTAAATTGACTTATAACTATTGAAACTTATTCAATACTTCTTCAATAAATAACGATACTTTATTAAAACATCATCATTAGTGGCGACAATGTATTGTACTTGGATCTACATAAGGTCTAGTACGTGTGTCAGTCTGTGTGTTGTGTGTGACCCATCCGATACGACCCGAACCGACCCATCATTATTGCGCGCTTGAACATATATATATCATATCATTAATGCTATACAATAACTGTCAATAGGTGTTTGACTGTTTATTTGCATTCAACATTTGGGATTACATCGCTCATACATACTTACCACCTAACAAGTGAGTTTCGTGGCCCCTTTTCACATTTATACACTATTTCAATCATTCACAAATTGGGGGAAAAGTATGCTTACACAATTTTTATGCTGTACAACTTACATACATTTTACATACAAGGAATCAACGTGATACTGTGTTGCAAGTACTATTTGATACATGCTTGGGTCTGCTGTGTGGTTCTATCTTTGCAACTATTTAATTCCAGTGTGGGAACCGACGGTTAGGTATTGGTAGTACTACTGGGTTGACACCCCCACCCTCGTTCGATGGTATACTAGTTGGTACCATCAGTGGCCAGGAACGGGCCCTTGGGTGAATATATGCCGACAATTTCTTAGTGTACGTCGCTAGGTTTGGTTGCAAAGCTCATGTCATGTGATATTTACTTGTGTAATAACTGTATTCACGGTATTCCGACGCGCTATTATATACAGCATCACTTACATTTTATTACATAAACCTGCGAGCTCACCAACAATTTTGTTGACCGTTTTAAGCATATCTTTTCAGGTGATCATGCAAGTCCAAGAATCTAGGTGTACTGCCTTAGTGGAGACCCTAGGATGCATTTTTGGGACTTAGCTCATGTTTTGTTAAACAATCTTTTTGAACAATGTTATCGCATGTAAACAATTATCAACATTTGAACTTGTTCCCGGGTTGTGGGAATTAACATTTACATTTTCATCATATGTGTATATGTGTTATCATTATCAGTTTGTTTATGGCTATGTGTTGTGGACATTGACTAAACACGACACAAGTCCCCTTGTTGTCGGGTGTCGTCATGACACGCATGTCATCATTTACTTATATTGCTCTCTATCGCTTACCATGTGTTATGACGATCCCGGTCTCGTTACATCCCCGTGTTTCCGCTTTTAGCGGGGTTGTGACAGAAGGGTTCTTCATCAATCAATCTAAGTATGTCAATGATATCTTAGAACGATTTGATATGAAGGATTGTAAAGAAGTAAAGACACCTATACCCAGAAACCATAATCTCTGCCCTGACTCTGAGGGGGAGGATACTGATCAACATCAGTACAGAGCAATTATTGGTTCTCTGATGTATCTCACAGCAAGTAGACCTGATATCATGTTTGCAACTTGCATTTGTGCAAGATATCAGGCTGCTCCAAAGGTGTCTCACCTAATTGCTGCCAAGAGAATTCTCAGATACCTCAAAGGAGCACCTAAACTAGGTCTCTGGTATCCAAGAAATAGTGATTTTAATCTCTATGGTTACTCTGACAGTGATTATGGTGGCTGCAACATCAACAAGAAATCAACATCTGGTGGATGTCAATTTCTTGGTGGAAGGATCATCTCATGGCAATGCAAGAAGCAATCCTGTGTCTCTACATCAACTGCTGAAGCTGAATACATTGCTGCTGCTAGTTGCTGTGCTCAGCTGCTGTGGATTCAAAACCAGATGATAGACTATGGATTCAACTTCATGAGCACTCCTATCCACATTGACAACAACAGTGCTATATCCATTACTGAAAATCCAGTGAAGCACTCCAAGACAAAGCACATTGATATCAGGTATCATTTCATTAGAGATATTCATGAGAAAAATCTTATCAAACTAATCAAAGTTGATTCAAATAAACAATATGCTGATTTGTTCACCAAAGCCGTTGATGAACAAAGATTTAAATATCTCATTACAGCTATTGGGATGATAAACATTGATTAGTTAATCTCATTTGAAAACCTTTTAATGTGTAAAGTCTCATGTCAAAACAATCTAAGCCCTGTTACAAAAGATCTTTTTCTAAACTTTATCTAAGTATGAATTCTTCCGAAGAGAAATTAACCCTCGGAAGATATCTTGCATATCTTCCAAAGCAAATTTCTCCCAGGATAATTTTCTTCTCGGAAGAGTGTTAAGTCTCGGAAGAAGCGATTGATTTCATATCAGATCTACTTCCGAAGCATTTAACACACTCCACTTGAAAAGCAACATAAACTCTCGGAAGTAATTAATTTACCTTCGGAAGTAAATTTGCCTTCGGAAGAATATTACCTTCGGAAATGCTTTATACCCGGAAGAAAGATTTCACTGTGTAACGGAAATCTTTTGGGCCCCACACTGTAAAAAGTAAGATTTTGTTAATGATGTCGGATTATTTAAATGGTCTAACCTTACCGCCCATATCACATCATCCACTGAAACCTCACATCATCTTATCCAAAACCCCCTTTAAACCGTAATTTCACCCATTTAAATACTTCCGGTTAATCACTTACATCCTCTTTACCCAAATTACTGCCCTAAAAGCTTTCTTCTTCTCCAATTTACCTTATTCCGAACTATCTTTCTGTCATCTTCTTCAATGGCACTAAACCCTCAGCACAACCAGGTCGCACTCCTTGATTCTTCAAGGGATGTTGACTTCTCAGATATCATTTCTTTTCTGACCTAATCCTCATACTACACTGCTCTGACTGTAAACCCCACAATTTATTCAAACCAAATGTCTGAATTTTGGGCAAATGGTCGGATTGAAACCCTAAACGGGGTTCGTGTTATAAGGTCGAGCATTTGTGGCCAGGAGTTGGTCATCTCTGAACAGATCATCAGGGAGCATCTCGAGCTTCATGATGAAGGCACTCCAACGGAATTCCCCAAAACAGATTTGGACAATTCTTATCTATGAATGGGATACGGTGGAGATGTCGGCAGGTCAACTGTTTACAAATTCAACTTCTCCTACAAATGGAAGTTCCTGCTGCATGTGGTTCTTCACTGCTTATCTAATAAATATAGGGGATGGGATCAAATCCCATATGAACTTGGGTGCTTAGTTCATGGGTTGGTACAAAGCCTCCGCTTCAACTATTCAAGGTTTGTGCTGACTAACCTAATGGGAAATCTTCAAAGGGACACATTCTTCATGTATCCCAGGTTTCTCCAGCACATAATCAACTGTGAGCTGGACCAGGGCAAGCTTGTCTGTGCAGCTGCTCTGACTGCTCCTCAAATAAGGCCGACCATCATCAAGACCTTGAAGAGAGTGTCTACCAACTTCACTGGAAGAGATACTGCACTACTTCTAGGTATGATTGAGCCAATGGCTCCTGGTGACATCCGTGTTAACCCCACAGGTGATGAACCCACACCAGCAACTACCCTCAACCTGCCAAATCTACCTTCTCCACCCATTACATTTACCTATCAGAGACGTCCCAAACGAACCCTTGTTCAATCTACTCTGATTTAACAAGCCCCTCCTTTTCAATCCAAAAAGGCTAGAGTGGAACAAAGGGCTCCCACTCAGCCTGAGGTCCAACCATCCTTCACAATTGACCTCAATATGGGTCTTGAGTCTCCTCAGTCTCAGACCCATGAGCCCGAAACCCAAGCTGATAGCCTTCAGGGAGAGTCTCTATACTCCCCTGAGCAGCCAAAAAGGGACAGCCCTATCACAGGCTCAATGCCTCTAGACATTGATCAAAGTCCCGGGTCATTAGGTTTCAATTCCCTATCCTTTACTGACCTTTTGACTGGAGCTGGTGAAGAGATTATATCTCTTAAAGGCAATGAAGTTGATCCACAACACCCTCTCAAGGATCAACAGAGCCTAGAGAGACCCCTTATCTCTAGCCCTCATCAGCAAAGCCTTACTGAGGTGAGTTCCACTGATGTGGAGGGGACTCATGTAGATTCAGCTGCCACTACTGAAGGAGCCTTAATGGATCCTCAGGACAGTGGTAACGACAATGAGACTGAATCTACGGCAACCATGCCCTTTGATGACTCTGAAAGAGACATCATTGTGCAAGGGAAACCAGGGCGCCAAGAAACCACATCTGGTGGTGATTATGAACATACCAGGTATGTTACCTCATCTCCCCATGATTCTTCAAAAGAAGATGAGGGAAGTATGCAACTCACCATTCAAGACCTACTTTCTAAAGTCTCAAACCTTGAATCAAAGGTTAGGACTTTAGAGGATAGGTCTGCCACTCAGCAACTTGAGATTGAAACTCTCAAGGCCAAACTAGCTGAGAAACAGATTGAGAGGTCTGTTAGGCATGTACCAATTCAGGTCTCCTTGACCTCTTCTTCTAGCTCATCAAGCTCTCAGGATGATGCTACCAAAAAGGGGGAGAGTGTTCAGAGACAAAGTCAAAGACAGGAGGAAACCCAAAGTCAAGCTCTCACTTCCTTGAGCTCAAAGTATCCTGTGCAACAAGCTGCTATTTTCCCTGAGCCTCCTCCAGTTGTTTTTCAAGTGGATCAAAGGATGCTCCAGGATCTCAATAGGTTCTTTAACAAGTTCCTATTGGAATCCCTCATAGAACAGCCCAGCCCTGCTATGTCTGTGATCTACTTCGGAGCTCAAGAGCTTCAGAAGTTGAATGCACCTTCTACCACTATCGAGGAAGTTGGTCAACCTAAGGTCCAAGTGGAACCTGAGATTAACTTCGAAGGGGAAACAAGGACTGATGGCCCAGCAACTGAAACAGTTGGGACAGAAAGTGTATTTTCACAGACTTTCGAAGCACAATTCAAAGCCTCGGAAGAACAAACTCAAACTTCCGAAGCTGAGATTGCTGCTGCGGAAGGACTATTCTCATTATCCGATGATCTAATAGTCACAGATGTAATTCTAGAACTTGCATCTGAGGTTAATAGGGAGGATTTTCTCACCCAACCATTAGCTCTGACATCTGCATTGACTCCAGCTCCCATCTCTACTACCCAACCTGGATCTTCCATCCAAGAACCCCCAAAGTCTAGTACTTCCGAAGACATCAAAGGAAAGAGGAAGATGACTTCGTAAGAGCTTCAAGAGGAAGAAAGGTTGGAGAAGCTTAAAAGAAAAGGTAGGCTTCCAACTGGGAAACTGTAGCTCAGGAGGGAAAGGATAACCTTCCTACTCTCAGAGGTTTCTCTCAAGAAGAGTTGTCTCCACATAACAATGATACGATCTTGTGGCTCTTCAACAAAGAGCAAGATCAAATGGAGAAAGAGAGAAAGAGAGCTGCAAGGGAGAAGCTTTTGCAAAAGAAGAAGAAGGAAGAGGAAGCTGGACTGACTGCTGCCAAGAAGATAGGTGAGAAGGCCTGGATGAAGAGTTATCTTAAAGCTCATGGCTTCTCTGGCAGGCAGGTGGGTCCCATGTCGGAAAAGACTCTCCAGCGACATGTCAGTGACATCAAGGCTGACATTCGCGCGGGGAAGAGGAAGGAGATGTATAGAAGGGGACAGGGGATGACCTTCAAAGCAACCACTCAACCCAAACTCCAAACCCAACCTCAACCTGAACCTATACCCTTTCCCTTCCCAATCAAAACCGAACCAACTTCTAAACCATTCACCCCAGAACCTACACCATCACACCTACCAACCTCTTCACCTTAACCACCCAAACTACCTATCCTCCAACCCAAAACCTTAGCCAGAACCCAAACACCTCAACCTACCCATCAACCCATCAAATCATCCCCTCAGCCTTCTAAACATTTCTCCATGGAAGAATTCAAGGCAATCAAGACAAAGCTCATAAACTGCACTACACGGAGCGACATCTTCTGTGAGGAGGATTCAGTCAACTTGACTTATGTTGACGGGTCCTCAAGTTCCCTCACAAGAGATCAATTTCTTGATCTGCCCAGAGGAACTTTGGACCAAGCTGCAAACCTCCTTGGCCTCAATTCAGACACGTTGAATGAGGAAGAAAATAAGCTAAGGAGAAAGCTGGTGACTCTACTGGATACAAAGAAAGGAGACAGGGTACCAAGGCAACCTCTTGCACCCAGAAAGAAGATCATCCAGTGGAGGTTCGAAGACTCTTCTCACAACTTTGTTGTTGAAAGAGAGAATGGAGAGCTCAACAGGCTGAGTGCCTCATATCTGCTACACTTGAGCAGGTTTGACATTGTTGAGTTAGCAGAGAAGCCATTCTCCAACCCTTCAAACTCTGATATAGCTGCCCACATCAGAAATCATCTAGGCAGCCTTCATATGGCCGAGCTTACTGCTAGAAACAAGGTTAAAGAGGAGTTGAAACTGAGAGAGAAGGAGGAAAGAAAAGGATCAGCAACCAAAGGCAAAGCCTTTCTACAAATGGTTGAAGGTCCTGAACTTGAGTCCATAGTTAGATGGGAGTATGACTATAACTCCCGTCAACTAACTCTCTTCAGGGGGACACAACAAAGGGTACATGTCATTCAGAGTGATAGACTGGATCTCCTATCCACCAATGACTTGTACAAGCTTCTCAGCACTACTTCAGGGAAGAACAAAGAGACAGACAAATACCTGTTGTCCCTGGTGCTGAAGGCTTTGAGAAGCAGAAATAAGTGAAGTTTTGGTAGCAACAGCCTAGGGGGAGTTTGTTGGATCTAGAAAGACTGTTGCAACCAAAACCAAGTCACTTAGAAGATTTTGGTACAACAAACAAAGGACTTCCGAAGCCTAGTATGGAACTTCCGAAGGAAGAAGGAGCTCTTCCAAAGACTTAAGTGTAAAACACACTTCCGAAGGAAAACTCCAACTTCCGAAGACAAAGAACCTACTTTCGAAGATCAAGACTTAGAGAGAAAGATCTGAAGTCAACTTCCGAAGTACAAGAAGTCCTCAAAGTCTCGGAAGCATAGAAGCCTCTTCCGAAGTATAAGTGGCTTCGGAAGAACTTGTTCTTCCGAAGCCAATTAACCTTCGGAAGACACTCCTATTATCCAGTGGACATAAGTATGGCCTCTCTGACACTCCGCTGCAAATCTCTGATATACTGCATGACGTTTTCTCAAAAGCCATGTAGTTGACCATACTTTAATCCACTGTTTACCTTTTTATGTTAGTACAGTTGCCATATTTAGTTGGTGACAAAAGGTAAGTCATGGACATGTCATGACTACCATATCTTAGATAATACTTTATCTAAGATACCTTAACTTTAGCATTGTAGTATATGCTTTAGTCTTAGGTTTCCAGCTGGTATCAAATTATATTCGGCTGTAAGATCTAGTATATATAGTTTCTCATTGTAACTCTTGTTTCATGCTTGTAAGAGTCTTGTAATATCTTGAGTTGAGAAGTAATATATACAAGTGCCTTGAAAAATATATTTCTGCTTGTTTCTTTGCTACTTATTATATTATTATCAACTCTTGTAAAAGACATTACTTCATCTAATTTGAGTGTTTCCATAAGTGAGTTTGAGAGAAGTACCAGTGTTTAAGTGACAAACCCGATCCTGCACTATACAAATTAGTGATTTCAAATATTTTAATGGTTATTTGACTCAGTTTCTAATATTTAGGCTTATAAAATTAGGTATATAAAATACAGATCTGAAATATGAATTAAGGATTTGATATTGAAATTTGGGATTTGAATTGTGTTTTTTTCCAAATACAATTTCGTAATCTTTTTGTGTTATTTGTTATAAAATTAGCGATTTGAAAGATAAAAAACAAGTTATTATTGGCAATTTTTATTCAAAAGAAAATTACAAGGGAAGAATATTGATTCTAATAATAATAATGATAATGCTATGCAACCAATTGATGATGATGTTGGGTCAACTACTCCTTTGGTTTTAATTTCTTTGGGATCAGTTCCTTCAATACCAAATAAATTTGATTAACCTTTTTATTATCGTGTTTTTTTCTTTTATTAAAATAAATATACGGTAAATTTTTTTTTACATTATCCCTGAACTTTTATTCTATATCCATCACTGAACGCATTCATTACAACACACCTACCCATTTAACCCACTTATTATAACCCCTCAACCCGTATATAACTTATCTAAAACTTGATTACAACTCATTTGTAACCTACTACCCCGTTTACATATTGTGGTCATATTTACCCGTTTGACTCACCTAGATAAATGGGTTACACATGTCATTATGGTTATATAATTTTAGTATGTCTAAGTTAGAGTTGATATCTTTAACACAAATAAATATACGTGTCATCTGATTCAACACACAACTCAACACAATTGATTGTTAAATACTATAGTCTTAAAGCATACCTTTTGTTTTAGTCTATCGAATTGCTGTACATTCATATATTGAAAATGAGGTTGATTAAATATATACCTACTTTTAAAACGCTTTTTTTTTATTTACAAATTTCACTTTTTTTTAAATGTTTATACAACTGCATAAGAACTTGTACACGCCCATATACACCCAGTTTAAACATGTATACGCCCATTATAAACATTTATACGACCGTATATAAAGTTGTATACGCCCGTATCCTATTCTACATGTACATAACAAAAACCGAAATACATCTTCTTATAAACATATATCTAATAATAATAATAACTCCAGTGGGTGTGGGTCCTTCAACCAAACAAAAACTTGCGGTTATTTTTCCTCCATTATCCCTCCCAAATATCCTCCACCAACACCACTTCATTACCTTCATAATCTCCACCATTTCAACCTTTCACATATTAACTCCTCAATCATTCATTTGAAGCTTTCAATTCAACTTCCTCTAATTCGCATATGATTTCAGAACTCATTCAGTTGTGAGGTAGATTCTGCATCCTCAATGGCTTCTATTAGATGTTGTGTGCATTTAGATAGTTATGAATCGAAGAAACTTAACTCCGTGTTGCAGTTTTCTGATCGAGCGTTGATTTTTGCATTTACTAGTGTGACTAACCACTCATTTGGTAATCTCAAGAAAGTTAGGGTTTCTAGGTTAGATACTGAGATATCTGATGTTGTACAGTATGGTAGTGTTGATAGACCTGTGGATTTGAGTGATGATAGTGTTGTTCTGGAAAACCCTAAGTTGCATAGGAAGTTTAAGAAAGGGAAGAGGAGTATATGGAAACGGTTGGATGGTATGAAGAATGTGGCAAAGGATTTGAAGGTGGTGCGCGATTCTGTCAATGAAAATGGCACTCAACAAATTGGTTGTGTAGATGCAGAACATTTGGTGTTGGAAAATGATAATGAATTTTACGAAAGGTTGCGTTCGTGTGGGATTGAATCGAGTTTGGAACATTGTAATGGTATTTTGGAGAAGCTTGAGAATGGCGGTCGTGATGATGAAGTTTTGAAGTTTTTTGAATGGATGAGAATAAATGGGAAGTTGATGCAGAATGTGAGTGCTTATAAGTTAGCTTTAAGGGTGTTGGGCAGGAGGCAAGACTGGAAGGGAGCAGAAAGGTTGATTCAGGAGATGCAGACCGAGTCAGGTTGTGAACTCAGTTTCCAGATTTTCAACACACTTATTTACGCTTGTCATAGGCGGGGGCTTGTGGGTCCTGGCACAAAGTGGTTTAAGATGATGTTAGATGCAGGAATCCAGCCTAATGTTGCTACATTTGGCATGATTATGAGTCTTTACCAAAAGGGTGGGAATCTTGATGAAGCAGAGTTTGCATTTTCACAAATGAGGAACTATAGGATTGTTTGCCATAGTGCATATTCAGCTATGATTACTCTCTATACGCGTCTTGGATTATATGAAAAGTCGGAGGAAATTGTTGAGTTCCTGAAAAAAGACAGAGTGGTCTTGAATCAGGAAAATTGGTTGGTTTTGCTAAATGCTTACAGTCAACAAGGGAAGTTAGATGAGGCTGAAAATGTGCTGGCATCGATGCATGCAGCTGGATTTCCCCCTCATGTAGTTGCTTACAATACACTTATAACTGGATATGGGAAAATCTCAAACATGGAGGATGCCAAAAGAATTTTCCAAAACCTGGTTTCTGCTGGTTTGAAACCTGATGAAAGCACTTACAGAACCATGATTGAAGGTTGGGGTCGAGTACAAAACTTTAAAGAAGCAGAATTGTATTATAATGAAATGAATAGATTAGATTTTAAACCGAATTCATCAAATTTGTACACTTTGATCAATCTGCAAGCCAAATATGGAGATGAAGCAGGTGCTATGAGAATTATAAAAGATATGATGTTGATTGGATGCCAGCTTCCCTCTATTCTTAGTATCGTTTTGCAAGCATATGAGAAGGCGGAACGATTCGATAAAGTGCCTTCTGTTATTAAAGGTTTGCTATACAATCATGTTTTGACTAATCAAACTTCATGTTCGATTCTAGTAATGGCTTATGTGAAACACGGTTTGGTAGATGATGCCATTGAAATTTTGGGGACTAAAAGGTGGAAGGATAAAACGTTCGAGGATAGTTTATATCATTTATTGATTTGTACGTGTAAGGAGCTGGGTCATCTTCATCATTCTATAAAGATATACACATCTATGCCTAAACGTGACAAGGCTAATTTGCATATCACATGCACTATGATTGATGTTTATAGCTGTTTGAATCAGTTTAAGGAAGCAGAAACCCTCTATATAAATCTGAAGTCAAAAGGTATTGCTTTGGATTTGGTAGCATACAGCATAGTAATAAGGATGTATGTGAAATTTGGATCCTTAAATGACGCATGTTCAGTTCTTGATGTAATGGAGAAACAAAAAGATATTGTTCCAGATATATATTTATTTCGAGATATGCTTAGAATTTATCAAAGGTTGGGGATGGTAAGTAAATTGGCTGATCTGTACTACAAAATCTTGAAGGCTGGAATTTCTTGGGATCAAGAAATGTATAATTGTGTCATTAATTGTTGTGCTCGTGCTTTGCCTATTGATGAACTTTCTAGGCTATTCAATGATATGATTCAGCATGGTTTTTCACCTAATACCACAACTTTTAACGTAATCCTTGATGTTTATGCGAAGTCTGGTCTTTTTAAAAAGGCAAGACAAGTGTTTTGGATGGCTAAAAAACAAGGTATGGTTGATGTTGTTTCTTATAATACTCTTGTGGCTGCATATGGAAAAGGTAAAGATTTAAGAAATATGGCTTCTGTTGCAAGAAGAATGAAATTCAATGGGTTTTCTGTGTCTCTTGAAGCCTATAATTGTATGTTGGATGCATATGGGAAAGCAGGTGAAATGGAGAAGTTTAAAAATGTATTGTTGAGAATGAAGGAATCAAATTGTGGTGCGGATCATTACACATTTAATATTATGATTAATATATATGGAGAAAAAAGATGGATTGAAGAAGTTGGTGATGTATTAATGGAGCTTAAGGAATCTGGGTTGAAACCAGATTTATGCAGCTATAACTCCTTAATTAAGGCTTACGGGATTGCGGGTATGGTTGAAGATGCAGTGGATTTGGTTAAAGAAATGAGAAAAAATGGAATAGAGCCTGATAGGATCACATATACTAATCTGATTGTTGCTTTCCAAAAGAATGATATGATTTTGGAGGCACTTAAGTGGTCCTTGTGGATGAAACAAATGGGGATGTGAAGTCTTTGATGTCCTGATGTTCTTGTTCATATTGGAATTTGCAAGTAGAGGTACGACAGTCTTCCATTTCTCATTATCTGTATCTATTGACCTTTCGTCTTTATGGATTTTCATCCTCTTGGGAAGGAATATTTGTTTTTTCATTCCTTTAAGGAATGTAATTTAAGTTCACATTTTAATCTATTTTTTCCTTCAAAAGATTATAGTAACAATAATTTATCAGTCAAAAATTATATATTAATAAAACTGTGTTATAAATTTTTTATAGTTAACTGATAAATATACATGGGAAATGCTAAATATAGTCCTTACGGCTATGGTCAAGATCTGTTTTGATGGTTAAAGTACAATAATTTAAGCATGGAAGATTAGTGGCATTTGGGTGGTTGTAAAATGGTGGTTAGAGGACAATAATTTAAGCATGAAATCCTATGTTACTTTATAATTTATGATTTTATTATAATCTTACGTCTTTCTTTATTAAATTATGTCTAAGTGGAAGTAAAATATATATCTTTTCTTTTCCAAGAGCAAAGTCACTCAAGGAGTTTAGTTGGTGGGGATCGAACTTAAGACATCCTTTGAGGAGACCTAAGTTTTCACCACTCGACCACTCCTGTTGGATACGTAAAATATATATGTGGAATTATACATAATATTATAATGTAAACAATTGATATATACACTGATATTTATTTATTTAATACACAAAGAAGAATATTATCTTTTTTAGTAGGATATCATGTCTAATGGTAATTCGACTAAGGAATTAGGAAAAAGGTAAAATAAAGATATGCATATAACATACTTGAATGACCCTTCTCATCCTTCATGCCAACCAAATGTGGTAATGGAATGCAATGGATCATTCCCTTTTGCCGCACATTCCATTACCTCATCCATTCCATTCCCTTGTCATTCCATTTCCTCGCCTCTTCTACCAGTTAACCCTAAACAACAAAATTCTCTCATATCCATGCTCCTACTTAATGGGTATTGTTTATAGTTGTTTTGTGTAAATCTCTGTTTTATACTTATAGACATGAGATGATTATCCCTGAATATAAGAAATTTGAATAACACTTACTTTTTTCTTGCAGCCTTGCAGGTTACCTTAATTGATTTTTTAATGGAAGATCTCAAGATCTGTTTCCTTTTGAAAGAAGCTACCATCACAGGTTCTAAAGTATACAATTTCAATCTCAGTTATATAGATGATTATATCTTTGTCTTACCATCTGAATATTTTCACCTAGCCATGGTATTTTCAGATTTTGTACACATTCTTGTAAGAACAAATAAGTTTTGGATCAATAATAAAATAGTTCTACATGGACGGAAGATGATGTAAATTATTTTAAGATATCTTGGGTAAACTTTATAGGTTTGAGTAATAGGATTTTATTTAATTATAAGTATTCCCATCTATTGCTTTATGATCTTAATTGATTTAAAACATGTTTACTAGTAGAAGGTTGCCATGAGACTCATAGAATTCTACGCAAGTCAAGAAGACCCAAGTTATACGTGGAAACTCTAGAAGCGTCCCAAACTAATTAGGGTTTACAACTTAGTGAACAAGAAAACTAAACATGGGCCCAAGCCTAAAGCCTTCACAAGCCCAACATGAATGTGTTAGTAAAAGTGCTAAGCCATATGTTGAGCTTGTAATGACAAAACGATGACATAGAACTTGCCTCTTGTTAGTTTTCAGGACTCTTGGTTTTTCTTTCATGACGTCAAAGGTTGCTTGGTTGTAAGGGGTGTAAACGAGTCTGAACTTGTCTAAGCTTGAGCTCGGCTCCTTTCGAGCTTTATGTCAAAGTTCGAGTTTAGCTTCTTAAAGTGATATGTATGCACCACAAATTATTAATCTCACTTTTCAGATAAAAAATCTCAATTTCTCACATGTAAGACGTTTCCTTAAGGCTTCCTTTCAAAATTCCTCGCGCTTGCCAGGATCTTTTCGTTTTTGGTTTTGTATGAGTTGGATAGCTTTTTAAAGCGTGTAATCACTTTTAGGTTAAAGTATTTTGTGGGTACACAGAATCAATAATCAGATAAGCCAACACTTGGATAGTTACCCCGTGGGCCTTGCCACAATGCCGCTATCCGTGCACCCCTTCCTTATTGGCCCTTTGGAACCCCTAGTCTAGGGGCTTCACCCTTATAGTCTTAGAGGTTCCATGGTTCCTGAAATCCGAACATTATTGAATGAGTGTGCTTTCCACACATCCTAACTCATATATTATTCATGAATATTCTAACTTCTCATGTGATCTTAAGTTTGTTGAGCGGCCCAAATGATAGGTTAATTGTATTGTTGAGTCCTTCAATGAGATAGTATAAACTAATACCGACACCAATACATGATCCACATGATGATGGAGACATCAGTCCATTGACATAATAGGTTATGATCATGTAAACGATGACTATAAGGTGATTAGATTGTCACAATATAGCGCATAAGGCGTGAATTTGTAGTTATTGTTTACACTTTAAAACTTAACATGTGGCAATCAGTGGTTTTCCTTGCAATTTCTCTCCATGTCTTGTGGTGGTCATGGTGTGTGCGCTGGTGGGTGCGGACGTGGGCTCCACTGGCTTGTAAGTCAAAAACCCAATCCAAATATGGATTACTTGATATTTGCTTTTGACCTTGCTAGAGTCAACTTTCAATCGATGCCACAACCCGAGTATTATGATTATTACGTGGCTTTAGATTGACTGACAACGATGAATTCCGTGATGAGTGTTTTCTCATATGGTAAAATCAATCATCTATCTAAATAATCATAAGGATCTGCTCTTGGAATTTAAGCAAAAGGTTTGTGATTTATGATTTTGAAGAGAAGAAATGCAAACAAATGTGGTTATATGATAAATCTCATATGTCCACATTTGTTTGTCAGGAGAGCCTTGTTTAGAAATGAGCTAGTACTTTAAGTGAAAGATGAAGTGCTATGAGTTTTTCTTTCTTTGCTTTTTTGTCACTTTTTATTTCCTTTTCATGTGTTAATATAACTATATATGTTAAATGAATTTTAGAATCTTGTTGTATGTAAGCAAAGTGATCGGATTCTTGTTATTATTGTCACCGGTTACTATTTTGGCCCATTAATATACAAATGGATTAATTGGGGTTGCAATTGATCGTTTTTCTAAAACATAGCTAAAAAGAAACAAGTCAAATGAGTCTATAATTAGGCTAAAGGTTTTCAAGCCCCAAAATCACTTTATTTAACTAAAACTTTTGTTATTATTATCATTTTAGCAATATAGTTTTTATAATTTTTCTAATTAATATTATATATGATATCGTTCATAACAAGCTTGACCAATTTGATCCGTTTCCTATATGTTCAATCTTTTAGCTTAACCCATTTGACACATTAGAGTTATAACCCAAATTTATCCATTTCTAGTTAATGGTGTTCATGATAAACAAGTGATAATCCTTGTGTTTCCAGCAGTCATGGTAGTGGTGGTCAGTGGGGTTAAGGCACTTTATATGCATTTCTTGACTGAAATGCACTTATGGCTCATATCATTTTAATCAAACTTATTGTATATTTATTTTGCATAGCCTTGACCTGCATATCACCACTATGATTAATATTTATACTTGTTTGGATCAGAAAAGTTCTAGTGCCGAGAATGAAGGAATCAAATAATGCTTCTAATCCATATGTCTGTTTTAGATGTGTTTATAAAATAAGAGCACTATCTTTTTTTACCTAAACATTTGTTTTCATCCCGTTCAATGCACTATATTTTTCCAACATACTTAAAGAAAATGATATATTATGGCTGATGCACTTAGAATGGATCAATTAATCATATATACATTCATGGAAGATAAGGTAATTAAGTTAAAAAATCTTGGGTAAATTTTATAGAACTGTACCCCTTTATTGCTTTATGGTCTTATTTGATTCATAAAATTATTACTACTGGAAAGTTGCCTCCAGATTTCATAGAATTTAACGCAAGCTTTAGACTCAAGGTCCATGTGGAAACTTGGAAACTCTGGAAGCCTCCCCAAGTTTCTTTTATGTAGAAGATCTAGACGAGTCTTTATAATTTTCTAGATAATCCGTAGTTGATTTGAAGTATTGAAGAAAATAGTTCCTAGCCGTCCATTTTTTAGATATGATTAGTTTAATGGGTGGCCTTCATGTGTCTCAAGACGTCTCAAATTTTCTGTAAAGAAAGCTGGACTGGTATTGAATAATAAAAGCCAATAGGGGAAAACCTAATATATAGAAACAAAAATTAGAAAACCCTATGATAAACCTAACTGGCCCATCGACTTATTACAAATAAACCCTAATAATAATATTATACTAATAAAGATATTTAACACCCCTCCTTAAGTTGGAGCATGGGTGTTAATCACAGCCAAGTGTTGTTGGAATCTGGAACTAGATGCTGGATACTGGGTCTGGATTTCTTGTAGAACAAGAACGCGAATCAGGAAACCGGAATTGGAATCAGGAAACTGGGACAAGAGCAGGAAACTGGATCAGGTTTCTTGTAAAACACAAGAACAAGAACTGGATCTAGAAACTGGAATTTATATATAGGAAACTGGAACAGGACAAGAGCAGGAAACTGCTTTGGAACTGGACATCACAAACATTCTACACATATGGTAGAAATTAGGGTTCCAGTGATAGATTCAGGCAGTCAGCGGTTGGCGATTAGATTCCTGCGACAAATTCAGACAACTGGTGATTAGATTTTGGCGTCAAATTACAATGATGATGACATCATTGGAGTCAGACCGAGACGGAGGAGACACTAGAGAAAAGTCTGTGGACACAGGCCGCGCATGCGCCCTCATTGGTTATTTCTGAAGGGACAGGTGGCGACGACAGTGACGGCTTGCTACCCTCTCTAAGGTTTCCCATTTTCTTTTATGTTGCTCTTTTTGTTGCCTTAAGGGTTGTTTGATAGCCTCTTAATGATTCCATTAAGTGGGTACATTTGAATCGGTCATAGAGAAGCTGTTTGATAGCCTTTTAATGATTCCATTCTCTGAACCGGTAAGAGGTTAAAGTGTTTGTTTCAAAAAAACACAACCTCTTAACCATTCCATTCAGCTCTAAATGGTTAAGTTAAAAATCAATGCTGAATGGAATGTGGACCTCATTCAACCTTCGTGAAGCATTCTTCCCACCCCATCGCACACCCACCTGCTACAACCTTCCTCGCCTTTATCGGCCCCATCGTTGGCGCACCCTTGCAGCTGCTGCACCCTTGCCGGCGACCTCCACCCTTCGGCCACGTCCACCTCTGGCTATTTCCACCTCCGGCCACGTCCATCCGCTGGCCACACCCATCCTCCCCTGATGTCCATTCGCCGACGACCTCCACCCTCCGGCCACGTCCATCTACCGGTGACGTCCATCCAATTACCAGCACCTATTGTATGTTAGCTTTGATTCTAACAATGGTTTCTTTAGAAAAATCCATGGCAATTGCTTGAAATGACTGAAACATTATATCATTTTTGTAATGAGCGAAACTAGATATGTTTTTTGTTGGGATTGGTTCAAGAAGATTGGTAATTTTAGTGATGCAAACCAACTGTTCGATGAAATGCCAAAAAGATCTTTTGGTGTTGGATTTGCTTCAAGTTGTTATATGGAAAAATTCAGTAATTTGGGGATGCAAACCAAGTAAATGATGAAATGACATAAAGAAGATGATGGTTGATGCTTCTTTATCTTTCTTCTTATTAGTTTATAATTAGAAAGTTGAGAACTTATCTTGTTTCTATTCATCAAGTGGACTATTACCCCATCTGCACATTTGGAACATATATGTTGTTATATGGTATATGTGTTTTGAGTTTATGCACATAAAAAAGTAGGAAGACTACCAATGGGCTATCCTGATCTACATTCAGTCCCAAAGTGGTTCAGAGGGGTAAAATAGTCATTTTGCACTATCATTCAGATATTCAACCAAATAACATTTACCGATTCAGCACTTGCTAGTTCAGAGTCTTTTAACCGGTCTGACCTCTTATGGGTTCTGCACATATTGCTTCAAATGCTGCCAAACAGCCCTAGAGTGTGTTTGGTTCATTTAGAAAACATCTTTTAGTGGTTTATACAGCCTCTTAATGGGTAAGTCTTATAAACATGTTGAATGATTCAAAAGTTACCTTCTATTCAACATACTGGCTCAACACAAGGTTGGCAAACAATCCCTTAGTCTTAGAGGTTCAGTGTGGATGCCTTAATAAGAGTACTAAAGCTGCACATTGAGCTTGTAAAGACAAAACAATGACATAAAGCTCGCCTTTTGTTAGTTTTCAGGCCTAGACATTGGAGCATTTTTCTTTCTTGGAAGTTGGTAGGGTTTAGGGGTGTAAATGAGCCCAAGCTCGGATAATTTTTTGTTTATTGATTACTTAGTTATTTTATCTACCACTGGGTTTGGTGGCCCAAAGACTTTGTAGGAGCACCATTATGGGGAGATTTAAAGTTTAAATATCGGCAAGTGTCATATATATGTGGGGTGTAGTTTAGAAGTAGTAGTAGGATAAATTTACAGTTTTAAAAGAAGTTATCTCTCTCTCTCCCCCTCTCTCTCTCTCCCCTCTCTCTCTCCTCTCTCTCTCTCGTAATGGCTCAGTACGAGGTTGCCAAACCGCTCCTTAGTCTTAGAAGTTTAACTTGGATGCCTTAATAAGAGTACTAAGGCTGCACATAGAGCTTGTAACGATTAAACAATGACATAAAGCTCACCTAGTGTTAGTTTTCAGGCCTAGACTTTGGAACTTTTTTCTTTCTTGAAGTTGGTCGGGTGTGGGGTGTAAATGAGCCTAAGCTCGGATCATTTTTTTTGTTTATTGATAGTTATTTTATCTACCACTGGGATAAGTGGCCCAGTGGCAGAGGTTTTGCCTCTAGGAGCACCATTATGGGGAGATTTAAGGTTCAAACATTGGCAAGTGTAATATATATGTGGGGAGTAGCAGTAGGATAAATTTGCCATTCTAAAAAAATTATTTTATCTTTTCTTTCCTCCTCTCTCTAAACATATATGTATGTATGTGTGTGTGATACGAACCCAGTCCCCACCTTTGACTTATTGCCAAGTCCAACAAGTCCCAATAGTTCCCGATTAGTAGGGGGAGCGGGGAAAACTTCCAGATAAGTATTAGGCTTTGTATGTGTGTTTTGTTCACAAAGAACTTGTCTTAAATATTATCAACCGGCTAATATATAGAATACAAAGATTTGCCCTCTCGAATGTGGCTGTTCTTGTAACCTGTTTCAGTGAATCAATGCCTTCAATTTCCAGTTCTTATCAATGGTTCCATCGTTGGGAAATCGAATGGTATCTGCCACCCGGGATATGGCAAATCAACTAACAACCATTGTAGCAAAATTAGATGCCATTCTTGCAACTTTGACGAATGATGTTGAAGAAATCAAAGCTCGGTTGAACCTCACACTTGGAACAGTGAAGAATCAGATGATTTGAAGAATATAGTGGAGGTAGGGCTGTTCACGAGGCGAGCTGAACCGAGCGGACCTTTGCTCGTGCTTGGCTCGTTTCCAAACCGAGCCGAGTCGATCGGCTCGTTTACAACCGAGCGGAAAATCGAACGAGCATTTTTTGAGCGTTAAATTTTTAAGCGAGCGTCGAGCGAGCGCAAACGAGCGGCGAACAATTTATACAACCCAACTATCTTGTGTGTCATAGGATTTATACTGCAACGAATAAGGTTTAATGACTAACAAATCAGCCACATTTTATTACATAGTATTTTCATGGATGACAATACGTTATGGCTGACGATAAAGCTAAGGCTGTAGCCGATAAGACGGAGAGCATATTGCAGATAACGATGACAGTGTGAGCGGGAGATGATCGAAAAAATATCTCTTAACGGCTTAAGATTCAACTTTTATGTTTAATGTAGAATTCTTTATTAGGTTGATTGATCAAGTATGCATAAATATAATTATATATTTCTATATAATAGGTCAAATCTACTAGAGTGCTACGTATAAACCATATATACATATTAATTCGAGCCGAACCGAACCGAACCGAGCAGACCTTTACTCGTGCTTGGCTTGTTTACAAACCAATCCGAGCCGATCGGCTCGTTTACAACCGAGCAAAAATTCGAACGAGCATTTTTCGAGCAAATTCCGAACGAACGTCGAGCGAGCGTTGAGCGCTTTGAACAACCCTAATGGAGGTGGATCTGCAAGGATCCGAGCATGTCACTCTTCAGCATCTTGGATCCAACACTGGTTGCGGTATCACCAATCGAAATGACGTAACCAGTGATGGGATTGCGGCCGTTGACGAAATAGACAAAATAGATGGCACTATAGCGTGGGGGCTGACGAAGAAATTAACAGAAAATGGCAGCCATGATCGAAAGAAGAGAGGAGACAGTGGTGCTCTTATTGACAAAATTGATGACAACAGAATTGAAGCTTGGGTGCGGCGAAGAAATTAACAACAAATGGCAAGCGTTACGGAAAGGGCTAGGAAAAATTGGTGTTGTCATTGCGAGGTTGGTGTTGCTACCCAGGATCATGGTTGTATCTTTTATCATTGTGTGGGACCTAGGGAAGGAAATTTTCAAGTTAATTGGCTTGTTTGGTAGTCCCCGTACCTGCAGTTATGTGCTCAATTAGAACAAGATTAGAGACAACAATAGTCCTCTTCAAAAAGATGTAACATTTGGTTCTAGATGTTATGTTCGAATTGGATTTTAACTCTGCTGGTATCAGACACATGGAAATCAATGAAGACGTGAAAGCCGCTTGGAACAATTATGACTTATTCAAGAATTAATTTCCTTATCTTTGACTTGAGGTCAAGTCGTTTTTCTAGGCGGGTAGTATTGATACGAACCCAGTCCCCACCCTTGACCCATTTGCCAAGTCAAACTAACCCCAACGGTTCCCAACTGGTAAGGGGAGCAGGAATATTGCCAGATAGCTTTTGGGCTTTATATATGTGTTTTGTTTAGCAAGAACTTGTCTTGAATGTTATTAAGTGGTTTGTATTTAGAATTCGGAGATTTTTCCTTTTGAATGTGGTTGTTCTTGTAATTAGTTTCAGTGAATCAATGCCTTTGATTTTCGGTTCTTATCAATGCTATGGATTGAAATCATTGCAAGGTATGGGACTTGTCCCATATGGTTGTATGGGGAACTGATGTGGGGTTTATAGATCAAATGGGTTCCCTCACCCATCAGACTAGTCTTTTGGGTTGAGTTCTCATGTTTGGTTTGTAACAATGGTATCAGAGCCAAACCTGGAGTAGTGGTCTGGGGAGAGCCACGCGTGATCAACAAGGACGCTGGCCCTTAAGGAGGGGCGGATGTTATGGACTGAAACCATTGCAAGGTATGAGACTTGTCCAACAACTGATGTGAGGTTTATAGATCAAATAGGTTCCCTCATCCATTAGACTACTCTCTTAGGTTGAGTTCTCCTGTTTGGTCCGTAATAGTGTGTGTGTATATATATCGTTTTTGTTTATTAATCACATAGTTATTTAAAGTCCAAACACATACACACATAGGGTTCTTTACTGAACTGCAAATATTGCGAGAACTCTTGAGAACTGATCTAGTCATTCATTTATATGCGTATTTAATAAGATTCTTACATGACCATTAAAATACAACATTATTATATGAATATCTTTGAAATGATATGCATAAATGGTCAAATACAACATTATTATACGAATATCTTTGAAATGATATGCATAAATGGTCAAATACAACAATATTATGTGAATATCTTTGAAATGATATGCATAAATTTATGTGTATTCATATATTATAAACATCAAGAGTAGATTCACTATAGTTCTCTGACGTACACGCTCACAAAACATGTTACGAGGAAATTATAGTAATCTAATTAATTAATTAGAGAGAAATGATTTAATCTTTACAATTATACACTTTTCATATAACTTTTATTAAAATTTGAATAAATTAGATTTGTTCTCGCAATATTTGTAGTTTTGTATAGAACCTTCCATGCAGGAGGGGTCAAATGAAAATCACCATCTTAGAAGAAAACCATGAACACCACCTTTAGCCAATCACATAATTTATAAATTATTTTGTCATTTTAATTGTTCAACGTGAATTTGAGTAATCTTCAACCTAATTAGTTTGCGTAATTATTCTTTTTCCTTAATTTAAACCCGAAAAATGTTGACAAAAAGAGTTACATATATATAATTTGTATGAGTTATATATACGTAACCCATAGTTGTACATATGTAATCCGTAGTTACATATACGTAACCCGTAGTTACATATACGTAACCCATAGTTTTCGTAGTTTTCAATCATAAACATGGTTTTCAAGGGAACCCTCTATGTATATAATATTTATAATTATAATTATTATAATACATATAGCATAATATTTATCGTTAGTTATTTTTGTCATAACGATATACAACAACCATATTTAGGGGCAATTGCATACATCCCCCTCTAAACTTGTAAAATTACATATACCCAAATCATGCTTAAAGAGCATTGTACTTATGCATTGAAAACTTGTATTTTGGGGAAATATGTAATTTCAAGGGTGGAGGGGGATATATGTAATTCTCCCAAGTTTACACCAATTGTGCTCCTTGTGCTCTTCTCATCTACCGCAAACCTAGTTAAGCTAGGGCTCAGTCTAGTTTAAGTTTTGCTCGATTAAGCTTTTAGCGAGAGGATCTCAAGTAGCTCATGACAGATCTAATCGTTTACATTGTTAGTCGGTTGTCATTATGAGTGATGTGGTGGCATTTGACTTCTTAGAAGTAAAGTGAAAGCATTTCCGTTTCGCAATTATCAAATTTAATGGTGGTGGTTGTGGAGTATAGTAATTAAGTTATAACTCAAGTAATTCAATTCAGTAATCTTATTCCAAATTTACCTGTTTGGCATTTCTGAATTGCTATATATGCACCACAAATTATTCATCTCCTCCATCAGATCAAAAATCCCAATTTTCTCACAGCAATGTCTGACGTTCCACCGGAAGTTGTTGCTAATATTTTCTCACGCTTGCCTGTGAAATCTCTTCTCCGGTTTAGATCTGTTTCCAAACCCTTTCGTACCCTAATTGACAGTCCTTACTTCGTCAATCTGCAAATGCAACAATCCATGAAAACAGACAAAATTCTTACTGTTTTTACTGGCTACAATTTCATAACTTCCTTCTGGTCCTTATATCTGGATTCAGATCTAACTGGTGTTGTGTTGGAAACTCCTTTTAACAGGAATCATTTCCCTCTTGTTCTTGGCTCTTGCCATGGATGGATATGTTTATCTAGCGGGTCAATTGAGAGGAAAATTTTATTGTGGAACCCTTCAACCAGAAAGTCTAAACTGATACCAACACCAATAGACTATCCACCTCGTTACAGTGCTTCGATTGCCGTTGATCAAGTAGGTTATGATCATGTGAACAATGACTATAAGGTGGTTAGATTGACCCAATCTTATGCATCAAGTGAGCGGTCAGAATCTAGATTATTTGTTTACAGTCTGAAGTTGAACACATGGCTACCAGTGGAGCAGAAATTTCCTTACAGTTATCTACTTGGGTTTTATAGAAATCAAGGTTTGTGTGTTAGTGGTGCTTTACACTGGCTTTTAAATCAAGACATTTGTCCAGATGAGGATTACGTGATTGTTAGTTTTGACCTTGCTAGTCATACCTTTCAATCAGTGCCGCAACCCGAGTATTCTGATAATTACAAAGATCTAGATTTGGGAGTATTAGGAGGATGTCTTTGTTTGGTTGGTAATCGTGAGAGCTACAATGTGGATGTTTGGGTGATGGGAAAATATGGAGTGAAGGAATCATGGAGCAAGTTGGTTTCATTGACAATTAGAAGTGTCATGTTTCCGCTTCCACGTGTAAGACCCATCATGTATTTGAACAACCGTAAAGAAGTGGTCTTGGAAATTAACCACAAAGAGTATTTGATTTATGATCTCGAACAGAAGAAATCCAGAAGAATGAAGTTCCCTAATGTGTGTTGTTTGTCCACATTTGTTTATCATGAGAGCCTTGTTTAGAAATGAGCTAGTAGTCTAAGTGAGAGATGATGGTCTATGAGTTTTTCTTTCTTTTCTTTTTTTTTCTTGTCTCTTGTTATTTCCTTTTTATGTGATATATAACTATATATAAATATAAATATGTTAACTTGAAATATTAGAGTGTTGCATGTTTACACAATGATGGGATTTCTTGTTATTATGTTCAAAGTTTAAGTTTATATCATGTATGTTATTGAACTAATGCTGATATCAAATTCAAGTCCCCCCAGTGTTTTGAAATGTTTCAAACATCCTAAATGACTTTATTTTAAAAAACTATATTATTATTATTATTATTATTATAAAATATAGTTTTTTCCTTAAATCACTACTTATAACATCGGCAAATGAGTTGATTTGGGTTGCATTTAATCCCTGAGAAAGCTTAGCTAAATGGAGGGTCAAAAGTTACCCAAGGTATTTTTGAAATGTTTTTAATCTTTAAATCATTTTATTTAAGATAAATTATATTATTGTTTTCATTACTATTATTATTATTATTATTATTATTGATGTTATAGCAATATAGTTTGTATATTTTTTTACAACCACATCTGTTTAGTAAATCATGAAAAATGGACAATAAAAAGTCGTTGGGTCAATTGGGTTGACAGGCAAAAGTTAGCTAAAGTGTTTGGAAATGTTTTACTCTTTATTTAGAAAGAACCATATCACTGTTTTAACAATACAGTTGTATAATCTATTCTAATACATTAATTTTACTAAATTATGAAAATTGGGCAAAAAGTGTTAATTTTCAGCCAAACCCAACCCGATTATTTGGACCCAGACCCATTTTTGATCTGTCACCAACCCGTTTGAGTCAAACGGGTTGGTGACAGATCAAAAATGGGTCTCTTTCACTGTAGGTCTAGATGAGTAAGTCTTCTGATTGTAATCTTAAAACTTTATTCGTACTTATCAATTCCTCTCTTTCACTGTTTTTATCATCTGCTCTGAGCAGATTGTAGGTGTATGATTTTCCAGCTTTCAGATCGTTAATCGGAAGAGATTTCCCGTGGTATAAATTGATGAATAATTTGATTGTTTAATTAACATTTATATTATGAATATCATTCATAATTATTTCATTAAATCTTTTAGCTTAACCGATTTAACCCGCTAGAAATAAAATATAACCAAAATTGTCCCATTTCTTTCACCTTTCACCGTTTTTATTATCTGCCCTGAGCAGATGATAGGAGGTTTTCAGTTTTCATTTGTGATATTTTTTGTTTACTGATAGTTTTTTGATTGTCAGATTGTTTATTGGCAGAGATTTTCTGTTACGAACACAATTGGTAATCAAGAACAATCAAGAGCTAAAGAGAAGAAGAAGAAAACATAAAGAAGGAGATTACTCTCAAAATCAATAGCTAATCTCATTACGTTCTTCTTATTGTTTAAATACACATTTACGCCCATTTATAATGACAACCTTCATACTTTGCTACATTTACAAAAGGTACCCTTTGATAAGTTCAAATGGATCGATCTATGATGATATTGTAATGCAATGATCAATTATAAGCAAAAGTAATCAAACACAAACAAATACTTTAAAATTCATAGTTATTTTATTGATAGTAAATGCAAATGGATACAATATGCTTTGGTGAATAACAGAAACTTCTAATTGTTTCGCCCCTGCAAACATACATATAAAATCCTATTTATACTAACAATGAAAACAAAAGAACATATATTTACAAACAAGTCTCTACACTATGACAAAATGACTAATGCTAATCTTCAAAAGAGCTCAACAATACTCCCTCTAAGATTTGTATTTGTCTTCAGTCTATCATGAATTCTTCAGATTCTTTTTTAATTGTAAACATTGGTTTTTCTTTATACATCTCTAACTTCTAAAATGCTTTTTTAATTGATGATTTGAATTTTGCAGCCAAAATAGCTTGCTCTGGTTTTGATTCATTAGTATTGATTACCATCTGATCTATAATCTCTAATGTCTCTTTTGACAATCGGACAATATCAATATTTGCATAGAATTCAAGTGGTTTAGGATAATCATTTGAATGAATTTCCAAAACACCTTTACTCGAAATTCTCATAAACTCAATGTTCCTTATATATTTCTTGATGATATTTACATTGGCTAGAGCTTTCCTTAATGAAATCCGTTCTATAGCTGCATTTATCACTTTAATGATTGTCATAAAGTACTTTCTGTCATTTTCAGCAACTTCAAATGATACTCGATCAAACTTTTGATTTGACAAAAATGAGATGTAACTTGGATGTAACAGTTTAAGTTCAAACACTCTAAATAAATAGATCATGTCATTATCCCAATCATCCAAATTTTTCACTAACATCAATTGAAAAGAATCAGCATGATAGAACCATCTTAAGATTGGTTTTGACGTTTGCGTTCCATCGATCACTTTCAATCCAGGATTAGTGATTTTATCAAAATACTTATCACTGTAAGCTTCTAAAAAACTTTCGTTTTCTGTAGAACTATTCCCCCTTCTTTCTTCTCTTTAATGATTAAAAATACATTTTATCTTCCTGATCACATCTAGTTTTGAGAAATGATGCCATCCTTGAAATTCCACGATCTAATAATTTCACAAAGTTGTCTCCTCTTGCAGGCTTTGTTGGGTTGATTAGAGGTAACTTGTGTAACTCTTTCAAATCTTGAACTGACAAAGCAATAATGCTCGAGTAGAAATGATACACATCACATATAGCATTTACTCTTTTAAAAAAATTCATCAAACACTTCATCATTCTTCCATTCTATTATCTTCACCTCTTTTGTATTATCAGGAACAATCATGGCATTCAACAACTCAGATATTGATTGTCCTGTTTGTAACACATTTATCACTATGTCTCCAGCTGATCAATTGAGACCTTGTATGCTTGTTTTTCGTTTTCAGGAAACATGTTTATTAGCCTTCTCTTCTTTCATGACTTCGTCTAATCAATTCCATAGATTTGATTTCCCGAGGCTTCAAAATTCTTGTTCTTTTTGTAATCTCTAGATATTGAGTATTATTTGTATCAAGCACTATCATTTTATTGTTTTGCTTATCTATTAATTGAAAACTACGCACTAAGTATCTCGGAGAAGTTCCTTGCAATCTATTTAATCTCTTTTAGGAATAGTTCCTCGACTGTAACCACATCCTCAATTCAGTAATACTCATTTCATTGGGATCAGGGTGATGTAATTCAGAAGCTGGTATATCATCAACATTTATGCTTTCACTCATAGGAGTCTATTCACCATGCTCCATGCAAACTTCATTTGGATCAACCGGAGCAGTAGACTCAATTGACAAACAGTTTTCATATTCTTCATTGATTTGAGATACAGTTAAACCATCTAAGAAGACACGATTGTACTTCTTTTTCACCAAATAATTGTATCGATCATCAAAATTAATTAGGATGTCTTCTTGTATATCGTTCAATGGAGAATCTTCAATTTCATACACATTTTCCTCTTCTAATACTTCATCATACTAGTCATCTGGAAAATCAGAATGTAAATCATCTAAGGCTTCAATTTGGATATGTATATCACCTTCATCAACATTCAATGATTCATCTATAGTTTTCTGTACCTTTAATGGTTCAGAAGATGATTCAATCACAGTTTCATCCATTTTACTTTTTTTCTTTATCAACTTCAGAAATCCTTTCTATCATAATAGCTCGAACTTCTAGTTCTTTCTCTTTCTCTAATGTTACAATATTAGGTTCTTTAAGTTGATCATTTAAGCTTTCTTTTAACTTCTCATATTCATCATTCAACAGTTTAAATTTCTCTTCAAGTTCAGTCATCTCCAAATCTTTCTTTTTAGCTTCAGCTTGTAATATTTCATTTTCTTCTTTTAACTTTTTAATCAACTCAGCTTGGTCATTATACTTTTCTTTCAAATCATTAATATTCTCATCAACATTCAACTCTTCAGTTTGTACAGATACATCTTGGGTTTGCTTGAGTGAAGAATCATCAATAATTACTATTTCTTGATCAATTTGAATTGGAGATTCTACAATAGGTGAAGCACTTTGAATGACAGGCTCAAATACAATTACATCAGTGTAATCAAACTCAAAATTTTATTGTTGTTCCAATCCTCTATTTACATTCTCATCTACATCATTAGCAACATCAATATCATCATTCAAATCATTCACATCATCATTAACTTCAGTTTCATCCATATTTTGATTCATATTATTTGATTAAGTTTCTTCACTATCTATCTCTTGCTATGCTTCAATCACATTCCCGCCAGCATCATTATCATCATCATCATCATCACTACTAGATGAGCTTTCTTCATTATCAGATTCATTTACATCATCATCTTCTTCTTCAACTTCAGAATCAGATAAGCCTTAAGGTACATCTTCTATCAGATTATTTGGATCAATAGGTTCATCCTCAGTTAGATGAAAATAATCTTGATCAATGTTTACTTCATCCCTTGCTCTAGCCCCCATATAATCAAACATAGGTACATTTTGGGCTCCGGTAACAACATCATGTCTCTTGTACACTGTTTCTGACATATGTTCAAGCTCAAATCTTTCTCCACTAACTCTATAAACATGAAAGTCAGGGTATTCTTCATTGATGATCATTTGAAGAAACCTTGGATACATAAAATATTTGTTTCTTATTCCTTTCTCCAAATTGAATACAAATCCATTTAATATCCATTTAGCCATATTGAATCTTCTGTTAGTGACCACATCAACTATTGGTGATGCTATATCAACTGGGAAAGAGTTCCAACCAGCACTCTTCTTTGACATACAATGTTAAAAGATATAACATAACAGTTTCCGGTGATTGTACACTCTGGCTCTAATGAATTGCTTCTTTGGAAACTGGTCACGATGACCCATACTACATTCATTGAATGTAAGCTCAGCCAAGTCTTGATCCTCATTTTCTCCCAATCTAAGAGCATTTCTAATTGATTGTTTAGAGACCTCTATCATCCTTTACTCAGTAATAAACCCTCTTACCATTTTTCTTCCTGCATCATCTCTCTCAACTTCAGCTGTTCTCCAGAACTTCTTGATCAACCATGCATATATAACAGGTCGTGCACACATGGCATATACATATCTTGAACTCAACAGAAGTCTGATCATTTCTTCATATTCAACAGCATCACGAGCATCTTCATTTAGGAAAGCCGCTACTTTATGCTTTGGCTCAAACTTTAACTCAGCCATCTGTTGTCACAAAACACGGTATAAGTATGTATGAATTACAATGATGTAAATCCCATTACATATTATAAATTTTAAAACAATAATACTTAGAAAATTTTTTAAGTGTTTTGTACACTAAGAACTTATAATGTACTTGTTACAAATTCAATTCACACTTTTGAGATTAAAACCAAGTAAAACACAATAAAATATGCACATTTGTTAATTTTCAAATTACTTAGTACATTTTAATTTTTTTTAAACTCAATTAAGTTCGCTTAGATTTTCTAAGTGATGAACACACTCTGCTATAAGCAGAATAAATTTAAAAATCAAGTTTAAAGATTTAAAAGATACTAATTCTTGAAATCATTTTCAAAAATAGTTTATTATATGAAATGAGTCTCGGGTCAAACATGGTAAAAAACAATGAACTTGGGTAAATGATATCTGAATGACGAATTGGATTGAAAGCTAACATCAAACATGGGTTAACTTGTACATGTTATAACGGGGTCATAAAACGGCTATTAGTAATCTAATTTTATGTCTAAAAGTAAGGTCGGCGAATCTTATTTCCAACCCAAGTGGTCTTATCTTAAACCAACAATGTATAGTCCTTCAAACATTCAAAAAAGATTTAAGGGTCTAATTTGAAAATATTTGGCAGAATGTTGTTCTGTATTCACAAATGTCATGATTCTCTCATATTTTATCCATTTGAGTTTATTTTTATTCTAAGAGTTTTTTTTATGAGTTAGCTTTTCAGCCCCACCGAATTTGCATCGTTTCATTATCTTTTTAACCTCCAGATAGTCCATGCACGATCAATGCGTGCACATCTCATCAAGCTGAAATATTACACTAAGAATACAAAGTTTAAGACTAACATCTATGAATGTAAGAAGCTAATAAACATGAACCATGATCAAACATAAGATGTTTATCAACAATATAATCTTATTTAAATAATCCTTGAACCTTAAATTAAGACGCGTATACAACCATGAATTATAACAATAACTTGTGCAGGATCGGGTTTGTCACTTAAACACTTGGATTTCTCTCAAACTCACTTATTAGAACACTCAATCAGATGAAGTAAAGTCTTTTACAAGAGTTGATAATAATATAATAAGTAGCAAAGAACACACAGAAAAAATTTTCAAGGCACTTGTATATATTACTTCTCAACTCAAGATATTACAAGACTCTTACAAGCATGAAACATGAGTTACAATGAGAAACTATATATACTAAATCGTACAACCGGATATACTTTGGTACCAGCTGGAAACCTAAGACTAAAACATATACTACAATGCTAAAGTTAAGGTATCTTAAATAAAGTATTATCTAAGATATGGTAGTCATGACATGTCCATGACTTACCTTTTGTCACCAACTAAAGATGGCAACTGTACTAACTTATAAAGGTAAACAGTGGAATAAAGTATGGTCAACTACATGGCTTTTGAGAAAACGCCATGCAGTATCTCAGATATCTGCAGCGGAGTGTCAAAGAGACCATACTTATGTCCACTGGATAATAGCAGTGTCTTCCGAAGGTAAGTTGGCTTCGGAAGAACAAGTTCTTCCGAAGCCACTTATACTTCGAAAGAGGCTTCTATACTTCCGAGGCTTGAGGACTTCTATACTTCGGAAGTTGACTTCTTATCTGTCATTCTAAGTCTTGATCTTCGGAAGTAAGTTCTTTGTCTTCGGAAGTTGGAGTTTTTCTTCGGAAGTTAGTTTTACACTTAGTCTTCAGAAGAGCTCCTTTTTCCTTCGGAAGTTCCACACTTGGCTTCGGAAGTCCTTTATTTGTTGTACCAAAATATTCTAAGTGATTTGGTTTTGGTTGCGCTAGCCTTTCTAGATCCAATAAACTCCCCCTAGGCTGATGCTACCAAAACCTTACTTGTTTCTGCTTCTCAAAGCTTTCAACACCAGGGACAAAAGATATTTGTCTGTCTCTTTGTTCTTCCCTGAAGTGGTGCTGAGAAGCTTGTACAAGTCATTGGTAGATAGGAGATCTAGTCTATCACTCTGAATGACATGTACCCTCTGTTGCGTCCCCCTGAAAAGAGTTAGTTACGGGAGATATAGTCATACTCCCATCTAACTATGGATTCAAGTTCAGGACCTTCAACCATTTGTAGAAAGGCTTTGCCTTTGGTTGTTGATCCCTTCCTTTTCTCCTCCTCTCTCAGTTTCAACTCTTCTTCAACCTTGCTTCTAGCAGTTAGCTCGGCCATATGAAGACTGCCTAGATGATTTCTGATATGGGCGGCTACATCAGAGTTTGAAGGGTTGGAGAATGGCTTCTCTGCTAACTCAGCAATGTCAAATCTGCTCAAGTGTAACAGAGATGAGGCACTTAGCCTGTTGAGCTCTCCATTCTCTCTTTCAACAACAAAGTTGTGAGAAGAGTCTTCGAACCCGATCACCTTTCTTGGTATCTAGTAGTGTCACCAGCCTTCTCCTTAACTTCTTTTCTTCCTCATTCAAAGTGTTTGAATTGAGGCCAAGGAGATTTGCAGCTTGGTACAGTGTTCCTCTGGGCAGATCAAGAAATTGATCTTTAGTGAGGGAACGTGAGGATCCATCAACATAAGTCAAATTGACTGAATCCTCCTCACAGGAGATATCGCTCAGGGTTGTGCAATTGATGAGCTTTGTCTTGATTGTCTTGAATTCTTCTAAGGAGAGATGTTTAGAAGGCTGAGGGGATGGTTTGATGGGTTGTTGGGTAGGTTGAGGTGTTTGGGTTCTGGCTAGAGTTTTGGGTTGGAGGATGGGTAGTTTAGGTGGTTGAGGTGAAGAGGTTGGTAGGGGTGATGGTGTAGGTTCAGGGGTGTATGGTTCAGTGGTTGGTTCGGTTTTGATGGGGAATGGAAAGGGTATTGGTTTAGGTTGTGGTTGGGTTTGGAGTTGGGGTTGAGTAGTTGATTTGAAGATCATCCCTTGTCCCCTTCTGTACATCTCCTTCCTCTTCCCCGAGCGAATGTCAGCCTTTATGTCACTGACATGTCGCTGGAGGGTCTTTTCAGACATAGGACCCACCTGCCTGCTAGAGAAGCCATGAGCCGTGAGATAGCTCTTCATCCAGGCCTTCTCACCTATCTTCTTGGCAGCAGTTAGTCCTGCTTCCTCTTCCTTCTTCTTCTTCTGCATCAACTTTTCCCTGACAGCTTTCTTTCTCTCTTTCTCCATTTGATCTTGCTCTTTGTTGAAGAGCCATAAGATCGTATTATTGTTGTGTGGAGATAATTCTTCTTGAGAGAAACATCTGGAGGTTAGGAAAGTTATCCTTTCCCTCTTGAGCTGCTGATCAGCTTCTCTTTCTTTCCTCTCCCTTTCTTCTTCTAAGGCCAACCTTGCTGCCTCTTCTCTTTGCTGTTTTTGCAGCAAGGTTGCTTTTTCCAGCTCAACTAACTCCTCTAATGGTAGCAGGAGTACATCCTCATTTGCAACTCTTAGACTGACAAGTCTATCAATGATCTCTACTCTTCTTCTATTGTTAACTGCCTCCTGGTTGGCTGCAGCTGCTTGGTGCTGGCAGCTAGCAGTTTTCCAGTTGGAAGCCTACCTTTTCTTTTAAGTTTTTCTAACCTTTCTTACTCCTGAAGCTCTTCCTTAGTCATCTTCCTCTTTCCTTTGATGTCTTTGGAAGTGCTAGACTTTGGAGGTTCTTGGATGGAAGGTTCAGGTTGAGTAGAGATGGAAGCTGGAGTTAATGCTGATGTTTGAGCAAGTGGTTGGGTGAGAAAATCCTCCCTATTAACCTCAGATGCAAGTTCTAGGATTGCAACTGTGACTATTATATCATCGGATAAGGAGAATAATCCTTCCGCAGCAGCAATCTCAGCTTCGGAAGTTTGAAATTGTTCTTCTGAGGCTTTGAATTGTGCTTCGGAAGTCCGTGAGAATGCACTATCTGTCCCAACTGTCTCAGTTGCTGGGCCATCAGTCCTTGTTTCCCCTTCGAAGTTAATCTTAGGTTCCACTTGGACCTTAGGTTGACCAACTTCCTCAATAGTGGTAGAAGGTGCATTTAACCTCTGAAGCTCTTGAGCTCCGAAGTAGATCACAGACAGATAAGGACTTGGCTGTTCAATAAGAGATTCTAATAGGAACTTGTTGAAGAACCTATTGAAGCTTGTTGCATAGGGTATTTTGAGCTTAGGGAAGTGAGAGCTTGACTTTGGGGTTCCTCTTGTCTTTGGCTTTGTCTCTGAACACTCTCCCCCTTTTTGGTAGCATCATCCTGAGAGCTTAATGAGCTAGAGGAAGAGGGCAAAGAGACCTGAGTTTGTACGTGCCTAACAGACCTCTCAATCTGTTTCTCAGCTAGTTTGGCCTTGAGATTTTCAATCTCAAGTTGCTGAGTGGCAGACCTATCCTCTAAAGTCCTAACCTTAGATTCAAGATTTGAGACTTTAGAAAGTAGGTCTTCAATGGTGAGTTGCAGTCTTCCCTCATCTTCTTTTGAAGAATCACGGGGAGATGAGGTAACATACCTTGTATGTTCATCCTCACCACCAGATGTGGTTTCTTGGCGCCCTGGTTTCCCTTGCTCAATGATGTCTCTTTTAAAGTCATCAAAGGGCATGGTTGCCGTAGATTCAGTCTCAGTAATGTTACCACTGTCCTGAGGATCCCTTGAGGCTCCTTCAGTAGTGGCAGCTGAATCTACATGAGTCCCCTCCACATCAGTGGGACTCACCTCAGTAAAGGTTTGCTGATGGGGGCTAGAGATAAGAGATCTCTCTAGGCTCTGTTGATCCTTGAGAGAGTGTTGTGGATCAACTTCATTGCCCTGAAGAGACATAATCTATTCATCAGCTCCAATTAAAAGGTCAGTAAAGGATATGGAAGTGAAACCTAGTGACCCGGGACTTTGATCAATGTCTAAAGGCATTGAGCCTGTGATAGGGCTGTCCCTTTTTGGCTGCTCAGGGGAGTATAGAGACTCTCCCTGAGGGTTTTCAGCTTGGTTTCGGGCTCATGGGTTTGAGACTGAGGAGACTCAAGACCCATATTGAAGTCAATTGTGAAGGATGGTTGGACCTCAGGCTGAGTGGGAACCCTTTGTTCCACTCTAGCCTTTTTGGGTAGAACATGAGGAGCTTGTTCAATCAGAGAAGATTGAACAAGGGTTCGTTTGGGGCGTCTTTGATAAGTGAAGGTAATGGGTGGAGAAGGTAGATTTGGCAAAGTGAGGGTAGTTGCTGGTGTGGGTTCATCACCTGTGGGGTTAACAGGGATGTCACCAGGAGGCATTGGCTCAATCATACCTGGAAGAAGTGCAGGTGCTCTTCCAGTGAAGTTGGTGGACACTCTCTTCAAAGTTTTGAAGATGGTCGGCCTCATTTGAGGAGCAGTCAGAGCAGCTGCGCAGACAAGCTTGCTCTAGTCCAGCTCACAATTGATTATGTGCTGGAGAAACCTGGGATACATGAAGAATGTGTCCCGTTGAAGGTTTCCCATGAGATTGGTCAGCACAAATCTTGAGTAGTTGAAGCGGAGGCTTTTCACCAAACCATGAACGAGGCACCCAAGTTCATATGGGATTTGATCCCATCCCCCAGATTTGTTGGATAAGCAGTGAAGAACCACATGTAGCAGGAACTTCCAGTTGTAAGAGAAGTTGAATTTGTAGACAGTTGACCTGCTAACATCTCCACCATATCCCATTTGGATATAAGTATTGTCCAAATCTGCTTTGGGGAATTCTGTTGGAGCGCCCTCATCATGAAGCTCTAGATGCTCCCTGATGATTTGTTCAGAAATTACCAACTCCTGGCCACAGATGCTCGATCTAAGGACACAAACCCCATTTAGGGTTTCAATCTGACCGTTTGCCCAAAATTTAGACATATGGTTTGAGTAAATCGTGGGGTTAACAGTCAGAGCGGTGTAGTAAGAAGATTGGGTTAGAAAGGAGATGATGTTTGAGAAGTCAACATCCCTTGAAAAGTCAAGGAGTGCGACTTGGTTGTGCTGAGGGTTAAGTGCCATTGAAGAAAGTTACAGGAAGATAGTTCGGAATAGGGTAAATTGAAGATGAAGAAAGCTTTTAGGGCAGTAATTTTGGTAAAAAGGATGTAAGTGATTAGCCGGAGGTATTTAAATGAGTGGAATGGTGGTTTAAAGGGGGTTTGGATAAGACGATGTGAGGTTTCAGTGGATGATGGGACATGGGCGGTAAGGTTAGTCCATTTAAATAATCCAACATCGTTAACAAAATCTTTACTTTTTACAGAGTGGGGCGTAAAAGATTTCCGTTACACAGTAAAATCTTTCTTCCGAGTATAAAGCATTTCCGAAGGTAATGTTCTTCCGAAGGCAAATTTACTTCCGAAGGTAAAGTGATTACTTCCGAGAGTATATGTTGCTTTTCGAATGGAGAGTGTTATACGCTTCGGAAGTAGATCTGATATGAAATCAATCTCTTCTTCCGAGACTTAACAACTCTTCATAGAAGAAAATTATCCTAGGAGAAATTTGCTTCGGAAGATATGTAAAATATATTCTAAGGGTTAATTCCTCTTCGGAAGAATTCATACTTAGATAAATTTTCAGAGAAAGATCTTTTGTAACAGGGCTTAAATTGTTTTTGTTGGATCTAGAGAGGCTGTTGCAACCAAAACTATGTCACTTAGAAGATTTTGAGTACAACATACAAAGGACTTCCGAAGCCAAGTGTGGGACTTCCGAAGGAAGAAGGAGCTCTTCCGAAGTCTAAGTGTAAAATACACTTCCGAAGGAAAACTCCAACTTCCGAAGATAAAGAAGTTACTTCCGAAGAATCAAGACTTAAAGACAAAGTTCTGAAGTCAACTTCCGAAGAATAAAGAAGTCCTCAAAGCCTCGGAAGCATAGAAGCATCTTCCGAAGTATAAGTGGCTTCGGAAGAACTTGTTCTTCCGAAGCCAGTTAACCTTCGGAAGACACTGCTATTATCCAGTAGACATAAGTATGGTCTGTCTGACAGTCCGCTGCAAATCTCTGAGATACTGCATGGCGTTTTCTTAAAAGCCATGTAGTTGACCATACTTTAATCTACTGTATACCTTTTTATGTTAAGTACAGTTGCCACCTTTAGTTGGTGACAAAAGGTAAGTCATGGACATGTCATGACTACCATATCTTAGATAATACTTTATCTAAGATACCTTAACTATAGCATTGTAGTATATGCTTTAGTCGTAGGTTTCCAGCTGGTATCAAGTAAAACCGGCTGTAGGATCTAGTATATATAGTTTCTCATTGTAACTCTTGTTGTATGCTTGTAAGTGTCTTGTAATCTTGAGTTGAGAAGTAATATATACAAGTACCTTGAAAATACTCCTGCTTGTTCCCTTGATTACTTATTATATTATTATCAACTCTTGTTAAAGGCATTGCTTCATCTTGTTTGAGTGATATTATAAGTGAGTTTGAGAGAATTATAAGTGTTAAGTGACAAAACCCGATCCTGCAATTGGTATCAGAGCTTTTTAGGCTCTTGATTGTGAGATCTTACCATCCTAATCAACCAGTTTTTCACTCCTCCTTATACCTCACTCAAAAAAAATGGCCCTCATCAAATCTGAAGTTGAAATGGGAACGATGACCAAAGCCCCCATCATCGACCCTGAAAACTTCAGGTCTTGGAGCAGAAGAATGGAAGGCTTCATCAGATACCAGGATAAAGGTGTGGCAGTCAATCGTTAATGGCCCGTACAAGCCAAAAGTTGCTGGTGGAAACGGTGCCATGATCGAGAAGGCCGTTGAAGACTACTCCGATGAAGACATGGAGAAACTTTTAGCCAGCAATATTTCAGGTATATGGATCTTATCTCCTCCCTCCAATCTGTGGGAATCACTCAAGAACTTAGAGACCTTACCAGAAAGTTCATGAGTGCTCTACCCAATGAGTGGACTTTCTACTGTGTCTCCATTAAGAGAACAGAGAATTTAAACACACTCACCATGACCGAACTCTATGGGATCCTTGATGGATACCGTTTGGAAATGGAAAGTAAGAAGGGTCACCAAGCAAGCAGACCCTTGAGCCTTCCTGCTAGCAACGCTTTAATGGTTGCTGAAGGCTCAGGTATCTCCCAGTCTCAGCAGTACCTGTCATACACCCAGCAGCCATCTTGTTCATCTGGGCCTTACATCACATTCCCTGAGACTCCAAGGTCTCATCAAGCTAGCAAAGCTCCTTTCAGGAGGGCTGTGCGTTTGTCTCAGGGAGTGGGCACTCCAATGATCATCAATTCTGCTTTGATGATCTTGAGTGCTTCAGTCCAGATGACATAGAGTATGTGGACATTGTCCAGCAAATGGCTCTTCTAACCTACAGAGCGAAGAAGTTCTTTAAGAGAACTGGAAGGCAATTCCCTCAAAACCCAATCACTAGCAAGTTTGGGTTTGACAAAAGCAAGGCTAAATGTTACAACTGTAACCAGCTTGGCCATTTTGCAAGGGAATGCAAGGCTCCCAAGTCTAACCCGGGAACCTCACAGGCCTCCACACATCCTTCTACATCAAAGCCCAACAGAAAGTCAACTGAAACAGCAGCAATGGCTTAAGAAGTTGACTGGAGCTTTATGGTTCAAGATGTGACTCCTGCTCAAGCACTCATGGCAGGAACAGATGAAAATAAGGTATATGAACATCTCTGTACCCCTGCTTGTATTGCTAAGGTTAAATTGTACCAGGACTACAATATGGAAATTAAACCGATATTGAGTCTTTAAATGTGCTAAAATCTGACTTTAAAAGAGCTGAATCTGACTACCAAAAGAAAATTGAGGAGTTAGAGAAAACTGTATCTCTTTTAAAACATGAACACACCAACTACAAGACTCAAATCAAGGATTTAATATCCAAATTGACTGAGGCTCAAGCCCAGCTTGTCACTGCTGAGGCTCAAGCCAGGAAGTATGCTATTTCCGAGCAAAACTTCCAAGCCATACTTGCATCATCCTCTCACTCCAAACTTTGTTATCAAAACAAAAGTGGGTTGGGAAACAATGAAATTGCTCCACCACACTCTTATGAGTCTGTAAGACAGCCAAGGTGTGGTACTGAAGAGCAAGAGGTTCCATCTGTTGACCCACCTTGTAAAGAGTCAAAGAGTGATGCAACTGTGGAGACCATGACCATCACAGGGAAGGAACAGGTAATTGTGCCATCCCCGGCCAATGATGATCAACCCCTGACCACCAAAGCCAGAAGAAGCAGGGCTAAAGCAGCCAGAAAAACTGCCAAGAAGGTGACTGAATCCAAGCTGAAGATAGACCCCAAAGCAAAAGGGTGTATTCATATCAGCAGGATTTCAGGTGGTTGGACCTTCTGATTCAGGAAAGGAGTATAGTACCAGTACTCCTATCCTACCAAAGGATCAGAAGTTAAAGGAAAAGGTTGCTGATGAGGAGAAAAAGAACAAGAAACAGCAACCCTCTAATTTCCAGAAAATTAACATTGCATGCATAATGTGTGGTCTGCAAAACCACATGGCTAAAGATTGTTACTACAATCCTGCTAGCACACATTATGCAAATAATGTTAAAAGAGAAGGAGTCAGGAAAGGTTTCACATTTGGACCATATCAAATGGTTCAAGTGATGAAAATGGGAAAGCTTGTTTCCGAAGCAAGGCTTCTCTCGGAAGAAAACCCTTCTTCCGAAAGGAAAAAGGCTTCGGAAGTGAAAGCTGCAAAGACTCACAAAAGAGTCCCCTTGAAACCATCCCAGAAGAAGACTGCTTCGGAAGAAAAGGTGGTGAAGGTCTCTTCCGAAAAGAAAGAAGCTTCGGAAGAATGCCAAGCTACAAAAGCTTCATCAAGCTCATCTTCTATGATCAACCAAGGGATGGAATAGAAGATCAAGGAAGATGCTGTAGCCCAAACCTCTTCTTCAAAGACATCTATTGAACCCCTATGCATAAATTTTGGTTCAATCATGTCACTCTCATTGGAAGAACCCAAGACCAACAAGGCTTGGGTTTCCAATCAAAACTAATTATCTCACCTTATGTGCAGGGACATCCATATGACAAGAATAACAACATTTGGATTGTAGATAGTGGATGCTCCAGGCACATGACAGGGAACAGATCTCTCCTTCAACAATTTCAACATTATGATGGAGGTCCTGTCCAGTTTGGAGGTGAGACCGGAGGATATATTTCTGGCAGAGGAAGTATATCCAACGGGAAATTAATAGTTGACAAAGTTAATTTTGTCAAACAGCTTGAACACAACCTGTTAAGTGTTTCTCAGTTTTGTGATCAAAAGCATCAAATGCTTTTCACAGAACATGAGTGCATCATCCTCAAACCTGGGATGACAATTCCTCAAGAATTGGTGCTTCTTAGATCTCCCAGGAGAGGGGATATGTACAAGCTTGATATGAACAATGCTTCCCCAATGGGAGAAGTATCATGCTTTCTTTCCAAAGCTGATAGTGATGAGTCAACACTATGGCATAAACGAATGTGTCATGTCAATTTTAAGACAATGAATAAATTGGCTAAAAATAACTTGGTACATGGTTTGCCTAAAAAGAAATTTTTCTGCAAAGATAACTGTGTTGCTTGCCTGAAAGGGAAACAACACAGGTCTTCTCATAAATCCAAGGTTGTTAACTCTATCACTACTCCATTACACTTATTGCACATGGATCTATTTGGTCCCACAAGTATAATGAGCATTGGAAGGAAATCATATTGCCTTGTGGTAGTTGATGATTTTACTAGATTTACATGGGTATTCTTTTTAAGAACTAAAGATGAAACTGCTGAAACTTTAAAATCTTTTATTCTTAAAATAGAAAATCAAGTTGATCACAAGGTAAAATAATTAGAAATGATCAAGGGACTGAGTTTAAGAACTTTGTTCTTGACTCATTTTGTAACTCAAAAGGGATTGCCAGACAATACAGTGCTCCTAGAACTCCTCAACAAAATGGTGTTGCTGAGAGGAGAAATAGGACACTTATTGAGGCTGCTCGGACTATGTTAGCTGATTCAAAGCTGCCTCTAACATTCTGGGCAGAGGCAGTCAGCACTGCATGCTATGTGCAGAACAGAGTTCTTGTAGTAAAGCCACATGGAAAGACCCCTTATGAGTTATGGAACAAGAGGCCACCGTTCATTGGCTTTCTAAGGTCCTTTGGCAGCAGGTGTACCATACTTAACACAAAAGACAATTTGGCAAAATTTGCTGAAAAGTCAGATGATGCTATCTTTGTTGGATATTCCTCCTATTCTAAAGCATACAGGGTTTATAACATTAAAAACCAACAATTTGAGGAATCCTCCAACATTGTAGTTAATGAGCACACTCCTTGTGTTAGGGGGAATGGCCTCGATCATATTTTTGATTTAGAATTGTTTCCAAACTATTCTAAACCATCTTGTGAGAATGTTTCAGCTGGAATAGGTGCTCAAAGCAATTCTGATGAAGATCAACTGTTTGAGCTTCCCAGACCTGCTCCAAGTTCTCCAAGAGCAACAACAAATCAAGTTCCCACTATTGAAAGATCTGACAGCATAACCATTTCAAGAAATAGTGGAACTTCAACAAGGGATTCACCTGATGATCTTCAAGTCTCCTCAGGTGATCCTGCACAACACCAAGCTGATGGAAGCAGCATTTTGAAGGAACAGGCAACTGTTAATGATGCTTCACAGCAAAGAAATGATGATGTTTCTCTTTCATTCAATCAGTCCTCATTGAATGAGATTGAAACAACAGCTGGACCAAGTATTCAAGCTCCTGAGCAAAATATGTCCAACTTGGACCTATCTTTGCAACTGGAGGTGATTCCAAGACTCAGAATTCACAATACTCATCCAGCTGAAAACATCATAGGGGAAGTCTCTGAGGGTGTGAGAACAAGGGGACAAACTCACAATTGGAATGTCTGCTTGTACTCATGCTTCTTATCCCAAATGGAACCCAAGAAGGTGGAAGATGCCTTGAAAGATAGTAGCTGGGTTGAATCAATGCAAGAGGAGCTGCTTCAATTCAAAAGACAAAAGGTTTGGAACCTATGTCCGCTACCATCTGGTCAAGTACCTATAGGCACCAAGTGGGTATTCAGAAACAAAAGAGATGACAGAGGCTTGATTATCAAGAACAAGGCAAGACTGGTGGTTCAAGGATACACTCAAGAGGAAGGAATTGATTATACTGATGTCTTTGCACCTGTTGCAAGACTTGAGGCAGTTAGGATCTTCCTTGCTTATGCTGCATCCAAGAATTTCACTGTCTACCAGCTTGATGTCAAGTGTGCCTTTCTATATGGGGATATAGATAGGGAAGTCTACGTATGCCAGCCTCCAGGATTTGAAGACCCACAGCATCCAAACTATGTGTGCAAGTTGGATAAAGCTCTATATGGGCTGCACCAAGCACCTAGGCTGTGGTATGAGACATTGTCTCAATTTCTCCTGAAGAATGGTTATACTAGAGGTACCATTGATAAGACTCTCTTCATCAGAAAGTCTGGGAAAGACATTTTGCTAGTTCAAGTCTATGTTGATGACATCATATTTGGTTCCTCAAATGACCAAATGTGCAAAGACTTTGAGAGCATTATGAAAAGAAGTTCGAGATGAGTTCTATGGGAAAAATGGACTTTTTCCTTGGAATTCAGGTGAAGCAACTGAAGGAAGGGTTCTTCATCAATCAATCTAAGTATGTCAATGATATCTTAGAGAGATTTGATATAAGGATTGTAAAGCAGCAAAGACACCCATACCCAGAAACCATGATTTATGCCCTGATTCTGAGGGGGAGGATACTGATCAACATCAGTATAGAGCAATCATTGGTTCTCTGATGTATCTCACAGCAAGTAGACCTGATATCATGTTTGCAACTTGCATCTGTGCAAGATATCAGGCTGCTCCAAAGGTGTCTCACCTAATTGCTGTCAAGAGAATCCTCAGATACCTCAAAGGAGCACCTAAGTTAGGTCTTGGTATCCAAGAAATAGTGATTTTAATCTCTATGGTTACTCTGATAGTGATTATGGTGGCTGCAACATCAACAAGAAATCAACATCAGGAGGATGTCAATTTCTTGGTGGAAGGATCATCTCATGGCAATGCAAAAAGCAATCTTGTGTCTCTACATCAACTGCTGAAGCTGAATACATTGCTGCTGCAAGTTGCTGTGCTCAGCTGCTGTGGATTCAAAACCAGATGATTGACTATGGATTCAACTTCATGAGCACTCCTATCCACATTGACAACAACAGTGCTATATCCATCACTGAAAATCCAGTGAAGCACTCTAAGACAAAGCACATTGATATCAGGTATCATTTCATTAGAGATATTCATGAGAAAAATCTTATAAAACTAATCAAAGTTGATTCAAATGAACAATATGCTGATTTGTTCACCAAAGCATTTGATGAACAAAGATTTAAATATCTCATTACAGCTATTGGAATGATAAACATTGATTAGTTAATCTCAATTGAAAACCTTTTTAATGTGTAAAGTCTTATGTCAATACAATCTAAGCCCTGTTACAAAAGATCCTTTCTTATTTATCTAAGTATAAGTTCTTCCGAAGAGAAATTAGCCCTCGGAAGATATCTACATAACTTCCGAAGCAAATTTCTCATAGGATAATTTTCTTCTCGGAAGAGTACTAAGTCTCGGAAGAAGCGATTGAGTTCATCTCAGATCTACTTCCGAAGCACTTAATACACTCCACCTGAAAGCAACATGTGTTTTCGGAAGTAAGCAATTTACCTTCGGAAGTACATTTGCCTTCGGAAGAACATTACCTTCGGAAATACTTTATGCTCGGAAGAAAGATTTTACTGTGTAACGGAAATCTTTTGGGCCCCACACTGTAAAAAGTAAAGATTTTGTTAATGATGTCGGATTATTTAAATGGTCTAACCTTACCGCCCCTGTCACATCATCCACTGAACCCTCACATCATCTTATCCAAACCACCCTTTAAACCGCCATTTCACCCATTTAAATACTTCCGGTTAATCACTTACACTCTTTTTACCAAATTCACTGCCCTAAAAGCTTTCTTCTTCTCCAATTTACCTTACTCAGAACTTTTCTACTGCTATCTTTCTCAAATGGCCCTAAACCCTCAGCACAACCAGGTCGCACTCCTTGACTCTTCAAGGGATGATGACTTCTCTGATATCATTTCTTTCTTAGCCCAATCTTCATACTACACAGCCTTGACCGTAAACCCTACCATCTACTCCAACCAAATGTCCGAATTTTGGGCAAATGGTCGGATTGAAACCCTAAACGGGGTTCGTGCTATTAGGTCAAGTGTTTGTGGCCAAGAGTTGGTCATCACTGAACAGATCATCAGGGAGCATCTTGAGCTCCATGATGAAGGCGCACCGACGGAATTCCCAAATCTGAGTTAGATAGTTCTTATCTCCAAATGGGATACGGTGGAGATGTAAGCAGGTCAACGGTCTACAAATTCAACTTCTCCTACAAGTGGAAGTTCCTGCTGCATGTGGTTCTTCACTGTCTATCTAACAAATCCGGGGGATGGGATCAAATCCCTTATGAACTCGGGTGCTTAGTTCACGGGTTGGTACAAGGCCTTCGCTTCAACTATTCAAGGTTTGTGCTGACTAACCTTATGGGAAATCTGCAAAGGGACACATTCTTTATGTATCCCAGATTTCTCCAGCACATAATCAACTGCGAGCTAGATCAGGGTAAGCTTGTCTGTGCAGCTGCTCTGTCTGCTCCCCAAATGAGGCCGACCATCTTCAAGGTCTTGAAGAGAGTGTCTACCAACTACACTGGAAGGGATACCGCACTACTTCCAGGTATGATTGAGCCAACGGCTCCTGGTGACATCCCTGTTCACCCCACAGGTGATGAACCCACACCAGCAACTACCCTCACCATTCCAAATCTACCTTCTCCTCCCATCACTGTCACCTACCAGAGACGTACCAAACGAACCCTTGTTCAATCTACTCTGATTGAACAAGCCCCTCCTCTTCAAACCAAAAAGGCTAGAGTGGAACAAGGGGCTCCCACTCAGCCAGAGGTCCACCAATCCTTCACTATTGACCTCAATATGGGTCTTGAGTCTCCTCAGTCTCAGACCCATGAGCCCAAAACCCCAGCTGATAGCCCTCAGGGTGAGTCTCTATACTCCCCTGAGCAGCCACAAAGGGACAGCTCAATGCCTTTTGACATTGATCAAAGTCCCGGGTCCTTAGGTCTTCATTCCTTTTCTTTCACTGACCTATTGACCGGAGCTGGTGAAGAGACTATGTCTCTCAAAGGCGATGAAGTTGATCCACTACACCCTATTAAGGATCAACAGAGCCTAGAGAAACCTCTTGTCTCTAGCCCACACCAGCAAAGCCCTACTGAGGTGAGTCCCACTGATGTGGAGGGGACTCATGTAGATTCAGCTGCCACTACTGAAGGAGCCTCAATGGATCCTCAGGACAGTGGTAACGACAGTCAGACTGAATCTACGGCAACCATGCCCTATGATGCCTCTGAAAGAGACATCATTGTGCAAGGGAAACCAGGGTGCCAAGAAACCACATCTGGTGGTGAGGATGAACATACCAGGTATGTTACCTCATCTCCCCGTGATTCTTCAAAAGAAGATGAGGGAAGTATGCAACTCACCATAAGAGACCTACTTTCTAAAGTCTCAAACCTTGAATCAAAGGTTAAGACTTTAGAGGATAGGTCTGCCACTCAGCAACTTGAGATTGAAAGTCTCAAGGCCAAACTAGCTGAGACACAGATTGAGAGATCTGTTAGGCATGTACCAGTTCAGGTCTCCTTGACCTCTTCCTCTAGCTCATCTACCTCTCAAGATGATGCTACCAAAAAGGGGGAGAATGTTGAGGGACAAAGCCAAAGACAGGATACCATCAGTCAAGCTCTTACTTCTTTGAGCTCAAGACAACAAGCTGCCATCTTCCCTGAGCCTCCTCCAGTTGTTTTTCAAGTGGATCAAAGGATGCTTCAGGATCTAAATAGGATCTTCAACAAGTTCCTTTTAGAGTCCCTAATAGAACAGCCCAGTCCAGATATGTCTGTGATTTACTTTGGAGCTCAAGAGCTTCAGAGGTTGAATGCACCTCCTACCACTGTTGAGGAAGTTGGTCAACCTAAGGCCCAAGTGGAACCTGAGATTGATTTCGAAGGGGAAACTAGGACTGATGGCCCAGCAACTGAAACAGTTGGGACAGAAGGTGTGTTTTCACAGACTTCCGAAGCACAATTCAAAGCCTCGGAAGAACAAGCACAAACTTCCGAAGCTGAGATTGCTGCTGCGGAAGGACTATTTTCTCTTTCCGATGATCTAATAGTCACAGATGCAATTCTGGAACTTGCATCTGAGGTTAATAGGGAGGACTTTCTCAGCCAACCATTAGCTATAACATCTGCATTGACCCCAGCTCCTACCTCCACCCCCAACCTGAATCTTCTATCCAAGAACCACCAAAGTCTAGCACTTCCGAAGACATAAAAGGCAAGAGGAAGATGACTTCGGAAGAGCTTCAAGAAGAAGAAAGGTTGGAGAAGCTCAGAAGGAAAGGTAGACTGCCAACTGGGAAACTGTTAGCTGCAAGTACCAAAGCAGCTGCAGCCAACCAGGAGGCAATCAACAATCGAAGAAGGTGGAGGTAATTGATAGACTTGTCAGTCTAGGGGCTGCTTCGGAAGATGTACTCCTGCTACCATTAGAGGAGCTGATAGAGCTTGAAAAGGAACCTTGCTGCAAAGACAGCAAAAAGAAGAGGCTGCAAGGTTGGCCTTGGAAGAAGAAAGGCTGAGAAAAAAAGAAGAGCTGATCTGCAGCTCAGGAGAGAAAGGATCACTTTCCTACTCTCCAGAGGATTCTCTCAAGAGGAGTTGTCTCCACACAATAGTGATACGATCTTATGGCTCTTCAACAAAGAGCAAGATCAAATGGAGAAGGAGAGAAAGAGAGCTGCAAGGGAGAAGCTGGTGGAGAAAAGGAAGAAAGAAGAAGAGGCTGGACTGTCTGCCGCCAAGAAGATAGGTGAGAAAGCTTGGATGAAGAATATCTTAAAGCTCATGGCTTCTCTAGCAGGCAGGTGGGTCCAATGTCTGAGAAGACTCTCCAACGACATGTCAGTGACATCAAGGCTGACATTCGTGCGGGGAGAAGAAAAGAGATGTATAGAAGGGGACAGGGGATGACCTTCAAAGCCACCTCTCAGCCCAAAATTCCAAACCCAACCTCAACCTGAACCTATTCCCTTTCCCTTCCCAATTAAAACTGAACCTGAACCTTTCACCCCTGAACCTACACCATCACACCTACCAACCTCTTCACCTCAACCACCTAAACTACCCATCATCCAACCAAAACCTTAGCCAGAACCCAAACTCCTAAACCTACCCAACAACCAATCAAACCATCCCCTCAGCCTTCCAAACATCTCTCTATGGAGGAATTCAAGGCGATCAAAACTAAGCTCATCAACTGCACAACTCTGAGCGACATCTCCTGTGAGGAGGATTCAGTCAACCTGACTTATGTTGATGGATCCTCAAGTTCCCTCACAAGAGATGAGTTTCTTGATCTGCCCAGAGGAACTTTGGACCAAGCTGCAAGACTCCTTGGCCTCAATTCAGATACATTGAATGAGGAAGAAAAGAAGCTGAGGAGAAAGCTGGTGACTCTGCTGGACACAAAGAAAGGAGATAGGGTACCAAGACAACCTCTTGTACCAGAAAGAAGATAGTCCAGTGGAGGTTCGAAGACTCTTCTCACAACTTTGTTGTTGAGAGAGAGAATGGTGAGATTAACAGGCTGAATGCCTCATCTCTGCTACACTTAAGCAGATTTGATATTGCTGAGTTAGCAGAGAAACCATTTCCAACCCTTCAAACTCCGATGTAGCTGCCCACATCAGAAATCATCTAGGCAGCCTTCACATGGCCGAGCTTACTGCCAGAAGCAAGGTCGAAGAGGAGTCAAAACTGAGAGAGGAGGAGGAAAGGAAAGGATCAGCAACCAAAGGCAAAGCCTTTCTTCAAATGGTTGAAGGTCCTGAACTTGAGTCCATAGTTAGATGGGAGTATGACTACAACTCCCGTCAACTAACTCTCTTCAGGGGGTCACAACAAAGGGTACATGTCATTCAAAGTGATAGACTGGATCTCCTATCCACGAATGACTTGTACAAGCTTCTCAGCACCACTTCCGGGAAGAATAGAGAGACAGACAAATATCTTTTGTCCCTGGTGCTGAAAACTTTGAGAAGTAGAAATAAGTGAAGTTTTGGTAGCATCAGCCTAGGGGGAGTTTGTTGGATCTAGAGAGGCTGTTGCAACCAAAACTATGTCACTTAGAAGTTTTTGAGTACAACATACAAAGGACTTCCGAAGCCAAGTGTGGGACTTCCGAAGGAAGAAGGAGCTCTTCCGAAGTCTAAGTGTAAAATACACTTCCGAAGGAAAACTCCAACTTCCGAAGATAAAGAAGTTACTTCCGAAGAATCAAGACTTAAAGACAAAGTTCTGAAGTCAACTTCCGAAGAATAAAGAATTCCTCAAAGCCTCGGAAGCATAGAAGCATCTTCCGAAGTATAAGTGGCTTCGGAAGAACTTGTTCTTCCGAAGCCAGTTAACCTTCGGAAGACACTGCTATTATCCAGTAGACATAAGTATGGTCTGTCTGACAGTCCGCTGCAAATCTCTGAGATACTGCATGGCGTTTTCTTAAAAGCCATGTAGTTGACCATACTTTAATCTACTGTATACCTTTTTATGTTAAGTACAGTTGCCATCTTTAGTTGGTGACAAAAGGTAAGTCATGGACATGTCATGACTACCATATCTTAGATAATACTTTATCTAAGATACCTTAACTATAGCATTGTAGTATATGCTTTAGTCGTAGGTTTCCAGCTGGTATCAAGTATAACCGGCTGTAGGATCTAGTATATATAGTTTCTCATTGTAACTCTTGTTGTATGCTTGTAAGTGTCTTGTAATCTTGAGTTGAGAAGTAATATATACAAGTACCTTGAAAATACTCCTGCTTGTTCCCTTGATTACTTATTATATTATTATCAACTCTTGTTAAAGGCATTGCTTCATCTTGTTTGAGTGATATTATAAGTGAGTTTGAGAGAATTACAAGTGTTAAGTGACAAAACCCGATCCTGCAGTTTTGACATAAGACTTTACACATAAAAGGTTTTCAAATGAGATAGACTAATCGAGGTTTATCATCCCAATAGCTGTAATGAGATATTTAAATCTTTGTTCATCAAAGGCTTTGGTGAACAAGTCAGCATATTGTTCATTTGAATCAACTTTGACTAGCTTGATAAGATTTTTCTCATGAATATCTTTAATGAAATGATACCTGATATCGATGTGCTTAGTCTTGGAGTGCTTTACTGGATTTTCAGTAATGGATATAGCACTGTTGTTGTCAATGTGTATAGGAGTGCTCATAAAGTTGAATCCGTAGTCTATCATCTGGTTTTGAATCCACAGCAGCTGAGCACAGCAACTAGCAGCAACAATGTATTCAGCTTCAGCAGTTAATGTAGAGACACAGGATTGCTTCTTGCATTGCCATGAGATGATCCTTCCACCAAGAAATTGACATCCACCAGATGTTGATTTCTTGTTGATATTGCAGCCACCATAATCACTATCAGAGTAACCATAGAGATTGAAATCACTATTTTTTGGATACCAGAAACCTAGTTAAGGTGCTCCTTTAAGGTATCTAAGAATTCTCTTGACAGCAACTAGGTGAGACACCTTTGGAGCAGCCTGATATCTTGCACAAATGCAAGTTTCAAACATGATATCAGGTCTACTTGCTGTGAGATACATCAGAGAACCAATAATCGCTCTATACTGATGTTGATCAGTATCCTTCTCCTCAGAATCAGGGCAGAGATTGTGGTTTCTAGGTATAGGTGTTTTTGCTGCTTTACAATCTTTCATATCAAATCTTTCTAAGATATCATTGACATACTTAGATTGACTGATAAAGAACCCTTCCTTGATTTGCTTCACCTGAATTCCAAGGAAAAAGTCCATTTTTCCCATGGAACTCATCTCAAACTTCTTCTTCATAATACTCTCAAAGTCTTTACACATTTGGTCATTTGAGAAACCAAATATGATGTCATCAACATAGACTTGAACGAGCAAGATGTCTTTCCCAGACTTCCTTATGAAAAGAGTCTTATCAATGGTACCTCTAGTGTAACCATTCTTCAGGAGAAACTGAGACAATGTCTCATACCACAGCCCAGGTGCTTGGTGCAGTCCATATAGAGCTTTATCCAATTTGCACACATAGTTGGGATGTTGTGGATCTTCAAATCCCGGAGGTTGGCATACATAGACTTCCCTATCTATATCCCCATATAGAAAGGCACACTTGACATCAAGCTGGTAGACAGTGAAATTCTTGGATGCAGCATAAGCAAGGAAGATCCTAACTGCCTCAAGTCTTGCAACAGGTGCAAAGACATCAGTATAATCGATTCCCTCCTCTTGAGTGTATCCTTGAACCACCAGTCTTGTCTTGTTCTTGATAATCAAGCCTCGATCATCTTTCTTGTTTCTGAAAACCCATTTAGTGCCTATAGGTACTTGACCAGATGGTAGCGGACATAGGTTCCAAACCTTTTGTCTTTTGAATTGAAGCAGCTCCTCTTGCATTGATTCAACCCAGCTACTATCTTTCAAGGCATCTTCCACCTTCTTGGGTTCCATTTGGGATAAAAAGCATGAGTACAGACAGACATTCCCATTGTGAGTTTGTCCTCTTGTTCTCACGCCTTCAGAGACTTCCCCTATGATGTTCTCACCTGGATGAGTGTTATGAATCCTAAGTCTAGGAATCACCTCCAGTTGCAAAGATAAATCCAAATTAGACATATTTTGCTCAGAAGCTTGAATACTTGGTCCAACTGTTGTTTCAAGCTCATTCAATGAGGACTGTTTGAATGAAAGAGAAACATCATCATTTGTTTGCTGTGAAGCAGCATCAACAGTTGCCTGTTCCTTCAAGATGTTGCTTTCATCAGCTTGGTGTTGTGCAGGATCACCTGAAGAGGTTTGAAATTCAACAGGTGAACTACTTGTTGAAGCTCCACTATCTCTTGAGATGGTTATACTATCAAATCTTGGAGCATCCTTTGATCCATTTGAATTACAACTGGAGGAGGCTCAGGGAAAACTGAAGCTTGTTGCATAGAGTATTTTGAGCTTAGGGAAGTGAGAGCTTGACTTTGGCGTTCTTCTTGTCTTTGGCTTTGTCTTTGAATCATGGCACCGTTTCCACCAGCTACCTTTGGCTTGTACGGGCCATTGATAATGGATTGCCACATCTTGCTGTCTTGATACCTGATGAAGCCTTCCATTCTTCTGCTCCATGACCTGAAGTTTTCAAGGGTGATGATGGGTGCTTTGGTCATCGTCCACATCTCTACTTCAGATTTGTTGAGGGCCATTTTGAGTGTGGTATAAGGAGGAGTGAAAAACAGGTTGATTAGGATGGTAAGATCTCACAATCAAGAGCCTAAATAGCTCTGATACCAATTGCAGGATCGGGTTTGTCACTTAAACACTTGGATTTTTCTCAAAATCACTTATTAGAACACTCAATCAGATGAAGTAAAATCTTTTACAAGAGTGATAATAATATAATAAGTAGCAAAGAACACACAGAAATAATTTTCAAGGCACTTGTATATATTACTTCTCAACTCAAGATATTACAAGACTCTTACAAGCATGAAACATGAGTTACAATGAGACACTATATATAGTAGATCCTACAACCGGATATACTTTGATACCAGCTGGAAACCTAAGACTAAAGCATATACTACAATGCTAAAGTTAAGGTATCTTTGATAAAGTATTATCTAAGATATGGTAGTCATGACATGTCCATGACTTACCTTTTGTCACCAACTAAAGATGGCAACTGTACTAACTTATAAAGGTAAACAGTGGAATAAAGTATGGTCAACTACATGGCTTTTGAGAAAACGCCATGCAGTATCTCAGAGGTCTGCAGCGGAGTGTCAGAGAGACCATACTTATGTCCACTGGATAATAGCAGTGTCTTCCGAAGGTAAGTTGGCTTCGGAAGAACAAGTTCTTCCAAAGCCACTTATACTTTGGAAGAGGCTTCTATACTTCCGAGGCTTGAGGACTTCTATACTTCGGAAGTTGACTTCTGATCTGCCATTCTAAGTCTTGATCTTCGGAAGTAAGTTCTTTGTCTTCGGAAGTTGGAGTTTCCTTCGGAAGTTAGTTTTACACTTAGTCTTCGGAAGAGCTCCTTTTTCCTTCGGAAGTTCCACACTTGGCTTCAGAATTTCTTTATTTATTGTACCAAAATATTCTAAGTGATTTGGTTTTGGTTGCGCCAGCCTTTCTAGATCCAACAACTTGAATTAAGCAGAAAACATAACAATTTCAACATAAAAGAACAATATTACAAGACGATGAACATGAACATATAAAGAACCGTGCACCTTAATTATTAAGTTTTATGGTTGATCATTACGGACATGTGTAAGGCCCCGTTCCCGGGACGCTCACAACTGGTTAATCATTGCTCATAAAACTTATAATTACATTTAACTTTCATAAACAACGCAGCGGAATCATCAAATAAACATCTCATTTCATTATATATGCTTTTGCAAGTTAATACAATCGTTCATTCAATATATCGTTCGTTCGCAGTACAATGCAAAAACATTTAAACAAAAGAATGTCATCCAAAAGAGCTGAGTAGCCGCCCCGTGCCATCCTCAACAATCATTACCTGCCAACTGGAAACACATAAAAGTCAGCGTTGCTGAGTGAGTTCTAGTTTTATAATAAAACATAATTTTCTTTTATTAAAATCGTTCTTTACTTTTGCATGTGATCATACATCATACATAAACATAGATAATATCATTATTATCTTCATCATTCATCCGTTAACTTTCATTCGTTCGTTCATCATTACATCTTTTCTTTCCGTCAAAACCATGAACTTTTACCCTTCCGTCAGTTGGTACTGGGCTGAAGCCTATCATAGACCTTCCATCACGGTGCACAGCACCTCATGGCCACAGTACCGAAGGTAAAAATTCAGGTATACCATTGTCATGCGCTATGCCCTTCCGTCCGTTGGTACTGGACCGAAGCCTATCATATACCTTTCATCACGCTGCATAACACCTCATGGCCACAGTACCGAAGGCAAGCAACAATGGTTTTATACAAATGGTCAATCACAAAGAAGAAACCCGATGTGCATCCTTCTGGGGTAGCTAACCCGCACACCATTGGGCTAACACCCTATAATGGGGCGTGTCCCGACATCCAAGGCTTACAAGACTTTTGTTACATTCCATTGTTTATTAATGCATGCATTCATTCATCATGTTTCTCTTTCATTATCTTCCACTTTACGTTACATAATAGTTTCATTTTATTCATTAACATTCCACGTAAAGCCAAGGGAAAATAATCATACATAGCAATAAGGAATATCAACATACACAGTCAACATCATCATACGGAGCATCATCATACATACATAGCATACATCATGCATAATCATACAACATCATACATCATCATCATAATGCCCAACATAGCCTCTATGGTCTCAAAAGTCAACTTACATAAACTACCGGGAACCTTCCACGTCAAAACTTAACTCTCCACTTTCCCCCGAAAGTCAGTAAATAAACTATGTTCTTTCGGGCGTATGAGCCCTAGTTGGGCGTATGGACACCCTCCAGTCGCATGGCCTTCCAGGCGACTGAACACTTAAGCGAATGGACATCAGGCGAATGGACCCTATGCGAATGGACCTATGCGGATGGACCTATGGACGAATGGACACCTATGCGTATGGACTCTCAGTCGCATGACTTCCATGCGTATGGCCTTCAGTCGCATGACTTCAGGCGCATGGGCTTCAGTCGCATACCCTTTGTACGAATGGACCTCAGTCGCATGGCCTCCAGGCGCATGGACCTCAGTCGCATAATCTTCAATCGCATACCTCACATGCGCATGAACTTCAGTCGTATGACTTCCATGCATATTGACCTCAGTCGCATGGCAATCGTGCGCATGGACCTCAGTCGCATGCCATTCGGTCGTATGGCCTCAAGTCGCATGCCATTCGGTCGCCTAGCCCTAGCTGATGCAGAATGCAGTTCATCCCGTACCCAATCTGCCATTTTCGGCCTCCAAGCTCTCCTAAACTCGTTCTAAGCCCAAATCAACCATCCTAAACCTTAGAAACACATACCAAAACACCATTCAAGCACACACAAGTCCGAAAACAAAACCCATTTGCATCACACACAAACACATACACACGGGTTCAACACACACACTTCAAAAATGGGTTTTACTATGTGTTCTAGCCCCAAATCTGTTGAAAATGTGTAAAAGGGGGTCCTAAAACTCATACAAACAACCCCGTCAAATAGAGCTTCGATCTAACCCGCTACACTTCAACTTTCACGCTCGAATCCACGAAAACCCGAAGCTTGAGACTACTTTCTTCCTCTTTTCTCTCTATGGCTGATTTTGTGAGTGTGGGGGAGGGTGTGGGATGCCTTCCCCCTTTTATACCCCCACTCATCCAACCTTCTCCCGTTTTGACAAGTTTGGTCCCTTGACTTTGGAATTTATTTCTTTTTCTTCTTTCGTCGGCTTCAAAGAAAATATCCGGGTGTTACAAGTCCACCCCCCTTATTTAGGTTTCGTCCCCAAAACCTGTTATTCCTTGAACAAACGTGGGTAATGCTGCCTCATTTCTTCTTCAGTCTCCCACGTTGACTCGGATCCTTTCCTGTGCTTTCACTGTACACACACAAGAGGAACCACTTTATTCCTCAGGCTCTTCTCTTTTCGATCGATGATTGCCACTGGTTGCTCCACATAATTGAGCCGTTCATCTACCTCGATATCCTCCAGTGGAACAATCATATCCTCGTCCGCCAAACATTTCCTCAGATGAGATACGTGGAATGTCGGGTGAATCCCACTTAGCTCATCTGGTAACTCCAGTCTATAGGTCACCTCTCCTATTCGAGCAATGATTTGGAAAGGCCCTATATACCTTGGGCTCAACTTGCCCCGCTTTCTGAACCGGATGATAACCTTTCAAGGTGAGACCTTCAACATAACCCGGTCACCACCTGGAACTCAATCGGTCTGCGTCGTTTATCAGCATACGACTTCTGTCTATCTTTGGCTACCTTCATGAAGGCCTTGATCCTTTCAAGCTTCTCAGTCATAGCCTCGATTACCTCGACGCTTCCTAACTCCTTCTGACCAATATCACCCCAACACACAGGAGTTCTACATCTCCTACCGTATAGCATCTCATAAGGAGGCATATCAATACTTGCATGATAACTGTTGTTATATGAGAACTCAGCTAACGGTAAGTGGTCATCCCAACTTCCTCCAAAATCGATAACACAAGCGCGAAGCATATCCTCCAACGTCTGAATGGTCCTTTCGGACTGACCATCTGTCTGGGGATGATAAGCCGTGCTGATATGTAACCTCGTCCCCATCGCGTCGTGGAATTTCTTCCAAAATTTGGATGTAAACCGGGTGTCACGATCGGACACAATAGACACCGGTACACCATGACGAGTTACAATTTCCTTGATAAATAGATCGGCCAACCTCTCGGATGAATATGTCTCGTGGATCGGCAGGAAGTGAGCACTATTCGTCAAACAGTCAACTATCACCCATATGGCATCATACCATTTCGGAGTACGTGGTAGCTTCATAATGAAATCCATGGTGATGTGCTCCCACTTCCATTCCGGTATATCCAAAGGTTGGATCTTCCCATACGGCTTCTGATGCTCGGCCTTCACTTGTAAACAAGTAAGACATTTACTCATATACTCCACTACGTCACGCTTCATACCCGGCCACCAATAATCTTTCTTCATGTCTTGGTACATCTTGCCGGGGTGAATAGAGTATCGAGTCTTGTGAGCTTCATCCATAATCTTCACCCGTAGATCCCCAAAACAAGGAATCCACATTCGTCCAAATGGGGTTCTAACACCAAGTGTGTTTTCACCTAACTCCGCAACCAGACCTCTCATTCTTTCAGAGTTAAGATGATCTTATTTGAATGCCTCATCTTGAAACTCTTTGACTTGCTTCATCACATCCGAGGTCATGCTTAACTGGTATGCTTTCACCCGAATCGGCTCGGGTCTCTCCTTTCGGCTAAGGGCATCCGCCACCACGTTGGCTTTGCCCGAATGGTAATGGATCTCGCAATCATAGTCCTTTATGAGCTCCAACCATCGTCTCTTCCTCATGTTCAGGTCCTTCTGCTCAAAGAAGTACTTCAAGCTCTTGTGATCAATGAATATGGTGCACTTCGTCTAGTAAAGATAGTGCCTCCAAATCTTTAACGCAAAGACCACGACTGCTAGCTCCAAGTCATGAGTAGGATAATTGACCTCATGAACCTTCAACTGTCGGAATGCATAGGCTATAACCTTTCCTCTCTGCATTAACACGCACCCCAACCCTAAGTAGGAAGCATCAGAATAAACCACCAGATCTTCACTTCCATCGGGTAATGACAGAACAGGAGCTTGAGTCAATCTCGCCTTCAATTCCTCGAACGCTTTCTCTTGAGTTTGACCCCATATGAACTTCACATCTTTCCGGATCAACTTAGTTAGTGGAGAAGCGATCTTAGAGAAGTCTTGAATTAATCTTCGGTAATAACACGCCAAACCCAAGAAACTACGAATCTCGGATGGCGTCTTTGGAGACTTCCATTGCATCACCGCTTCCACCTTCGCTGGGTCCACCATAATCCCCTCCGGATTCACCACGTGACCCAAGAATTGAACTTCGCGCAACCAGAACGCGCACTTGGAGAATTTAGCATACAACTTCTCCCTTCTCAACGTCTCCAACACCTCTCGGACGTGACCGGCATGCTCATTCTCGCTCCTCAAATAAATCAGGATATCATCAATAAACACGATCACTAATTTGTCCAACATCGGCCGACACATTCGATTCATTAGATCCATAAAAGCAGCTGGTGCATTGGTCAAACCAAAAGACATGACAAGAAACTCGTAGTGCCTATAACGCGTGCGAAAAGCTGTTTTAGGGATATCATGCTCTTTCACCTTTAACTGATGATAGCCCGATCGAAGGTCTATCCTTGAAAACCAACTGGCACCTTGAAGCTGATCGAACAAATCATCAATTCTTGGTAAGGGGTATCAGTTCTTTATCGTCAACTTATTCAGCTCACGGTAGTCAATACACACCCTCATTCTACCGTCTTTCTTCTTCACAAACAGTACCGGACCACCCCAAGGAGAGATACTCGGTCTAATGAACCCCTTATCAAGCAGCTCTTGCAACTGCTCCATCAACCCTTTCATCTCCGTCAGAGCCAGCCGATACAGTGCCTTGGCAACAGGTTGGGCACCCGGTATCAGATCAATCTGAAACTCGACCTCTCTGTTAGGTGGCACTCCTGGTAAGTCTTCTGGGAACACGTCTGGAAAGTCACACACAACCGGTACCTCAGACAGTTGTGGTGTTGGCGTATCCATATCCTTTACATAGGCCAAGTAGGCACTACATCCACGCGTCATACACTTTCCCGCCACCGCCATTGAAATCACTTTTGGAATCGTCATGACCCGATCCCCATACACAGTTACCGAACTCCCGTCAGGCGCCGTCAGACGAATCATCTTCTTGCGACACACAATATTCGCCTCAAAGTCCGCTAACCAATCCATCCCAAGAACCAAATCGAAACCGCCTAAGGTCATCACGAACTGTCTAACAGGAAACTTATGACCTTCTAGTTCCACATCACAGTCTTTTATCATCTCAGAAATCCGGGTAGACTTACCTATGGCAGTTTCTACATCAAAGGGCGCATCAACACGTCTACTACTAACAGGTAGCTTAGCACAGAAAGCAGCAGAAATAAAACCTTTATAGCACCAGAATCAAATAACACAGAAGCTAAAGTTTGGTTCACTAGAAACGTACCGGACACAACGTCAGGGTCCGTCCTAGCCTCCTCCTGTGTCATTGTGAACGCCCTGGCGCTCGGCCTTGGTCCCTCTCCTCCAGCCTTCTTCACCCCGAAACCCTCAGCCCTCGGCTTCTTACAATCCCTACTCATGTGGCCCTCTATGCCATAGTTAAAACACCGGACCGTACGACAATCCCTTGCTACATGCCCCACCTTCCCACATTTGAAGCACAAGTTCGACCCCAGCCTGCATTCCCCACTATGCTCATTTCCACATCTACCACACTTCTTTGGTCCTGCACCAGATGTTACCACACGGCGGTCAACCACCCGTGCGCTCTTATTACCCGTCGGGGCACCACCTCGACCAAACCTCTTCGCGTTCCAGTTCCGGTATCCACCACTCTTCTTACTGCCTTCAACCACCACCGTTCTTTCATCATACAACCTCCCGGCCAAGACAACCGCCGACCTAAACGTACTCGGTCGGGCAGCGATCATGTGTCTGCGAATATCCGCTGGCAAGCCCTGAATGTACCTCTTAATCTTCCGCGACAGAGGCGTCACCTGATCCGTTACCAAACGTGCCATTTCGTTGAACTTGGTGGTATACTGCTGATGTGTCATGGTTCCCGCCTCCAGCTGCAGGAACTCTCTCAACTTTGTCCATTTCTCTGTGAGGACAGAACTCCTCAATCACCAACTTCTTCAGTTCGGACCATCTCATCCTCTTAATAGCCCGACTACCCTCAGTTGGGACAATATTGTCCCACCAGCATAACGCTGAGTCCACGAAAGAATGGGCATCAAACTTTACCTTCTGATCCTCCTGGCACTCGCTGATATTCAGAACAACTTCCATTTCTCTCACCTATCGGTGAGCAGCACCAGCAGTGCCGTTACCATCAAAAGTAGGGGGCTTGCATCGTTGAAAAGCCCCGTAGTTACAGCCTCGTGCCGCCTCCGGCGCAAGCTCTTCTTCTTCCTCTTCTTCATCATCAGAGAGAACTGTTTCAGGCTCCGGTTGCTCCCGTCCTCCCGAGGACCTGTTTCTCTCCTTTCTTTCCCCTTCCCGTACAACCCTGATAACTTTGGTCACCACAGACGGTAAGATTGTCTGCATGACCTGATGCACCTCTTCAACAACAGCCTCCTTTACCGAAGCCCTTAAGTTTGCACTCTTATCACCACCCTCCGGATGAGGGGTCTCGGGTTCCTCATGAACCACCTTTTCCACTCTGGGTCTTCCCCTCTTGGGTCGCGGCTCAGCACCAAGCCCACCACGACCACCACCACGAGAAGCTTTTGAAGATCTACCACCGGACATCCTCACACACACTGAAAGATTCAAACACCAACACGGTCATTCAAGGGAACAACTCAGTTTATGTCAAGTATAGTAAGTCCCTAATTACAATGGCCAGTTGTGATTAGCCACTTACCTTACTCTTCATACCCCAAGCATTACCTGTCCTAACTACATCAGTATTTAAATCTACAAACAACACATAACCACATAACATGCGCACATAATACCGATTAACATTAAGAAAAATACCTGATGGCACGCAGCTACTCAGATTGGCATCCCTTCCCTTTCCGTCCCATTTTCAGTTTAAGTTAAGGTTTATTTTGAAAATTTACCCGTTTCACTTAAACTTTGGCTCTGATACCAACTTGTAAGGCCCCGTTCCCGGGACGCTCACAGCTGGTTAATCATTGCTCATAAAACTTATAATTACATTTAACTTTCATAAACAACGCAGCGGAATCATCAAAATAAACATCTCATTTCATTATATATGCTTTTGCAAGTTAATACAATCGTTCATTCAATATATCGTTCGTTCGCATTACAATGCAAAAACATTTAAACAAAAGAACGCCATCCAAAAGAGCTGAGTAGTCGCTAGTGCCATCCTCAGCAATCATTACCAGCCAACTGGAAACACATAAAAGTCAACATTGATGAGTGAGTTCTAGCTTTATAATAAAACATAATTTTCTTTCATTAAAACCATTCTTTACTTTTGCATGTGATCATACATCATACGTACACATAGATAATATCATTATTATCTTCATCATTCATCCATTAACTTTCATTCGTTCGTTCATCATAACATCTTTTCTTTCCGTCAAAACCATGAACTTTTACCCTTCTGTCCGTTGGTACTGGGCCGAAGCCTATCATAGACCTTCCATCACGGTGCACAACACCTCATAGCCACAGTACCGAAGGTAAAAATTCAGGTATACCATTGTCATGCGGCTATGCCCTTCCGTCCGTTGGTACTGGACCGAAGCCTATCATAGACCTTCCATCACGGTGCACAACACCTCATGGCCACAGTACCAAAGTCAAGCAACAATGATTCTATACAAATGGTCAATCACAAAGAAGGACCTCGATGTGCATCCTTCTGGGGTAGCTAACCCGCACACCGTTGGGCTAACACCCTACAATGGTGCGTGTCCCGACATCCAATGCTTGCAAGACTTTTGTTACATTCCATTGTTTATTAATGCATGCATTAATTCATCATGTTCCTCTTTCATTATCTTTCACTTTACGTTACATAATACTTTCATTTCATTCATTAACATTCCACGTAAAGCCAAGGGAAAATAATCATACATAGCATTAAGGAACATCAACATACACAGTCAACATCATCATATGGAGCATCATCATACATACATAGCATACATCATGCATAATCATACAACATCATACATCATCATCATAATGCCCAACATAGCCTCTATGGTCTCAAAAGTCAACTTACATAAACTACCAGGAACCTTCCACGTCAAAACTTACCTCTGCACTTTCCCCCGAACGTCAGTAAATAAACTATGTTCTTTCAGGCGTATGAGCCCTACTTGGGCGTATGGACACCTTCCAGTCGCATGGCCTTCCAGGAGACTGAACACTTAAGCGAATGGACATCAGGCGAATGGACCCTGTGCGAATGGACCTATGTGGATGGACCTATGGGCGAATGGACACCTATGCGTATGGACTCTCAGTCGCATGACTTCCATGCGTATGGCCTTAAGTCGCATGACTTCAGGCACATGGCCTTCAGTCGCATACCCTTCGTACGAATGGACCTCAGTCGCATGGCCTCCAAGCGCATGGACCTCAGTCGCATAACCTTCAATCGCATACCTCACAGGTGCATGAACTTCAGTCGTATGACTTCCATGCGTATGGACCTCAGTCGGATGGCAATCGTGCGCATGGACCTCAGTCGCATGCCATTCGGCCGTATGGCCTCAAGTCGCATGCCATTCGGTCGCCTAGCCCTAGCTGATGCAGAATGCAGTTCATCCCGAACCCAATCTGCCATTTTTGACCTCCAAGCTCTCCTAAACTCGTTCTAAGCCCAAATCAACCATCCTAAACCTTAGAAACACATACCAAAACACCATTCAAGCACACACAAGTCCGAAAATAAAACCCATTTGCATCACACACAAACACATACACACGGGTTCAACACACACACTTCAAAAACAGGTTTTACTATGTGTTCCAGCTCCAAATCAGTTGAAAATGTGTAAAAAAGGGTCCTAGAACTCACACAAACAACCCCGTCGAATAGAGCTTCGATCTAACCCGCTACACTTCAACTTTCACGCTCGAATCCACGAAAACCCGAAGCTTGAGACTACTTTCTCCTATTTTCTCTCTATGGCTGATTTTATGAGTGTGGGGGAGGGTGTGGGATGCCTTCCCCCTTTTATACCCCCACTCATCCAACCTTCTCATGTTTTGGCAAGTTTGGTCCCTGGACTTTGAACTTTATTTCTTTTTCTTCTTTCGTCGGCTTCAAAGAAAATATCCTGGTGTTACAACATGACTAGGCAGATTAAAACAAATGTATTTGACTAGTTTGAATAATTAGTAATCCAGCCTTTGTAATTATTTTGTAGTTCCCTTGTGACTTTTGGGATATCCTGTCGTATTGCTACTAAAGGTGAATTTCACACCCCTTTTTTTATTATGTATTACCTGGGTGGGGGGGGGGGGTTTTCTTAACTATTGTGACTGACGTGTGTGGTTTAAGTAATAAGATTGAGTCTAGGTGTCTTTCATGAGGTGTCTACTAACAAGTTGACACCCACCCTCATTGTCAATACAGTAGCTAAGACTATTTTAGACATAACGAGCCATTGGATGAATTTTTGCTTGTACTTAGGGTGTGCATGTCGTTAGGTTTGGTTATGAACATATATCAGTGTCTTGACTTTAAATATATTTATTCACACACAACTATTGCACTTAACTTACACGATAAATGTTTTAACTTAATAAACAAGTGAACTCATCAATGTATGTTGACTTTTTAAAATATATGTCTCTTCAAGTGATAACACTTGATATTTGATTGGTTTGCCTAGAGATTGATAGAGAGACGACCTCTTACTGGCATTAGACATATAAAGAATCTCGGACTTATGTTTGTTTGTTGAGCTGTTAGTTAAATTGTATGTTTGGTTTGGATTTGTTTTGTATTTGGTTGAGTGTATTTTACCCTGGTTGTTCTCTTTGAAAGTTTTTTTTGACAATTTATGTATTTAGTTGGCATTTCATTTTGGTAATAGCTACTCTTGGCACAAATCCTTACATGTCAGCTGATGTCACTATCTATTGACGGAGAATGTAATTAGTGATTCCTTTAAACCCCAATGTTTTATGACGATTCGTTCATTGCATTCTTGTGTTTCGGGATTAGCGGTGGTTGGGAAGCTACCACATAAAACTAACTGTCAGATGAAGAATCAACACAATTGGAAAAAGAGAGAATTATGACCTTGTGAACACGGACCAACCAAAATTTTAAGATTAGACATTTTAATTTTTATTAAGTATTTGGAGGATCAAGTGTTGTTAGTTTAAGGTGAGACCACTTGTGTTGGAAAGAAGATTCTCAGAACTTACTTTCAAACATAAAATCCGCTTTCTGTCCAATTTATCATTCGGTTATCTTCTACTCAAATTTATTGATTTTGACCTTGTTTGACCCAAGACCCATTTTATAACATTATTTTATGTTCTTTCTAACCAAGTCACTGAAGTAACCAATATCTAACATCAAAACCAATACAATTCTGTTAAACGTCTAAATCATCAGTTCCGTTCTAGATCATTTTCACGTCATTTCATCTAAGATTATTTTGTTCATGTTGTCTTAGATGTTTTATAAAATATTTTCCTAAGATTGGCCATAAGAACCATCACGCTATGGATTACAAACAGATAAAATACAAGAGACGAAAGAATAAAATGATCTAACTAGGGTTTTATCATACTAGTCACCACATTATGAAAAACTTCACGATCAGCCCCATAACATGAAGATTTTACGATCTAACTAGTTTTTACCCTGCTGACGTTTTATTTACATGAAATATTTTTATCTTATTAGAAAAACAGTGCATGTTGTTAGAGAAATGATAAATGTTTTTTTATAACTTTGTTCAAAGTATGGTTTTAATATAACTTAATATATCACAAAATTCAAGTTAACATAACTAAATATTAACATAAGAGTACCTCATCTTAAGTTTGTGCTTTGTTCAAGAATCAAGAGTCGATATCTATGAAATCACGAACCAAGAATCAACTATGGAAAATCTAATTCTATATTCTTCAAAGATTGACACATTCAAGAAAATGTCTCCTATTATTCACACTTGTAAATGTTAGGCAAGATAAGAATGTCAAGTTGCACATATTTTAGGATTTAGAGTACTTTTTTTCATCCTTTTTTCTTATTTAATTTTCTAACATATTTTACACCTATGATCAGCATAAGATGAGGGTGGTCATTCGATTTCATGTGGATTAATTTGGTTCTTTTGAGGATGAATTATGTCGTGTGGTGTATGTTACAAAATCTTATAACGGTTTTCTAAAAATCTTAATTCGAGCGGCATGATAGATCCTTACACAAACTGCCGCTTTTGCTTACAAACTAAAAAAATCAACGTATTTTATAATGAAATGAAAAAACGTTGAAAAACACCAAAAAAATTTGTTATCTATTTACAGTGAACGGGTTTATCAATTATTTTGGTATTTCTATGACTTTTATAGTATTAATTTTAAATATGCATCACATGTTATAATAAACAGTACCACTTGCTAATATGCTCGCTATTTTAATAAAATCAAATCAAAATTTGTACAATATCTCCATAGAAAAATTTCCACTTGTTTAAATAGTGGACGACTAAAAGTTTTTGAAAACGCTTCATTCATCATGTTTATATTACCTTTTCTTGTTTTCTATTTCTTTTTAAATAAAAAAAGTTCCCATATATATTGTTTGTTATTGTATCTTTTCCTTTTCCATACTTAAATAAACCACACTTTCTTTAGAGATAAATGTCGGATATTTATGTCCAACATGTAATCTAGTTAATAATTATAAGACACCACTTTGTAATGAAATACGTGTTTACCTCATGTTTAGTATGTCATTAAGAATTATGAAATTTAACAAATTATTGTTATGTAATGTGAAATTTGCGTGGGATGAAACAAAACATAACAATACAATATAGTAGCTAATTATACTTTCATTATGTTTTTATTATTGTTTTAATGTATCGTTTAATTACGTCCAACTAAAACATTTATATCTTGTTGTCACGATAGTGTGATTTAAAGTTGTTAGAAGGTGTGTAGAATCACCCAACATACCCTTAACTACTGCAAAATAACAAGAACTTTTTTCACATTGTAAGAACATTACTATGAATAAATCAAAGATCTCCTAAATAAAGTCTTTACCTTTGGGTTGCTTGTATTGAATGTGCATCTAAAGTCATCATGGCGACTTGAAAATGCAATAATCGAATTTATGTACTTAATCAATTAAACTTATGAGAATTGTTCTTTGATCAAGACTTCTTAAATTAGAATACTCCATTTAGAAACAAGCACTTTCCAAAATTACGTACGTCTTTCACATACACACTTTTTGAATTTGCCTACTTTCACGCACTCTAAAGAAAATCATCAATTTTTGTTGTGATTTAGACACTTACACGATGTCACATCCCGGCGGAAGCGTGAAATGCTTGGGTGTGACTTGCTTGTTCAGAACTCATTGATTAAAGGTGTAAGAGATTAGCACATCAAAACATAACATAATTCAGATTTAAAGATAATTATAAAAATAGGATTACGTCAAATGATAACAGTCAAACTTTGATCTAACATAACCCTATTACAAAACATATTAAACTACTGCTACATCTTTAGTAACGATGGAAGTGAGCGTCCACCGATAAGCTAAGGATCGTACATATTAACAGTTAGGTTTACACAAACTTTTCTCATGATTTCTCCCCAGCCATTATAAACATCAAAAGAAAACATAATGCTGTTAGTCATGATGATTTCCTGAAAAAGCATACTCAAAATGGTCAACAAAAAGTTGGTGAGACAATAGGTTTAACTTAAACAAAATATTCTTGATGCATCAAATACAACCAAACCTTACTTAATAATCAGATGATTCATAACTGTCATAACATAATTCATAAAATCAGATAATATAACATCACAACACTCATCATGTTGGTGCAGGAAATATTTTCCTAAGTAGCGCTACCTATGTTATCCAACGGTTCCACATCCGAATTAATGGTTGTAATATAAATGACAGTATATCTTAAAATTCTTATAAATGCATCAATCATAAAACAGTATGCTTTTCCCCCAAAAGTTTATAAAAATAAAAATGGGGCTATGAGTCTCACCTCTTACTCCCAATGATAACCTATAAACAAAAATATTTATAGTTTAGAAAAATGTATTTTCTTTAACATTTTTAGTACCTCAAACTATAAAATTTATTTCAGAAATTATACTAATGCATACATCACGAAATTTTTACAGTAGGTAGGTTCTAATATTAGACATAATATAGTAAAATTTCATTTCACTATTATTTTCAGCTTATTTTCTATAATTTTTATATTATTTAAATAATTTATTAGAAATATCTTCGGGCCTCTAAAAATATCCAAACTTAGTCAGAATATATTTCATAATTTGTACAGTTTCTCAAAATTTTCTTATATCCTAAGTCATAGCAGAATAAATTTTTACGATTTTTCTTATTTTACTAATATTTAGTAAGAATATCAGAATATGCCCAAAAATTCTCATTTTTACACAGACTGTTCAATTCTAATTTTCATATTTTTTGTAAATTTCTCATAATTTATTTCATAGATTAAGTATTTTTCTCGATTTTTAGTTAGCAGAACATTAAAAATTCGTAACTTAAATATACCTTTGAGTAAGGTCACGAAAATTTTTCAATAAGTCCTATAAATTGTAATAATCAATATATAATTTTTCCACACATTTACCAAGTTCGGTTCTTCCATTTGATAATTTTCTTTCAAATACTTAGATAAATTATATAAATTATTTTACCTATCATAATCATACCAAAATTTGCAGAATATTATTTCTAATACTTTCTAACAAGTTTATAATTTTATTCCCATAATTACAATTATTTAATATTTAATCCGATTCAACAAGAAAGTCTATGTTTTAACCCTTTTATTTTTGTATTAAATCCTTGATTCTCATAAAACCTTCAAACTTTCTGTTTTTGAGTCTTTTCATACTGATTTTTAATAAAAATTATATGTTTATGAGTTTTTGCAAAGAACCTTGATGATTTAGCTAAAGGGTTAACCATATGTGTTAGTTAAACACATATATAATTTGTTAGTTATAGATTTGAGGATCATACCTTGTTGGATGAATGAAAACTTAAGGGAATTGCTTGGTTAGATTCTTGATGATCCGTTTGGGGTTCTTGTTTAAAGATAGATCATAAGCTTGGGAAAGTAACTTGGCCCATGTTGTTCTTGAGGTTGTTAGTGATCAAAAGATGGTGATTAGGTGAGAACCGAGTGTTTGAGGGTGGTGGTGGATTGAGAGCCGAAAGGGGAAGAGAGAGAGCCGAGTGAAGTGATAATGATGGCGGTTGTGGCGGTGTGGTGGTGGCTTCATTGGCCGAAGGTTGGAGAATGTCATATTAACTCTAATGATGAGGTGGGTTATAAGCTTGCTTAGTCAAGTTATTAGTAGGGATAGGTGGCATGCTTCCATGTGTGCTTAGTGTCATGGTGCTAGGTGTCAAGCAAAGAGCCTAATGACTCACTTAGTTATTAAGTTAGGTTTAGTTAGTAGTTTATGTGGTTAATCGGATTATTTAGTGTCTTAGTGAACCGATGCAAGGGTTTAGATAATGTTTTAGTTAATGTTTAGGTGTTTTAATGTTTGATTAAGTTTTTATCTTAATCCATTTTATATAAATATGAGATATTTATCATTCAAGTAATTAATCAAATAATCTTACAATTTGGTAAATAAAAAGAATCATAAAATTTACGTATAAAAATTATATGTAAATATATATATATATATATATATATATATATATATATATATATATATATATATATATATAATTTTTTTATATAAAGTTAACACATAAGATCGACTTAATAATTTTAATAAGGTATATAAGTATATAGGTCTACATTATCTATTTAGAAAATTTTTTAATAATGTTTAATTTACCTAACCTTGACGCAGGGTTGTCACATTCTCCCCCCGTAAAAAGAATTTCGTCCCGAAATTCATTGGTAGGTATTTTCAAAGGTTGCGGAGAGTTTATCTTTGTAGTTGCTCTTTTCATTCAGTTTAACCTTAAACAGATGATGATATTTTCTTTGAATTTCATCCTCCATTTCCCTTATAAATTCAGGTCCTATTTTTGAATTCCATTTGACCTTATTGGGATTTTACTAATAGTTCTTCCATAAAATGAAGTCTCTTATCTATTTTGATTTCTTGTATTAGTATCTTCAATATCTCATCTATTAGAAATTTCACTTAATTCCTGAGGTAAATGTAGCTTATAAGTTACAGGATCAATCCTATCTATTGTCTTAAAATGACCAACATACCTAGAGTTTAACTTATTTCTTTTCCGGAATCGAAAAAAAAAATTCCTAGAGGGTGATACCTTTAAGTATACTTTATCTCCCATTTGAAATTCTAAAGGCTTTCTTCTTTTATCAGCATAACTCTTTTGTCTATCATGTGATGCCTTTAATCTATTCTTAATTTCAGAAATCTTATCGAATATTTCTTGTATATGTTCTAGGTCTGTAAGCTATCTATCTCCTACTTCATTTCAACACAAAAGTGATCTACGCATCCTTCTGTATAGAGCTTCAAATGGAGCTGCTCCAATATTGGCATGATAACTATTATTATATAAAAATTCTATCAAAGGTAAATGTATATCCCAATTACCACCAAAATCTAATACACAGGCTCGCAACATATCTTCCAATGTCTGAATTGTTTTCTCATTTTGTCCATCTGTCTGTGGATGATATGTTGAACTCATGTTTACTTGAGTTCCTAATGCTTTCTGCAAGGTTTGCCAGAATCTTAAAGTAAACCTACTATCTCCATAAGATATCGTTGAATAGGTATTCCATGTCTGGACATAATTTCATGCATATAAACCTTGCTAATTTTCCATCTTATAATCTTATCTTATTGGCAAGAAATTAACTGACTTAGTCAATCTATCGATTATAACCCATTTGGTTTTATACCCACTTGAGGTTCTAGGTAACTTTGTTACAAAATCCATAGTAATTTGATCTCATTTTCACTCAGGAATTTCTGTTTGTTGTAAACATCCTAAGGGTTTCTGATATTAAGCCTTAACTCTTGAACATATATCACATTTTACTACAAATTTTGCAATAGATTTCTTCATACCTGGCCACCGATATTGGTTTCTTAAATCTTTGTACATCTTATTATTTCCTGGATGTACTGAATATCTTGATTTGTGTGCTTCTCTTAGAGTAATTTCTCTAAGCTTATCATGGTTAGGAATCCAAATTCTTCCTTTAAATTTCAGAATTCCATCGGATGTAATTTCTAGTTGTCCATTCTGCTTCAACACACCTTCTGATTCTTCTTCTTGTTGAATTTCTAAAATATGACTTATTAGATCCGAGCGTAATTCCATTCTCAAAGCACAGACTCGTAATGGTTTAATTCTCTTCTTTCTACTTAAGGCATCCACCACTACATTTGTCTTTCCTGGTTGATACTTGATTTCACAATCATAATCACTTAATAACTCTACCCATCTTCTCTGCCTCATATTTAATATCTTTTGATCAAATTCCATATAGTTAATGTCTCCAAATATTAAATGGGAATACTACTGCTCCTAATTTTAAATCGTGAGTAGTATAATTCTTCTTGCTTCCTTTGAGTTACCTAGATGCATATGCAATTATTTTATCTTGTTGCATTAAAACATATCCAAATCCTTGATGTAACGCTTCACAGTATACTACAAAATCATCTATTCCTTCTAGAAGAGCTAAAATAAGAGCACTACATAACTTATTCTTTAAGAGTTCAAATACGACATTCTGTTTTTCTCCCCAAACATAAGTTTTATCTTTCTAGTTAATTCCGTTGAAATAATAACCGGTCAACTCTAAAAAATTGGCGTACCTTAGTTGTTGTTTTTGGGAGCTTCCTATTTCTTAATTGCCTTAATCTTTGTCGGGTCAACCTGAATTCCTTCTTGGTTAACTACATGTCCTAAAAAAATTGTACTTTTCTTTTCCAAAATTCGCATTTTGAAAATTTGACATAAAATTTCTCTTTTCGATGTAACTCCAAGATCAGGCTTAGGTGTTTTTCATGTTCTTCCTTACTTTTAGAATAGATCAAGATGTCATCTATAAATACTATGATAAAATTTTCTAAATAAGGTCTGCATACTCTATATACTAAATCCATAAACACTGATGGAGCATTAGTTAACCCAAATGGCATTACAAGAAACTCATAATGACTATATCTAATTCTAAATGCAGTATTTGGTATATCTTCATCTTGAACTCTTAGCTGATGATATCCTGACTTTAAATCAATTTTGAGAAAGTAACTAGATCCTTGTAATTGATTGAATAAGTCATCTATCCTAGGGAGGGAATACCTATTCTTTATAGTTACTTTATTGAGTTCTTGGTAATCAATGCACATTCTAAAAGTTCCATCATTCTTCTTAACAAATAGTACTGATGCTCCCTAAGGGGATACACTAGGACGTATAAACTCTTTATCTAACAATTCCTGAAGTTGACTCATTAATTCTTTCATATCTATTGGCGCTAAATGATACGAAGATTTGGCTATAGGAGCAGTTCCAGGTACTAATTAAATTTTGAATTCTACTTGACGAGAGGTGGTGGCAATCCTGGTAATTCATCATGAAATACCTCTGGGTATTCACTAATAATAGGAACAACTTTTAAATTTATCTTATATAGTTTTGCATCAACTACATGGACTAGAAAAGCTAAAAAAAAATTTCTTAAACATTTCTGAGCCTTCTTACATGAGATTATTTTCATAGTACCTCTAGGTTTCTTACCATATAAACAGAGAGTTCTTTTTTTTTTTCTGATTCAAAGAGATTTTTATCATTCTTTTACCACATATAATTTCAGCCTGATTCTTACTCAACCAATCCATACCCATAACAACATCAAAACCTCCTAATTCAATAGGAATCAAATCTATATTAAAGTAATGATCATCTAAATTTAAAGTGCAATTAGGAATAACTTCACTAGCCTCGATTATTTTTTTCGTCAGCGAATTCTATCATATATTTAATCTTCAATTATTCTAAGGCTAAGCTAAGTAAAGCTTAAATGTATGCAAACAAAACTACAAGTAGCTCCCATATCGGCTAACACAATTGCGTGTGGGTTATTAATAAGAAACGTACCCGTTACTACTTCTGGTTCTTGTCGTGCTTCCTCAGCCTGCAACACAAATGCTCTATCACGAGGGTTGTTTGGGTTAATTAGGGTTTTGCCTTTTTGTTCCGGACACTTGTTGCAAAAATGATTCTTATTTCCATACTGGTAGCAAACTGGTTTAGGGTTTGTGGGTCCCGTACACTCCCTTGATAAGTGTCATTTCTTCTTACGGTTATAGCAAATTACCATTCTCCACTTACCATTATGGTGTCTCTTACAGGTATTGCACTACAATTGATCTTCGTCTATGTTCTCCTTTCCTAGATAATTCCCATGAAATTTCTCACGAAAATTTTGTTTACCTTCTTTTGCTGATTTTCCCCAAATCTTCCTCTAGAGTTGTTATTGCTCCATTTCCTTTTGTCTCCAATCCTTGAATTAGTCAGGATCTATTCCTTATCATTTCATCAGTCAAGCTTCCTGATAACGTTACTATATATTGAAATGTCTTAGGCATGACTGACTTTACCATCCATTATATTTGTGGTACTAAACCCCAGATGTATCTTCCTATCCTTTTAGTTTTTAGTGTAACTAGGTGTGGTACTAATCTAGATAATTCATTATATCTATCTGTATGCTCCTGATATGCAGCACCCTTTATTTCTAGTTATAAGAATTTTGTTACTAACCTTTCTATTTTTATTATAAAGGTAATATTTCTTGATCACTAGATTTCTAAATTCTTCCTAGCTTAACCTGTTCATAACATCTCTTCCTTTAGTTTGAATTTCTATCTTCCATCATGACTGTGCTTCTACTCCTCCCTTTAATGAATGCGAAACAAACACGTTCTTATAATTATCAGCACACCTGTTGATTATCTAAAACCGACTCCATTTCTTCTAACCATGCAAAGCTTGTATTGCTCCTCCTTTTTCATTAAGGTCTTGGGGTTTACAAGACATAAAAGCCTTATAAGAACATCCCTTCTTAGATTTGTTTATAATTCCTTCCTTAGAGTGTTGTACTTCAGTAGTGTTGCCTGGTTCTTTATTTCCAGGTGAAACACCTCTAACGTAAAGGTTCTGACCTAGGGTTGGGATACTCCTATATCATCCTGTGGCTTTATTTCTGGTATTGTTTCTAATGATTGCTATGATCCGAATGATTATTTTCATTATAGTAACTATCAGAATTACTAGTACTTATTTTTTTCAAAACTTCAGATCATAATATCACAAATACTAGTCAAATAGTTTCACATAATTTCATATTTTCACATTAGTCACATATATTTCATACAGTATTCCCATTATTTGTCTAAGCATAGACACCCCATCACAAAATCATGAAAAGAAAATATATCTTAAATATATTTTAAGTCATGTCAAAATTGTTATCATACGCGCTTATGGTTATAGTCTAGGCATTTACGAATAATACCTAATTTCTATAACCAATGGCTCTGATACCAACCTGTCACATCCCGACGGAAGCGTGAAATGCTTGGGTGTGACTTGCTTGTTCAGAACTCATTGATTAAAGGTGTAAGAGATTAGCACATCAAAACATAACATAATTCAGATTTAAAGATAATTATAAAAATAGGATTACGTCAAATGATAACAGTCAAACTTTGATCTAACATAACCCTATTACAAAACATATTAAACTACTGCTACATCTTTAGTAACGATGGAAGTGAGCGTCCACCGATAAGCTAAGGATCGTACATATTAACAGTTAGGTTTACACAAACTTTTCTCATGATTTCTCCCCAGCCATTATAAACATCAAAAGAAAACATAATGCTGTTAGTCATGATGATTTCCTGAAAAAGCATACTCAAAATGGTCAACAAAAAGTTGGTGAGATCATAGGTTTAACTTAAACAAAATATTCTTGATGCATCAAATACAACCAAACCTTACTTAATAATCAGATGATTCATAACTGTCATAACATAATTCATAAAATCAGATAATATAGCATCACAACACTCATCCTGTTGGTGCAGGAAATATTTTCCTAAGTAGCGCTACCTATATTATCCAACGGTTCCACATCCGAATTAATGGTTGTAATATAAATGACAGTATATCTTAAAATTCTTATAAATGCATCAATCATAAAACAGTATGCTTTTCCCCCAAAAGTTTATAAAAATAAAAATGGGGCTATGAGTCTCACCTCTTACTCCCAATGATAACCTATAAACAAAATATTTATAGTTTAGAAAAATGTATTTTCTTTAACATTTTTACTACCTCAAACTATAAAATTTATTTCAGAAATTATACTAATGCATACACCACGAAAGTTTTACAGTAGGTAGGTTCTAATATTAGACATAATATAATAAAATTTCATTTCACTATTATTTTCAACTTATTTTCTATAATTTTTACATTATTTAAATAATTTATTAGAAATATCTTCGGGCCTCTAAAAATATCAAAACTTGGTCAGAATATATTTCATAATTTTTACAGTTTCTCAAAATTTTCTTATATCCTAAGTCATAGCAGAATAAATTTTTACGATTTTTCTCATTTTACCAATATTTAGTAAGATTATCAGAATATGCCCAAAAACTCTCATTTTTACACAGACTGTTCAATTCTAATTTCATATTTTTTGTAAATTTCTCATAATTTATTTCACAGTTTAAGTATTTTTCCCGATTTTTAGTTAGCAGAACATTTAAAAATTCATAACTTAAATATATCTTTGAGTTAGGTCACGAAACTTTTTCAATAAGTCCTATAAATTGTAATAATCAATATATAATTTTTCCACACATTTACCAAGTTCGGTTCTTCCATTTGATAATTTTCTTTCAAATACTTAGATAAATTATATAAATTATTTTACCTATCATAATCATACCAAAATTTGCAGAATATTATTTCTAATATTTTCTAACAAGTTTATAATTTTATTCCCATAATTACAGTTATTTAAATATTTAATCCGATTCAACAAGAAAGTCTATGTTTTAACCCTTTTATTTTTGTATTAAATCCTTGATTCTCATAAAACCTTCAAACTTTCTGTTTTTGAGTCTTTTCATACTGATTTTTAATAAAAATTATGTGTTTATGAGTTTTTGCAAAGAACCTTGATGATTTAGCTAAAGGGTTAACCATATGTGTTAGTTAAACACATATATAATTTGTTAGTTATAGATTTGAGGATCATACCTTGTTGGATGAATGAAAACTTAAGGGAATTGCTTGGTTAGACTCTTGATGATCCGTTTGGGGTTCTTGTTTAAAGATAGATCATAAGCTTGGGAAAGTAACTTGGCCCATGTTGTTCTTGAGGTTGTTAGTGATCAAAAGATGGTGATCAGGTGAGAACCGAGTGTTTGAGGGTGGTGGTGGATTGAGAGCCGAAAGGGGAAGAGAGAGAGCCGAGTGAAGTGATCATGATGGCGGTTGTGGCGGTGTGGTGGTGGCTTCATTGGCCGAAGGTTGGAGAATGTCATATTAACTCTAATGATGAGGTGGGTTATAAGCTTGCTTAGTCAAGTTATTAGTAGGGATAGGTGGCATGCTTCCATGTGTGCTTAGTGTCATGGTGCTAGGTGTCAAGCAAAGAGCCTAATGACTCACTTAGTTATTAAGTTAGGTTTAGTTAGTAGTTTATGTGGTTAATCGGATTATTTAGTGTCTTAGTGAACCGATGCAAGGGTTTAGATAATGTTTTAGTTAATGTTTAGGTGTTTTAATGTTTGATTAAGTTTTTATCTTAATCCATTTTATATAAATATGAGATATTTATCATTCAAGTAATTAATCAAATAATCTTACAATTTGGTAAATAAAAAGAATCATAAAATTTACGTATAAAAATTATATGTAAATATATATATATATATATATATATATATATATATATATATATATATATATATATATATATATATATATAATTTTTTTATATAAAGTTAACACATAAGATCGACTTAATAATTTTAATAATGTATATAAGTATATAGGTCTACATTATCTATTTAGAAATTTTTTTAATAATGTTTAATTTACCTAACCTTGACGCAGGGTTGTCACACACGAATGCATTGTGGGATGTCTTTATAGGATGATATTATTTACCGGTTCAACGTTTTTATAACTTTGAAATCAATGGAAAAATAGTAATCTCTAAAAACATTTTTATAAGTTCTTGTTATTAGCAGATAATATTGGCTCATTATAATTCAGAAGATGTCCTGAAACACATGTCTTAATTCTTACTGTTGATGATAGTCAAAGTTTATGTTAAAAAAAAGAAAGTTGTTAAAAAATTTATGTTGGAACGTTAAGAAACATAAGTACGTTGCAAGAGAAAAAAACGTGATAATAATTACAATGTACGAATTAGGACTTTATAAAACATTATGTTTCAAAAGTTAAAATGTTTCACAAGTTACATTTTCGTGACTTTTATATTATGACGCACAACTTTGTTTTAAATGAAATATACACCTATACGTAGATTAAATAAGCATGTTGTAAGCTTGTATGTGAAATTTTATAAAAGAATATTAATTTTTTTAAGTTATAATAGAAAAAAGAAAGTGAGTGGGTCAATAAAAACAAATAGATAAGTATATGGTATCAAGTATACCTGTAGGTAAACTTAAATGCGTTAAAACGTAATATATAAAACTTTAATTCGGTAAATTATCATGAAGTTTGAGCAGATTACCAAATAAACATTCCATAACTTGTACAACGTACATAAGATGTATGTAGTTTTATAAATGTATATAAATACAATTTGGTCCATAAATGGTATATGTAGATAAGAAGTTAGTACTCAACAACAGTAAGCGATAATGAAACTAAACTATATATTTAAAAATCATCTAAATAAATTTTTTTAATCTAATGATACTATATTGGTAAAAGACAATCTATTATTGCACAAGTTGCTAATTGAAAATGACCTGACATGAAGTTAAATGGGTCGAGATTATAAATAGATTGACACATTAAATGAAAATATTATAACATGTCTATACTAGTTCGATGTGCCTAAGTTTCTTTTGGCACACATAAGCATTTTAGGCCATCTTTGTTATATGGGTTTAAAAACCAACCCAACATGGTTAAGACCTGTTTATCATAAAGACATTGTTTTATAGTGTTACCTATACTCTATGATTTTGTAAAGTTTTAACAATAGCTGCATCTCACTACAAGAAATGTCTCCATTAGCGGCGACACATTTAGCAGCGACTATAACCAATAGCGGTGACAACCATTAGTGGCGACATCTTTAGCGGCGACTGTTGTCGCTATTGATCAACGATCCGTTTGGGGTTTCTAAACTTAGATCTGGCCGTTGAACGTGCGACAGATCTAACGGTTGAGGTTTAACCGTACACCAGAGTATTAGTGGTGACACCTTTAGCGGCGACATGTCGCCGCTAAAGGGTGCAGACCCAATAAATCGGGATTACGCTCCTTTTTCCCCTCTTTCCCTCCACACCACACCTCCATTCACGCGACCAAGCTGCTGAAACCTCCGACGACCACCATTTCACGACCACCGATCCGCGACCACCACTCCTCAACCTCCGGTCATCATCTTCCTCAACCTCCGCTCATCATCTTCCTCAACCTCTGGTTACAACACTCAAAGTCGGACCCACCACCACCTCTGGTTACCTCAAAGTCGGACCACCACCACCCTCTTAACTTCATCCATTTAAATCTGGTCACCACTGTCGCCGCTGTTACTGTGCATCTCGACCATCGTCGCCGCTAAAACCTTTCGTTTTGATTTTTTCTTACAATGTAAATTTTTTTGGTTTAAACACAAATTTATGGTTGTTTATGTTTATGTATGGTTAAAACATGTTTAGATTTGTATATTTAGTAGGTTGAACATAATGTTTAGGTGTGGTTGAAATGATGAACTAGTAAGATGAATTTAGGTATTTTGGGTTGAAAATGATAAACTACTAAGATGAATTTAGGTATTTTGGGTTGAAAATGATGAACTAGCAAGATGGATTTAGGTATTTTGGGTTGAAAATGAAGAACAAGTAAAATGGATTTAGGTATTTTGGGTATTTTATGTAGAGTAGTTGTTATGGATTTGATAAATAGAATTTGATGCTTAATTTTTAGTTAAGTTTACGTGTATTTGATGTAGACATTTTGTTTAATTGATTGAAAAATGTTTATATGTTGATGCTTAGTATGTTGTAGGTTTGAAGTAGATGGATTTGTTATTTAGTTACTTAAAATTTAGTTGAAAATTGATATATATATATATATATATATATATATATATATATATATATATATATATATATATATATATATATATATATATATATATATACGCATGGAATCTCAGTCGCATGACTTCCATGCGTATGGCTTTCAGTCACATGACTTCAGGCGCATGGCCTTCAGTCGCATACCTTTCGTACGAATGGACCTTAGTCGCATGGCCTCCAGGTGCATGGACCTCAGTCGCATAACCTTCAATCGCATACCTCACAGGTGCATGAACTTCAGTCGTATGACTTCCATACGTATGGACCTCGGTCGGATGGCAATCGTTCGCATGGACCTCAATCGCATGCCATTCGGCCGTATGGCCTCCAGTCGCATGCCATTCGGTCGCCTAGCTCTAGCTGATGCAGAATGCAGTTCATCCCGAACCCAATATGCCATTTTCGGCCTCCAAGCTCTCCTAAACTCGTTCTAAGCCCAAATCAACCATCCTAAACCTTAAAAATACATACCAAAACACCATTCCAGCACACACAAGTCCGAAAACAAAACCTATTTGCATCACACACAAACACATACACACGGGTTGAACACACACACTTCAAAAACAGGTTTTACTATATGTTCCAGTCCCAAATCAGTTGAAAATATGTAAAAAAAGGGTCCTAGAACTCACACAAACAACCCCGTCGAATAGAGCTTCGATCTAACCCGCTACACTTCAACTTTCACGCTCGAATCTACGAAAACCCGAAGCTTGAGACTACTTTCTTCCTCTTTTCTCTCTATGGCTGATTTTGTGAGTGTGGGGGAAGGTGTGGGATCCCTTCCCCCTTTTATACCCCCACTCATCCAACCTTTTCCCGTTTTCGCAAGTATGGTCCCTCGACTTTGGACTTTATTTCTTTTTCTTCTTTCGTCGGCTTCAAAGAAAATATCTGGGTGTTACAACATGACTAGGCAGATTAAAACAAATGTATTTGACTAGTTTGAACAATTAGTAATCCAGCCTTTGTAATTATTTTGTAGTTCCCTTGTGACTTTTGGGATATCCTGTCGTATTGCTACTAGAGGTGAATTTCACACCCCTATTTTCTTATTATGTATTACCTGGGTGGGGAGGGGGAGGGTTTCTTAACTATTGTGACTGACGTGTGTGGTTTAAGTAATAAGATTGAGTCTAGGTGTCTTTCATGAGGTGTCTACTAACAAGTTGACACACACCCTCATTGTCAATACAGTAGCTAAGACTATTTTAGCCATAACGAGCCATTGGATGAATTTTTGCTTGTACTTAGGGTGTGCATGTCGTTAGGTTTGGTTATGAACATATATCAGTGTCTTGACTTTAAATCTATTTATTCACACACAACTATTGCACTTAACTTACACGATAAATGTTTTAACTTAATAAACAAGTGAACTCATCAATGTATGTTGACTTTTTTAAAATATATGTCTCTTCAAGTGATAACACTTGATATTTGATTGGTTTGCCTAGAGATTGATAGAGAGACGACCTCTTACTAGCATTAGACATATAAAGAATCTCGGGCTTATGTTTGTTTGTTGAGCTGTTAGTTAAATTGTATGTTTGGTTTGGATTTGTTTTGTATTTGGTTGAGTGTATTTTACCCTGGTTGTTCTCTTTGAAAGTTTTTTTTGACAATTTATGTATTTAGTTGGCATTTCGTTTTGGTAATAGCTACTCTTGGCACAAATCCTTACATGTCAGCTTATGTCACTATCTATTGACGGAAAATGTAATTAGTGATTCCTTTAAACCCCAATGTTTTATGACGATTCGTTCATCGCATTCTTGTGTTTTAGGATTAGCGGGGGTTGGGAAGCTACCACATAAAACTAACTGTCAGATGAAGAATCAACACAATTGGAAAAAGAGAGAATTATGACCTTGTGAACACGGACCAACCAAAATTTTAAGATTAGACATTTTAATTTTTATTGAGTATTTGGAGGATCAAGTGTTGTTAGTTTAAGGTGAGACCACTTGTGTTGGAAAGAAATTCTCAGAACTTACTTTCAAACATAAAATCCGCTTTCTGTCCAATTTGTCATTCGGTTATCTTCTACTCAAATTCATTGATTTTGACCTTGTTTGACCCAAGACCCATTCTATAACATTATTTTATGTTCTTTCTAACCAAGTCACTGAAGTAACTAATATCTAACATCAAAATCAATACAATTCTGTTAAACGTCTAAATCATCAGTTCCGTTCTAGATCATTTTCACGTCATTTCATCTAAGATTATTTTGTTCATGTTGTCTTAGATGTTTTATAAAATATTTTCCTAAGATCGGCCATAAGAACCATCACGCTATGGATTACAAACATATAAAATACAAGAGACGAAAGAATAAAATGATCTAACTAGGGTTTTATCATACTAGTCACCACATTATGAAAACTTCACGATCAGCCTCATAACATGAAGATTTTACGATCTAACTAGTTTTTACCCTGCTGACGTTTTATCTACATGAAATATTTTTATCTTATTAGAAAAACAGTGCATGTTGACATAATAAATGTTTTTTTTATAACTTTGTTCAAAGTATGGTTTTAATATAACTTAATATATCACAAAATTCAAGTTAACATAACTAATTAATAACATAAGAGTACCTCATCTTAAGTTTGTGCTTTGTTCAAGAATCAAGAGTCGATATCTATGAAATCACGAACCAAGAATCAACTATGAAAAATCTAATTCTATATTCTTCAAAGATTGACACATTCAAGAAAATGTCTCCTATTATTCACACTTGTAAATGTTAGGCAAGATAAGAATGTCAAGTTGCACATATTTTAGGATTTAAGACCAAAATTTATATTGGTTTTAGTGTACTTTTTTCATCCTTTTCTTATTTAATTTTCTAACATATTTTACACCTATGATCAGCATAAGATGAGGGTGGTCATTCGATTTCATGTGGATTAATTTGGTTCTTTTGAGGATGAATTATGTCGTGTGGTGTATGTTATAAAATCTTATAACGGTTTTCTAGAAATCTTAATTCGAGCAGCACAAGATGCCGCTTTTGCTTACAAACTAGAAAAATCAACGTTTTTTATAATGAAATGAAAAGACGTTGAAAAACACCAGAAAATTTTGTTATCTATTTACAGTGAAGGGATTGATCAATTATTTTTGGTATTTCTGTGACTTTATAGTATTAGTTTTAAATATGCATCACATGTTATAATAAACAGTACCACTTGCTAATATGCTCGCTATTTTAATAAAATCAAATCAAAATTTTTACAATATCTCCATAGAAAATTTTCCACTTGTTTAAATAGTGGACGACTAAAAGTTTTTTAAAACGCTTCATTCATCATGTTTATATTACCTTTTCTTGTTTTCTATTTCTTTTTAAATAAAAAAAAGTTCCCATTTATATTGTTTGTTATTGTATCTTTTCCTTTTCCATACTTAAATAAACCACACTTTCTTTAGAGATAAATGTCGGATATTTATGTCCAACATGTAATCTAGTTAATTATTATAAGACGCCACTTTGTAATGAAATACGTGTTTACCTCATGTTTAGTATGTCATTAAGAATTATGAAATCAAACAAATTATTGTTATGTAATGTGAAATTTGCGTGGGATGAAACTAAAACATAACAATACAATATAGTAACTAATTATACTTTCATTATGTTTTTATTATTGTTTTAATGTATCATTTAATTACGTCCAACTAAAACATTTATATCTGTTGTCACGATAGTGTGATTTTAAGTTGTTAGAAGGTGTGTAGCTAGAATCACCCCAACATACCCTTAACTACTACAAAATAACAAGAACTTTTTTCACATTGTAAGAACACTACTATGAATAAATCAAAGATCTCCTAAATAAAGGCTTTACCTTTGGGTTGCTTGTATTGAATGTGCATCTAAAGTCATCATGGCGACTTGAAAATGCAATAATCGAATTTATGTACTTAATCAATTAAACTTATGAGAATTGTTCTTTGATCAAGACTTCTTAAATTACAATACTCCATTTAGAAACAAGCACTTTCCAAAATTACATATGTCTTTCACATACACACACTTTTTGAATTTGCCTACTTTCAGGTACTCTAAAGAAAATCATCAATTTCTGTCGTGATTTTAGACACTTACACGAATGCATTGTGGGATGTCTTTATAGGATGATATTATTTACTGGTTCAACGTTTTTATAACTTTGAAATCAATGGAAAAATAGTAATCTCTAAAAACATTTTTATAAGTTCTTGTTATTAGCAGATAATATTGGCTCATTATAATCCAGAAGATGTCCTGAAACACATGTCTTAATTCTTACTGTTGATGATAGTCAAAGTTTATGTTAAAAAAAAAAGAAAGTTGTTAAAAAATTTATGTTGGAACGTTAAGAAACATAAGTACGTTGCAAGAGAAAAAAACATGATAATAATTACAATGTACGAATTAGGACTTTAGAAAACATTATGTTTCAAAAGTTAAAATGTTTCACAAGTTACATTATCGTGACTTTTATATTATGACGCACAACTTTGTTTTAAATGAAATATACACCGATACGTAGATTAAATAAGCATGTTGTAAGCTTGTATGTGAAATTTTATAAAAGAATATTAATTTTTTAAGTTATAATAGAAAAAAGAAAGTGAGTGGGTCAATAAAAACAAATAGATAAGTATATGGTATCAAGTATACCTGTAGGTAAACTTAAATGCGTTAAAACGTAATATATAAAACTTTAATTCGGTAAAATATCATGAAGTTTGAGCAGATTACCAAATAAACATTCCATAACTTGTACAACGTACATAAGATGTATGTAGTTTTATAAATGTATATAAATACAATTTGGTCCATAAATGGTATATGTAGATAAGAAGTTAGTACTCAACAACAGTAAGCGATAATGAACTAACTATATATTTAAAAACTCATCTAAATAAAATTTTTTAATCTAATGATACTATATTGGTAAAAGACAATCTATTATTGCACAAGTTGCTAATTGCAAATGACCTGACATGAAGTTAAATAGGTCGAGATCATAAATAGATTGACACATTAAATGAAAATATTATAACATGTCTATACTAGTTCGATGTGCCTAAGTTTCTTTTGGCACACATAAGCATTTTAGGCCATCTTTGTTATATGGGTTTAAAAACCAATTAACCCAACATAGTTAAGACATGTTTATCATAAAGACATTGTTTTATAGTGTTACCTATACTCTCTTATTTTGTAAAGTTTTAACAATAGCTGCATCTACTTAACTTAAGAATTTTATGAATTGTAAGTTTTGATAAGTTTTATTTTTGCCTTATATATGTCTTATTATCTAATAACTATATTAAGAAAGCAGTGCAATAATCTTGCTAAACATTTCATGTTGTTTCTATTATTGAGCATTTTATATTTAATCATGTGAAAAGTCTTATGTTGTGTATCTTAACCTGTTTTTCGAATATAACCATGTTACTTTTAAATAAATAACATGTTTAGTTAAACATGTCACGTTGTGTAATCTGTTTATTAGACATATCAATGTTATTGTTTGAGTAATGAACACGTTTAACTAGGGTTGAATAATTGTGATAAGCCTTTTGTTTTAAACATGTTAACATAACACTACACATTACGTAAGTTCTAATCTTTAATTAGCCATCATGACATTAAAGTAATTAAAAATAGATTGTTACCTAGCTAATAGTCAAATAACATTAGGATGATATAGAATTTACACACCATAAAGGGTTACGTGTTAAAAGAACAACATTCAAATTTACCTAAAATACACAATTGGATACCATGATATTGACATCATTATGCAATTACTTGAATCAAGAAAACAACTACCATAAAAGCAATATAATACTCTTTTCAGTATTAATCATTTTTAACAATTTAATCTTAATATAGCATTATTATACACACCATATGAAACTATAAATTCTCAAAAATATTTTAAGAAACTTAAAGTGTTCTGTGTTGGTCCAATGTAAACACAAATAATCATGCTTATGAATGTGGATCACCTATCATTCATTATTTTATATCATAACTCAGCATCCACTACAACAAATCCAAACAATGAAGGTTAGGCACAATGACATGTTACGTTACCCACTTCATTTCTTAAGTTATATAAAAATTTGACAACATGCAACTTGATAACCGTCCATCAGTATATTTGAAAGGCCCTAAAAATCATAGACCGAACCTAAACAATATGATAACCGTCCCGCGGTATAGATAAAAGCCTTTAAAATTCAAAAGGGTGAAAATAAGCAATATAATAAGCATCTATCGCTTTTGATAAATGCCCCCAAAATATATGAGTTAAACATATGTGATACGATAACAAACTATAACCATCTACTGGTATCCACAAAAGCCTAATAAAATGTTAAATAAACCTAAGCAATACGATAACAAATACAAACTATTAAATTATTTAAATTATTGTACTTTAATTCTTTAATTTCAATTCATCCATAAACTTAAGGGGCTAAGGGCTAATAGTCTAATACAACGGACCAAATTTTCCCACACGGCCCACTCTCATTCGTTGACTTTATATCGTCAAATATTAAGGCCGCCAAATGTTAAGAACCGTAGTTAGGCATAAACCCAGATTAATTAATTAATTAATTAATTAAAAATGATTACTCTAATCACATCCCTTTATCCACTTGAGACCTATATATGCATCTCCTGTTCCCTTCTCATTCCATCATCCCTTTAATCTCTCATCCTTTTCTCAAAAAAATGATTTCCTTTTTCATCTTTTTGATTTTGTTTTCAATTGTTTCCGGAGGAGAAGAAAACGCTCAGAGTTTTAATGAACGAGCGTATCTCCTCACGTTCATTTCCACGGTCACTTCTGACCCTGGAAACGTACTGGATAGCTGGAAAAATTCTTCTCAAGTTCATTTTTGTAACTGGACTGGAATCACGTGCAATGAAAACCGTGATTCCGTTCTTGAGTTAGACCTTAGTGGAGCTTCGCTCCACGGGACCATATCTCCAGTGATTTCTAAACTTACGCGGTTAACGGTTTTGGATCTTTCTAGAAATTTCTTTCATGGTGGCATTCCGAAAGAGATTGGGTATCTTTCTAAACTTAGACAATTGAGTTTATCGTCGAATCTTCTACGAGGGAGAATCCCATTCGAGTTAGGATTTCTTCGAGGGTTGCAATATCTTGATTTGGGAAGTAATAAGCTGGAAGGTGATATCCCATTAGGACTTTTTTGTAACGGGTCGTCTTCTTTAGAGTATGTTGATATCTCGAATAACTCTATTAGCGGGAATATACCACTTAATGAAGAATGTGATGCTAAAGAGCTACGGTTTCTACTTGTTTGGTCGAATCGACTTACGGGTAAGATACCTCAAGCGCTTTCTAATTCCACAAAGCTTAAATGGTTGGATTTCGAGTCCAATTTTTTCGAAGGGGAGTTACCATTTGAGATTGTGAAGAATTTGGCAAATTTGGAGTTTGTTTATTTGTCTTATAACCGTTTTTCGGGTTCACTTGACAAATTCTTTTCAGGTTTAACAAACTCTCCACATTTGCAAGAACTCGAGTTAGCTGGAAACAGACTCACTGGAAAGATTCCAGATATTATCGGGAATCTTTCAAAGAGTCTGGTCCAGTTACATCTCGATGATAACCAGATATCAGGAGGTATTCCTCCTTATATCAATAATCTTCTAAACCTTACCTTACTCAACTTATCTAGCAACATTCTCAACGGAACGATCCCAAAGGAAATATGTCAAATGGCGAAACTCGAACGGCTTTACCTATCGAATAATCTGCTTTCCGGTGAAATCCCATTGTGTTTCGGGAATGTTTCCAAGTTGGGTCTTCTCGATTTATCGAGTAACATACTTACAAACTCAATTCCTGACACTTTCTCGAGTCTTTCTCAGCTACGAAGACTCTTGCTTCATAAAAACAGGTTTGTGGGAACGATTCCCACAAGCCTTGCACAATGTGTAAACTTAGAGATTCTCGATCTTTCACACAATCAAATTTCGGGTTTGATCCCGACCGAATTCGCAAGATTGAGCACCTTGAAGTTGTACTTAAACATCTCATATAATCACCTTCATGGACCATTACCTCTAGAGCTCAGCAAGATGAACATGGTTCTTGCCATGGATTTATCATCAAACAACTTTTCCGGCGAGATTCCAACACAACTCGGATCCTGCATTGCACTCGAACACCTTAATCTCTCGGGCAACGCACTCGAAGGCCAACTTCCCAGTTCAATTGGGAAGTTGCCATTTTTAGAAACATTTGATGTTTCTTTCAACAGATTGTCGGGAAAGATCCCAGAATCTTTCCCGACATCTTTGACGTTGAAACGACTCAACTTTTCATTCAATAATTTCTCTGGGAATGTATCTTTTTCGTCTCTACAAATTGAATCTTTCCTAGGAAATCCTGGACTTTGCAGTAGTTCAATCGAGGGGATGCCAACTTGCAAGAACACTCGAAAAAAACAGTTGATTCGCTTGCCGATTTTACTTACTATACTCGCTATTGCAGCCTTCATCATATTGTCTATGATCCCAATAGTTTTCGGATCGAAATCGAAGAGAAAATTTTCAAAAATATTTAGTCGGAAAAGTGTGTTCGATCAAGAAGAAGAAGAAAGAAAAGAACAAAACTACCCAAAAATCTCTCATCAAGAACTCATGGAAGCAACAGGGGGATTTAACAGCTCAAGTTTGATCGGGTCGGGTCGTTTTGGGCAAGTTTACAAGGGTATTCTCAAAGACAATACTAAGATCGCGGTGAAGGTTATAAATTACGTGAAAGCTGAGGAAATCACGGCGAGTTTCAATAAAGAATGTGAAGTTCTGAAGAATATCCGACACAGGAATCTGATACGGATCATCACGATCTGTAGCAGACCTGATTTCAAGGCTCTCGTTTTGCCTTTAATGCAAAACGGGAGCCTTGAGGATCATTTGTACCCACGTGATGGGGTGGTCCGCGTCAACTTGGTTCAGTTGGTTCGAATATTAAGCGATGTGGCCGAAGGGTTAGCCTATTTGCATCACTATGCACCTGTTAAGGTGGCTCATTGTGATCTTAAACCAAGTAATATTCTTCTTGATGATGATATGCATGCTGTACTCTCGGATTTTGGTATTGCAAAATTGGTGAAAGACGACGTTGAGAAGTTTCCACTAGGTGTCGCGGGCTCCCCTTCGGCTAGCTCAACTGACGGGTTGCTTTGCGGGTCGATCGGTTACATTGCTCCTGGTAAGTAATGTGTTAGTTTTGTTAACTATAGATACAAGATGGTTTCGACTCATTTACTTATGAATTAACAAAATTTTAGTTTAATTTTATTTAAAATGAGTCAAATTGAACATATACATTATAGTAGATCAGATTTATATATTTTTAGTACTTAACATGTGTGTGAGTTGGTTCATTCAAAATTATGATCACTATGCTTTAGTGTTTATAAAAAAAATAACGTATATATGAATTTATTATCGAGTGAATACAATCCTATCTAGATCTGAGTATGAATATAACCAGATGTTCATTGTTATTGGTCAGGTATTTTAAACGTGTTGTCACTTTTAATAAATACATTTAACAATGAGTAAAAATCATCCGTATTTATTTTTAATCATAGTTATCACTAACATATGCTTGCATTGTCGAATACAGAATACGGTATGGGTAGACGAGCATCATCACAAGGAGACGTATACGGTTTTGGGATTTTATTGTTGGAGATGGTGACTAGAAAACGACCGACGGATATGTTCTGTTGTGAAAATTTAACCTTGCACGAGTGGGTGAAAACCCACTATCCGCACAAGCTTGAACCCATCATAAAACAAACGCTTGTGAACTACCCACCGGTTACTACTAATGCCACGTCGTGCATTAATGCTAACCTGCTGCATGACATGATTTTGGAGCTCATTGAACTTGGGTTGATATGTACGCAACAAAACCCGTCGACTAGACCAACCATGTTGGATGTAGCACACGAGATGGCTACATGGAAAGAGTATCTTAATTCTTAGTCATTTGGATTGATCAACGTTTATAAACAACTAAGATGTGAAATCAAAAATTAAGAAAAAACATTGTTTAGTGAGATCGAGTTTTTTTATGTTCGTTTATTTTAGGTTGTGACGTTGTTTAGTTGTAACTTTTGCACGAAAAGTTTGGACTCAAATTTTAGTGAGTTGTATGATTTGATCACATCATGGACCTTTTTCATTGCCGAGTGATTGCATGCCAAGAAAGACTAATGAAAAGTGGCGATATTTTTTTGGATGTTTTGAGAGATTTCTTGGTAGTTTCTGTTCCAAAGTGTTTGATTATGACAAAACATAATATTCAAAATATTAATATATACATACTATTATCTTATAGCTTTATATGATCATGTAAAGATATTAATTAAACCTTTAAAATCAGTTTATTTAATACATAGTTCTTTTTCTTGTTAACTTTCGAGCTTTGAAAATTTAAAAATGTAACACTTTTTATATGAAAGATCCAAAGTTTTAGGGATAAAGAAATTATCAAGTTCCAAACACATAAGACAAATTCTAAAAGCATCATCCTAGATATAATCTAAGGTCTAGACATATATGACACATATATACATACCTACGCACAAATTACTTAAATACATGTATGCTTTAGTACATGCATACACATATAGAAACGTATATTATCATTTGACCTATATAGATGATTTAATCTGATTCACTATGATTGACCAACACTGACTATGATTTACCACAATTGACCTAATGTGTCATATTCTCTCATACATGTCATAATGGGTCGTGTAGTGATAAGTACTTGATTCTCCTTTAGTAAAGATTTTAGGTTTGACTAGTATCCTGTCATAAACTCTTGAAACACATTGCACAGTGCACGTTGTGATTTACCGGATTTCATCGTTAGCATGATATTAACAGGCCTTGTGAGTTTATAGTTTACTAATTCTCATGAACACCAAAAAAAGGTTCAGGTATGCAATATGATTACCATCTTCATTTAACTTCAATTTAAGAAGATAGGTATGAATTAGGAAAAAAACGGAAAGAGGGTGTGCTATATAACCATCATTATATAAGTAGTACATTGAACTAGTGCTAATTAAACTATGTATATTGTGCATTGCATAGTAGTCACGCACTTGCTATCATTTTCTTCCCTTAAACCTAACACTTAAAGTCTTAACTAGGGATTATATAATGTATTACATATAGTGGGAGGGCATGACCACCCAACTTAATAACAATGATTAAATTTACATTAGTTTTATTTCATCGGATTCATATATATTGGATTAAAAAATTATAGTTGTTGTTTTATTTAGCTTTAGCGTTGCACAGGCTTTCGATCTCTTCGCTATCCAACGGTTAAAATCTTACCCTACACTACACTTCATGTAAATAAATGTTCCTCACAATTTAAACTATGTTGCGATAACCCGTTAACATTAATGTAATAAACACTTATACCATAATTATGCAGCGTAACTCACTTTTACACCGTGCTACACCATTGATGTAAAATTTTCCCTCCATTTTTCAAATTTTCTTCGATTTTTAAAAAAACTTCACCCTTTCATAAAACATTCTTAACTTTTGTGTGCGATGCTATTATTTATACAAATTAAACCATTAAATATATCGTGTTAATATTTTTAATATATATATATATATATATAACATATATATATATATATATATATATATATATATAACATATATATATATATATATATATATATATATATATATATATATATATATATATATATATATATATATATATATATATATATATATATATGTATATATATATATATATACACACACACACAAATATAAGGGGTAGTGATAAAAAATTTACAAGTTATGTGACCGATTTCATTGGTTTTCTCTAGTTTTCATATAACTTTGTGGTTTTCTTAGGATCCCTCCTCTATATATATATATATATATATATATATATATATATATAGATATAGAGAGATATATAGATATAGAGAGAGAGAGAGAGATAGATAGAGAGATATAGAGAGAGATAGATAGATATATCTAGAGAGATATATAGAGATAGATATATATATATAGAGATATACATATAGATATACATACATGTATATATTACATATATATATATATATATATCTATATATATATATATATATATATATATATATATACATGTATGCATACATACATGTATATATACATACATGTATATATATATATATACATAACCCTTCCAATACCAAGGATATCCTATCAAGGCAGCCAGGATACTCTATATTTATTAAGAAAATATCCATCCTTAACTATTGCCCCTAATATGACGGTTGTGATATGCATAACAGCTGTCATATTGATCATTATTTCCTGAAAGTAGCCGTTGCAAAAGACGTGAGAGACGTGATGGGTTGAAAACTGCTCATTACTCTATAACCCATGTTTTTACATTGACTTCCCACTATTGCTTTTATATTGGAGATAACTAATCCTCATTCCACGTATCAAGCAAAATTCAAGGTAATTTTCTCTCCCTCTTTCTTCTTCTTTCTTTATCATCTCCGGCGATAATGGGGAAAAAGACGACTTCGGCGACTTCCAGCTCCGAACCCAGAATCGTTGATAGAACCCTTAGGCCCCAAAACCTGCTTAAAGAACCTGCAAAGGAAATCTGCAAGTTCACGGACGTAGAAATCAACAACCTAAAACTTTGCTTTCCTACTAGGGCTGTATTTTGACCGTTCGATCCCATGATGAGAAGCGATTGTGTTTCCACTGAGTGGGTTTGCTTTCTTGCCTTCCCGTTTTAGCCTGGTTATTCTTACCCTTTTTTGGCCTTTACCGAGGATTTCTTTGGATTATTCGGCATCAGCTACATTCAGGCTATGCCGATGATGTGGAGAACTCTATTCACCATCGAGGAAATCTTGGTTCGAGACAAACTGACCCTTAGCGTTGCTAAGCTTTCTTACATATACATTCTTACCACTCACGAATCCAGCCGATTCACCCTTAAATCCAAGCCTTATCATCCTATTCCTGTTTGTAAAACCACCCAGAATGAACATGGCTGGAAGAACCAGTTTTTTTTTATGAAAAGATCCTCGATCCCTAAGGGGGAACTCTTACCCCATAAATGGATTTTGGCTGGTAGGATGCAAGATCCTAAATCTTGCAATTTCTTTGTTCTTGTTCTAATTACTAACCACTGTTTATTGTTTCTAATTTTGCAGCGGACAATTTCACAAGACTTGTTGTGCTCGATAAGGTAGAAAGCAAAGCCAAAGCTTTCCTAGCTTTGGACCCAATCACTCGGACATTCAAATCCAGACCAGGATCACTCACAAGAAGTTTGCCACTCCTCTTCCTTCACCATGTCAAGTAGGGAATTTATTAGTTTAAAAAATATTAATGACAATAAAGGATACTTATCTGTCTACTCCTCGCCCTGCTACAAAGTTCGTGGTAGATGATGTGGATTGTGTTATCTCTTCCTACAAGAAGGAACCTTCTCATACTCTTGAAGTCCCAAAACCTGCCACTACTCGCTTCAAAAGCATTTCTCACAAATGTAAGAAAACCTCGAAGCCAGACGAAGAATTTGCAAGCATAGAGAAGCACATTCAAGAGGTCATCACCGAGGTAAGGATCCTTTATCCTGCATTAATAAACTTTGTTAAGGATAATTAATTTTAATAACTTTACCCTTTGCTTTGTAGAGTATTGCAACTCTGAAGAACTCCTACCAAGCAAGTTTGAAGGAGTTTCAAGACGATTTGGCCAGCTTGAATGCCTTTGTTGCTGCTTATAAGAAGGCATCCTCCAAGGCTGGAAAGAGGGAAAGGGCGTTAGAAGCGGAGCTGAAGCTACCTAGAAGAAGACTGAAGATGAGGTCCGCTGCTATGGAACAAGCAAAGAATTGGGTTGCTAAGTCTGTTTCGCAGGCTAGGCTCAAAATGGCGAAAGAGGTAAATGACCCTGGCTTCGACAAGCCCTTTTAGGATATAAGGAAATAGGAGAAGAATTTGGCCAACATTAGGGAGGATGATGGCGAAGAGAAGGCTGAGGTGGCTGGATCAAGCAAGCGTAAGGAGGCAGCTGGTAGAGAGGAAGCTGGTGATGCTGAGTCGGTTCCTGTGGGCGATGAAGGTGCTGTGAAAGCCTGAGCCTTTTTTTTATGAAGCTTTTATTTAATTTTAATTTCTATGGGGTTGTAATCTGAACAATAGTTTTAGGATTCAGGATCTATGATCTTTAGAACACTAGAAACGAAGGCAAAGGTGAAGGGATCCTCTATTTGTGGGGATGAAGCCTTTGATGTCCTTCTTTTTAATTTCCTGCATGCTTATCTCAAACATTAGAACTACACTTAGCCTGGGTGGATGGTCTACGGTTTTGCTGGTGAAGCCCAGGCTAAGATCTTTTGGAGGTTATTATGAATATAAATCTAATCTTTTGACTTACATGCTTTGTTCAAAATTTCATTAATGTAGTTACTCATTTAAATGTTGTAGTACTTGCAAGAATAAATTGTTTCTAATATCAAACAATGAAGGGTTTGGAAACCTTTATAATACCCATAACATAAAGAAATGGAACTTAAGCAAATAGAAATCATAGCAGAGGATCCTTAATAAGGAACAAGTAATTTAGGTTGTAGATAATGTCAGGGATTCCATCATCCTTTACCCTTAGTCACATTTGTACTTAGTACGTTAAAACAATCTTGCAAACACAACTTGGGACTTAGCCAATTAAACTGGGGTCAAGCCCAAACAATACTGGGGTTAAGCCCAAATAGAAACTGGGGACAAGCCCAAATAACGTTCGAATGAAAACTAGGATCTCTACCCGTCCCGGGTAGGCCCAAACATTAGTGACATTGAAAAATACCAAAACCTTAGTTAGCATGAAAATGCTAAAAACCTTAGAAACGGAGGTATGGTATGTCTACCATAAACTTAGGATCCTACATATGGCCAACAACAATGAAATTGTTAGCCACTAAGCATGCACTGGTCCCATTGCCTCAAACCATACTTGGATAACGTGCATAACTAGCGATCAGAGAAAAGGTGAAAACCTTTTAAATCTTAGAAGGTATATAAAATACCTTAGTTGAGGAGAGAGGTAGCCAACCTCTTTAACCATAAACATTGCATTGCTAACTGCAAAAACTCAAAACTAAGTTAAAGCGGATGTTAAGTGTATTAACATCCTTGTCTTAACAAAAGAAATAACATAAGAAAATCATAAAGGAAAATGTTACCAAAATAGGATCCTGGATCCTTTAAGAATCCTAGATCCTGATTACATAAAATATTTTTTAAGGTGAATCGCATTTCAAGCCATTAGCAGTGGAGCTCCTTCCATTGTGAGCAGTCTATATACCCCCCTTTTTTAGTTTTGGATTCAATCAAATAGGGCCCTTCCCATTTTGGGGCCAACTTTCCATCAACCGGATTGGTTGTATTCTAAGAGGCTTTCCTCAAGACCAAGTCACCATCTTGAAATCTTCTAATCCTGATATTCTTGTTATATGCCCCAGCCACTCTCTATTGATAAGCAACCATCCTGATTGTAGCAGAATCTCTAAGAGGCTGTTTGATTGCTCTTACTCGGTCAGAAGATGTTGACCGGGTAAGAGCTTGTTTCAAAACTGACCCGGTAAGAGGGAAAATAGGCATAGGTCAGTGGCGTCGGACCGAGTCAGACGTAAAAATGTGATAATCAAACACGCTGACTGGCCAAAATGTCTGACTGGGTCAGTGGGTCAGACATTTTGACCGGGTCAGAAGCAAATCAAACAGCCCCTAAGTTCATTAATAGTATCCAAGTCCTGGATCAAGGATTCATGATTCGCTCGAAGATCACGAATACTTGTTCTGGCTGTGGGAACCACCATCTCTGTAGGAACAACTGCTTCAGCTATGAACACCAATGAGAAAAGAGTTTGACCCGTAGTATTCTTTGGAGTTGTCTTATCGGCCCATAAAACATAAGGAAGCTCTTCAGCCCATTTGCCTTTTTTGGCTCCTAATTTGTTTTTGAGATTATTGATGATGATCTTGTTACTAGATTCTGCTTGGCTATTAGCTTGAGGGTGAACTGGTGTAGATGTTATTATCTTGATGCCCTAACTGTCACAAAAATCGGTGGTTCATTTCCCAATAAACTAGGACCCATTATCATATACTATTTCAAAAGGGATACCAAATCTATTAATAATATTTCTTTTAATGAAAGATATAACTTTCCTTTCTTTAACCTGTACAAAGGCTTAAGCTTCAATCCATTTAGAGAAGTAGTCTATCATAGCAAGCATGAAGACTTTTCCTCCTGGTGCCTTTGGCAGCTTACCCACTATATCCATGCCCCATTTCATAAATGGACATGAAGAAACAATGGGATATAATGGTTCGGTTGGTTGATGTAGAATGTTGTTGTCCCTTTGACAAGAATCATACTTTCTTAAGTAGTTGACAACATCGTTTTTCATTATCGGCCAGAAATAACCTATTCTAAGGATCTTTAAGAACAAGGCTCTGCCCCTGTATGGTTCCACAGTCTCCTTCATGGAAATCCTTTAGCACTTCTTCAATTTCAGGTTCTTCTATGCACCTTAAATATGGACCTGCAAGAGATTTTCTATACAACGTAATGGTAAATTAAGATACCTTTGTCTTGAAAGCCCTGAGATTTTTTCCTTCTGGAATCTCTCCATCTTCGATTAATTTTCTGATCGGATAGATCCAGGATCCTCTAGAAGTTTCAAAGGATGGAGGATCTTTGGGGTCACTCAAAGTTTCATTATCCACTTCCATTATCCTCTGTTCGTCAATTGTTAGGAAAAGGATGTGAATGATAGGAATTTCAAGTCTTGTGGAATTTTCAACGATGATGCTAGATTGGCTAAAGCATCTGCCCCTGCATTTTCTTCTCTAGGTACCTGTGATATGCTAAAAGAATCAAAATACCCTGCAAGATCTGTTACTATTTTTAATTATTTAATTAGTCTTTCACCTTTAACATAATAAGAGCCATTAAAGTGATTAGTGATTAGTAAAGAGTCTACATATACTTGAAGATACTTGATCTTCATACCCTAAGCTAACTACAAACCTGTTATAAGTGCTTCATATTCAGCCTCATTGTTGGTTGCTTGAAACTCATAGGCTATGGACTGTGGTATTATGTCTAGGCCTATGCCCCTGACATTCGATGCCCCATCAGTGAAAAGTATACAAGGATCCTTGGTCTCTTCAAGTTGTTGAACCTCCAAGTCAGCTTCCTCTTGTAGATCACTACTGCCAATGCCTGTGACTTGATAGAATTTCTTGGTTCATATCTTATGTCATACATGCTAAGCTTTGCAGCCCACTTTGCCATCCTACCTGATATTTTTGGTTTTCTAAGGACATTCTTGATTGGATAGTTAGTTTTCATAATAATAGGATGGGCTTCAAAGTAATGTCTTAACTTAGTAGATGCCATAATTAAAGCAAGTATTAACTTTTATAAATGAGAATACCTTACCTCAGCATCTAGAAGACTTTTACTTACATAGTACACCGGATGTTATTGACCTTCATGATCCTTGACCAAGACCGTACTGATAGCATTGCCTAATACATCAAGATAAAAGATCAAGGAATCTCCTTTGGTTGGCTTCATCAGTGTTGGCACTGAGGATAGATAATCCTTAAGAGCTTTTAAAGCAGCTTCATGCTTTTCAGTCCATTCAAATTTATTATTCCTTCTCAAGATGTCGTAGAAGTCTTTACACTTTTTTGATGATCTAGAGATAAATCTATTTAAGGCAGAAATCCTTCCTATTAGTATTTGAACATCCTTTACATTGACAGGGGATTTCAAGTTGATGTTGGCCTTGATTTGTTCTAGACTTGCTTCTATTCCCTTTTTGGTTACCACGTTTCCTAAGAATTTGCAAATTTTAACACTAAAGTGACACTTTGAAGGATTCAACTTCGTGTTATAGCGATCAAGGATATCAAATGCTACTTCTAAATCCTTGAGGCGATCTTCACTCTTCACTAACTTGACCACCATATCATCTATGTATACCTTCATTGTATCACCGAGCTGTTCTTTGAACATCATATTGACCAGTCTTTAATAGGTAGCACCTGCATTTCTTAATCCAAAAGGCATAGCAATATAGCAATATATGCCAGTAGGAGTCATGAATGTTGTATCCTCTTGATCAGATGGTTCCATCTGAATTTGTTGAAATCCAAACGAGGCATCCATATAGGTGAGCAACTCATGTCTCGTAGTGGATCCTCAACCCAGCCTCTGCGAGCATCATCTTACTTTACTCAAGGATCCTACGCTCATGCAGGACCCTTGATGCAGAATCCAGGATTCTCAACATGGAATCCAGGATCATCTATGCATAATACTATTGGATCATCTTTATATGAGGATCTAGAATCCTCAGGCATCTCATGGCCTAAGATGTCTGAAGCTCATGATGATGACTTCATTCCTATGGAGACAGATACTACGACTGGACCGACTATCACTGCTCAAATTCCAACTTCTGGATACTATTCCGGGATGGAGTCCTTCCATCAAAGGAGTAACAATTTCAATAACATATCTATGGATACTAATAAGTACTCGGTGTAAGATGCACGTATTACTCTGGCTATGGCCAGAGAATTGTAGAAGCTCAAGGATATTATATCTAGTGTCCCCGATGTAGTCAGACCTATACCTGAGATACCAGTTGGTAGTCATAAGGTGTCAAGGTTTGCTTCTCCCATGTGTGATGTGGAGATCCCAAAGCGTTTTCAGACTCCCAACATGAAATTGTATGATGATTCTACCGATCAAGAAGAGCATGTGGCTCAATATAAAGAAAGGATGGAGACTAACCCTATCCCAGATAGCCTCAAAAAGGCCTGCTTATGCAAAGGTTTTGGATTCACGCTTACATGATCTGCACTCAAATGGCTATTGAGTTTGCCTCTTTACTTTATTACTTCTTTCTCACATTTGGTTAATATATTTAACAATCAGTTTTCTTGTAGTAGAACATTTAAATGACTAACTAGTGATTTATATAGAGTCGTACAAGTTCGTGGTGAATCCTTTAAAGATTATGCAAACAAGTTCGGAAGAAAAGCTTTGGAAATTCCAAACCTAGATGTGGCAACAGCCGTGGAAGCCTTCAAAATTGGCAAAAAGATTCAACATTTTATGATGATCTTGTTATGACCCCATGCAGGAATCTTGATGAAGTCAAGACAAGGGCTTTAAGATTCATCACACTTGAAGATGACAAAAGGATCCAGGATCGACTCGATGGTTCTTCTAAATAGGATTACTATGAGAAGAGGCAAGGATCCATGTTCAAAAAATCAAAGCCATATTTAAGGCCTGACAATCAAAATGTTCATGCAGTCAAATATGATGAGTACGAGGAAGAAAATCCTAAGATATCTGAATATAGTTTTTTTTATGTTGGTGGTTTGTTAATTGCAATGTAGGATTTAGGTGAAAGAGCAAGATGGCCTTAAAAGAATGAAAAAGCGCCCGGATACAAGGATGAATCAAAATGGTGCGCTTACCATGAAGATTTTGGCTACGTGACCGATGAATGCATTGCATTGAGAAAAGATATAGGCTATCTCCTCAGCAAGGGACAGTTTAAAGATTTATTGGGCAAAAATAGTCAAGGATCCAAGATCCTGAGAAGGTTCCAGAAAGGGCGGCTCCACCTCCTTCTAATACTCAAATACTCAACTTTATTTCAGGAGGGTCATATATCTTTGTCACTTCTTATCTAGCAGCTAAGAGAAATGCTAAAAAGAGTAAGCTGGATAATGGAGAAAGACCTATAAGAACTTCCACCATGACGAACCAGAAGATCATTGCTTTTGATGAAAATGATAGGAGCTGCATCTAGGATCCTCATCACAATAGTCTGGTTATTACATTATTTATCACTAACCATTATGTTCGCAGGATCGTTGTAGTTGGAGGAAGTTTGGTGAACATAATTCAACATGATGTCCTCAAAAAGATAAACATTCCTTAATTTGAAATCATCCCAAGATCCTCAGTCTTAGTAGGATTCAGTGAAGAGATGACGAATACATTGAGGGACATCAAGCTACCCATAATATTGAGGGTGTAAATTCTATCCAAAAATTTTATGTTATTGATAACCTTTCTTGTTGCAATGTGATTCTTGGCAGGCACGGGGTCCATAAAATGAAAGTTGTTTCTTCCACCTACCACACGTGTGTTAAGTTACCAATGCCTTTGGGGGTAGTAAAGATCGACAGTGATCAACAAGATGCAAAGGATTGTTACACTTCCTCAATGAAATCTGCCTCAAAGCCAAGAGCTTTATAGAAATTAACGAAACCTTCAAGGGATCCTATAAAATCCATGCAGCAGGATATGAAGGAAGTATCCTTGGACCACGAGAATCCTGAAATTAAAGTCTTCATAGGATCCGGAATCCTGGATAATATCGAGCAGGATTTAGTATCCTTCCTAAAGAGAAGAAGATCAACCTTCGCATGGAAGCATGAAGATATGACAGGTATATCTAAAGATATTATAACTCACAAATCGGGTATTGACCCTTCAGTTAAGCCATTCATCAAAAAAGAAGGAAGTTTGCTCCAGAGAGGAATGCAATAATCCAAGAAGAGATTGACAAACTCCTTAAAGCAGGTATGATTAAAGAGGTAAAATATCCTAAATGGTTAGCCAATGTTGTGGTAGTCCAAAAGAAAAATGGAAAGTGGAGGGTATGTGTTGATTTTACTGATTTAAATAAAGCAGGTCCCAAGGATCCTGTCCCATTACCACATATTGACTCCATGGTGGATGCCACTACGAGACATGAGTTGCTCACCTATATGGATGCCTCGTCTGGATTTCAACAAATTCAGATGGAACCATCTGATCAAGAGGATACAACATTCATGACTCCTACTGGCATATATTGCTATATTGCTATGCCTTTTGGATTAAGAAATGCAGGTGCTACCTATTAAAGACTGGTCAATATGATGTTCAAAGAACAGCTCGGTGATACAATGGAGGTATACATAGATGATATGGTGGTCAAGTTAGTGAAGAGTGAAGATCGCCTCAAGGATTTAAAAGTAGCATTTGATATCCTTGATCGCTATAACATGAAGTTGAATCCTTCAAAGTGTCACTTTAGTGTTAAAATTTGCAAATTCTTAGGATACGTGGTAACCAAAAAGGGAATAGAAGCAAGTCTAGAACAAATCAAGGCCAACATCAACTTGAAATCCCCTATCAATGTAAAGGATGTTCAAAGACTAATAGGAAGGATTTCTGCCTTAAATAGATTTATCTCTAGATCATCAAAAAAGTGTAAAGACTTCTACGACATCTTGAGAAGGAATAATAAATTTGAATGGACTGAAAAACATGAAGCTGCTTTAAAAGCTCTTAAGGATTATCTATCCTCAGCGCTAACACTGATGAAGCCAACCAAAGGAGATTCCTTGATCCTTTATCTTGATGTATTAGGCAATGCTATCAGTACGGTCTTGGTCAAGGATCATGAAGGTCAATAACATCCGGTGTATTATGTAAGTAAAAGTCTTCTAGATGCTGAGGTAAGGTATTCTCATTTATAAAAGTTAATACTTGCTTTAATTATGGCATCTACTAAGTTAAGACATTACTTTGAAGCCCATCCTATTATTATGAAAACTAACTATCCAATCAAGAATGTCCTTAGAAAACCAAAAATATTAGGTAGGATGGCAAAGTGGGCTGTAAAGCTTAGCATGTATGACATAAGAGGAGATATGGGTCTAGAGTGCTATTGTAGGATTAGATCTTTAGTATGGTTAAATTGATGTAATATTAAACTAAATTTGACAGATATTTAATATTTTGTACCGTTTATTTAAAGCTAGACTTTCGTTGTGAATTTTTTAATTACTATGTGTTCTATATATATGTGCGGAACACTCCCGAGTGTGTGTCGTGGGAGGTGGTTGTTACATTCCAATACATATTTCACGCATTAATGAAATGGCAAATTCAATATACATTTTTATAATAACATATGAAGATACCATTTATGTAAAATACTGTCAATTTATGTTCGTTAGACATGGTCTCCTTTTATGCAATTAACACTTAATCTTGTTGTAAAAGATTCTTTTTTTTATTGGAGAGAATTTCATATATACATTATAAACTTCTAAAGTATTATATATACCTAAACAAAATTTAAAATATTATATATAACCCTAACAAACTTTTAAAATATCATAAATATCCTTAGAAAACTTTCCATGTATCATATATGCTTGAATCAATTGATGATATCATATATGCCATTGAAAAACTTCCTAGATATCATTTATATCCTTATAAAAGTTATCAAGTATCATATATGTTCAAATCAAATTTAATACATCATATATACTCATCTTTATTATTATCATCATATTTTCTTGTGTTAATATATTTTGTCAAAACGAATAAGAATACGTCAGTTCTACCTATACTTTTTTCTAAACACTAAAACTTCATAATTAGTAATTTTTTAGATTTATTCTAAAAAACTTACATATTATTGAGGTCTTGGTGCAACTAAAGTTTATTTAAAAATTCTTAGTTTTTAAAAAAATTATAACTTCAAGTAAGTATATGATGCTTTAACATTTTAAAATTCTTAAATTCCCCAAATAAAGTTTTAATTGTAATAAACTATGATAATCTACTAAAATTTCAAGATAAAACATGAGAATTTAATAAAAAAGTAAGTATTTGTCTAGCAAATATATCTATTATGGTTTTTAACTAGGTTATTGATGTGTAATATTATATCTAAAAAATTATATATGATAAAAGACTACAATTATGATACGAATAAAAAATAATAAATATAATACAAATAGAAATAATAATTAATAACTAAATAAAAGTAGTAAACTTCTTTTTTTGTGTTTGAAGAAACATAAAAGATTAAGATGTTACATTTTGATTTTTAATGCAAAAATAATATGGTATATATGATATTTTATTCTGATATGAGTATATATGATATTAGCAAGATTCCTACGGGTATACTTATTTTTTGAGTTTGGTTTGGGCATATATGATATTTGGAAAGTATTCTACAAGTATATATGATATTTAACAAGTTTTTTTAGGGATATATATATATATATATATATATATATATATATATATATATATATATATATATATATATATATATATATATATATATGATATTTTTATGTTATTTTGGTTATATATAATTTAGGGGTATATATGATAGTAAGAAAGTTTTATACATGTAGTTATGATGAATTAAATTTTACTTGGGTATATATGATATTTTAAAAGTTTGTAGGGGAATATATAAAATTTTCCCTTTTAATTATAATATAGTGGGTTCCCGCGTAGGAAAATAGATATTATCTTGTTATCTATATTAGAACTTGATACATAGAAATAGAAAGAAAACATTTGATCTTATATATGAGATGTGATATTTAGTAACTCGAGAAATTATAATACATATAATTAGCTAAACTAAATATCTTATAAAAATATATCATATCATAAATTATAATCTTACATGATGATATAAGTTAGGACCAATAGGAAGTAGATAAAGAAAGCCACATATTCTATACCTACCACAATCGGTAATCCAAGTTTAATGACTTAAACCATTGGTTAATTAATTCATAGTTTAGAACTTATCATGTCATCTTTACGTCTTTGTCAAGAAGAATGAAATTGGAAAATATGATGCCTTTTAAAGTAGTCCATATCATTTGGATGAGTGGTATTCGTCACCATATCTTGCCAATCAAACATATCTGAACTCACTCATAAAAAGTAACATATTGCGTACGTATTTATCTTTACATAATTTCTAATAAATTGCCATCCCTACATGGCTCGGTTCGGTACGGTTAATATAGGTTTTATTGGTTTCAGTTACTATATATAAAACGCAAGGTAAAAATCCTATGAAGAATCAAACTCTTCGGTGCGGCAAATAAAAAGAGTCCCATAACATATAAATTTAATATTTTTTTAATTTAACACAATCAGTGAATTCAAAATGACGAAAAATTTACATCATTTTATAAATTAAGAAATTAAAATTAATGTGAAATTGTATATGTGAACAATGAAAATTTAAAAGAAAAAGAAAATTTACAAAATCATAAATGAAAAACGAGATGAAGTGAAGGGTACAAGATCTATTAATGTATTGGTCTAAGATATTAGAATTTCACAGTTTCATTTACGTTTTATAAAAATAAGCTTTTATGTTGGTTTTTGGTTGTATAGACTTGAGTTGACCCATGTGTTCAAGTAACCATGTCCCTTCCTAGGCCCTAACTTTGTATATTAGCTTGTGGAGGAGGAGGCCCCGATACCCAAGTTCAATTAGAGTAAAGTGCAACAATCTTAGTGCATAAAGAATTTCACCAAATCGACAATTTATAACTTGAGAGAAGGTGGTGGCCTCATATGTAAGAAACACTAAAGAAGCATGAAGTAGAACATGATCTAGGAAGAGTATAGGTCGGAGAGATTGATCATAAGAAAGAGTGACCATATGATGGGTAGGAAGAGGTGATACTGGTGGGTTTGGGACACAGATGATTGTAGGTGATACTAAGGGTGCAGATGATTGTGGTGGTAGGAACGCACAGGGCTCTAACAAGTAGGGATGAGAAAGTATATGTGAAATACATGGAGGAATAAATTAAGCATAAGGGATGATAATAGTGCCCAAGTGCCGGAAGGGTAAGGTATTAAAAACATTATCTCATGGAAGATGAAACACTGAAAAATGTAAGTACGACCTGTGTGAGAATCATAATAAAGATGTATATGATGATTAGGATCACATCCAAAAAAGTCACAAGAGATGAATTTAAATGATAGTTTATTAGGTGAGGCATATTTAAGGAAGGGATAACTTAGACAACGAATGGTATGTAAATAAAGGTAGTTAGGGTTATAGGAACAACTAATATGGAGAAGAGTGTGCAATGATGCATGAAAGCAAGAGATTAATTAGAAAGGGGTTGTGACATATTTATCATACTAATAAAAAGTAAGGCACAAACTATTTTGGTTTCTGCATTTAACAACACCGTTTGTTAAGGTGTATACACGTACGAAATGTGATAAGTAGTGCTAAAGACAAAAAAAATAACTATTTAACCTTGATTCAATTCAAAAGCACCATCGTAATGAAGATACTTTGTTATGAAGAAAAATACATTATCAATAAAGCTTTTAAAAGGTAAAAAAAAGTATAGTAAAAGCTTAAGATTACGAGACAAAGGGTATATCCAGGTTATCCAATTAAATTTGTTAAAAAAGGTAATAATATATGTAAAAGGAAAAAAACAAAGTAAAATATTATGGTGAAAAATAGACTTAGTTTGATTTTTCTTTAAGTTTTGCCTAGAAATGTAAATAAAAATTTATGCATAAACAAGAATTAAAAAAATATGTTGATGTTGAACATTTGTATTAGTTTTAAAACTTTATAAGATTAAACTCAATAAGTTTTTAATGTACTATAATCGCATCTCTTAAGAGATGTCCCCGCTAAAGAAAAAAAGATACATATACGTCAAAAGCTCTAATTTTAGGAGAAAGCATTCACGTACGAAAATATACTAAGAGGTAAATGATGAGAAGCGAATCAAAATTGTCAAGAGATGCATGTGGGTGGGCGGTTGTCTTTGCTGAAGAAATAGTAACGATTAGGAAGGAAGAAGACAATGAGGTTCAGCAATGAAGAAGACAAGAGGGTAGACGTTCATGGTCGTCGAGTTCGAGAAGCATGAAACCGAAGGGGGCTTGACAACTGTTGCCAAACATCTTAACATAGTTTGACCTATTCTAGCCAATAACATATTCTCTTAATAGAAGTCGGCATTCTCCTATATGTTTGAAAAGGAGTTGAAATGAATAGTGTGAGGGGTGTTTTCGGCATTTCGCATTGCCTTAGGTTTCGTGTTGTGCCTTTTTATGTTTTATGCAACATCATCACTCTATGTCAGTGGGTTGCCGACGTTGGGGTTTGGTCAGCACACTATGGTGTCTTTGCGGTGGTGCAGGGAGGAATCGCCACCAGCGTTCTCTCTTGGTGACTGCCTCCACACTATTGATCTCTCCCATAGTATCCACCAGAATGGGTTTTTTTCGTAGAGAGAGAAAGAGTGATGGAGACCGGGTGGGTTTTCTGGTAGTGACCGGCGATGGCTAGAACCGGCTTCGACGTTGCTGTTCTTGGTGGCATAGGTCACCGTGCTAGTGGCGGTTTGGTTTCTTGCTCCTCCGTTTTTGATCCTTAGTTCCTTTGTGGCGGTGGTCGCGGGCTATGTTGCCGCTACTGGCGATGGTCGGTCTTCATGGTGGTGTTGTGATTGCATTTGTTGCTCTTTCTTCTCTGTTTCTCTACGAAACCATTTTAGGGTTTTTAATTAGGAGTGGTTCAGGTCTACTGTTTTAATTTTGCGTTGCCTCGGTTCTTCTCCCGGTGACTTTTGCATTACCACAAAACGACCATATGATGTTCAGGATTCTGATTTGGCCACCGCCGATTGTCTTCGATGATGGCCTATGGTGGTGTCCTTGATCAGTTATGTTATTTATGGTTACTTTTCGAGTGTTTCAGATCTAAACTGCAAATTTTGTTTGGTGATGATGCGGATGGTTGTTGTTGCTGTTGGTTTCCATCTGACCTTTTGGCGGTGGCCCTTCTTGGGACAGTGATGATAAATGTGGGTTCAACTGAGCCCCTTCTCTTAGGCTGCAAATTTAGTCGATGATGATGGATATATGTTCATCTGAGACCGTTAATGATGATTAGTTGTTGTGTATCTAGTACGTGGGGTTTCTTTTTGTTATAAACCAGATTTCAGGTCGATGATGATAAGGATAGCCTTATTTAAGAACTTGTCAAAAAAAATTTGTTGATTATTGTTGGTTTGGGAATTGCTTTAATACGATCTAGATCTTTCATTTAGGACATATGGATAGGCGATGACGATGAAACAAAGGACGTGGTGTTCGTTGTCTTGGCGTGGTGAACACACCGTTTGTAGCCGTAATGAACCGTCAACTCCAAGCCTTTGAATTTAATGTATAACTGTTATTTAAGCGTGCCAAAAAAGTGTTGTTAATGTCGGCTGCCACCCGCCGCGAAGGGCGGGCTATTTCCCACTAGATAGATTTGAACTATATTTTAATTCAACAACTATATATATTCAACTTGTTATATCTACGTTAATCTTTTTTAAAACGTCAACTCACACAAACATGTCTCACCATACGAAAATTTCACTTTAACTCTAAAGTATGCAATTTAAGTTATTATTACATCAAGTGTTATTTATTATTTTTATTTTTTTCTCAAAACATAGGAACATCGGTGCAACTTACTCTTTTTAGCATATAAAGGAAGTAGAAGCCCTAAATTACGTCTACGACTCCGGCGATTTACCGCTTTCGGTTGAACATTTGAGTGTAAGATCGTCGTCGGAGCTTCAAAGCATTCACATGGTTCATTCTTTCTCTTCATTAACTTGCCTTCAATGTTAATTGATCACTCTCATTAGTTATTGAATTTTGATATTAGTTGTGATTGTCGTTGTCAAAATTAGGGCTAAAATCTGATTGAAGTATAATTTGTTTGAATTGCGGTATTGATTTGCTCAATTAGCAAGATCAATCGTTGAAATTGTTGTTATTAGCGAAGATGATGTGGGTATGGAAGCTTGAGTGTGGTAAGAGAATTGCATGATGTTCGATTTCTGTGGTGGAGTTTATCTTTAGTGATTTTGTTAAGGATCGATAAGAGCAAGAAACAAACCTGTTTTTTATGATCAAATTGGTAGTGCATGCTGAAAAGGATCGTTTGATTACATGCAATGATCAAAAGTTAGGAGTTTTGCTCTAAAACTGGCTTGATTATACAAATTTTACACGAGATCAAGAGATTCTTCATCTAGCATTGTCAGATGTAGTTTTGATGCTAAATTCTATATGATGTTTAGTTTTTTTTATCTTCAGTTCTAATGGATCTTTAATATAACTCAGAAAACTAGATATGATGAGAAACAAGCTACATTTTCAGTTTGGATGTCAAATTTGTTTCATTTCGACTTTGATATGTTTATGGTTTTAGAATTACATGAAAACAACGGTTAAAGTGGTGTTGAATGCAACTACATCCATATCAATCTTGTGTTTGAAGGGAGCTGTTTATTAGAGAAAGTTTTTATTCGAGTCGTCTCTTTAATAATGATGTAATACCAGTAATCTTGTTTCTGCCTTTATTTGAGGCACATTATACTTATGATTTATTACCAAAAAAGGATAATCTATCAGAACTTAATTCGACAAGCAGTAATGTACGTATGTGCTTTGAGGAGATGCCCTGCAATTGTAGTAGAAGTAGGCCGGGCTTTTTGTAACTAGTGTTATAAGAGTGACGTTAGCCTCCATTTAAGATCGTGATGACCATACCATTTATTTTTTTCATGGGTATTGAACTGCTTCGAGTTACAGAGCAACGCGGATAAAGCCAACATCTTTTGGTAAAAAGAACAACAGAATTAATGGTAGAATCTAGGTAGTTAAAGGTGCTAGCCGTACTCAAGGCGCAAAGAGGTGAGCTTTGGGCCAAGGCTCAAGGGGCTTAAGAAGTGTGGGTTTTTTTTAAGCAAGGCAACAAACCTACTTTTAGGGGTTTTAGACGTTTAGACTGTTTTAGGCTGGTTCCAGGCCATTTATGGATGTTTTAGACTAGTTTTAGCTGTTAAGACCGGAATTTGGCTGGAATATTCAGATTTGGCTGGAATCTGGCTTGAATCTGTTTGTCTTGAACCATTCTTGACAGCCAATTTATTATTTGCTTGGATCTTAATACTGTTGTTTTGAGGTTCCTTTTTTTATATCACAGGAGGCATGTTTAGTCCTTTGTGATTTTGGTTTGGAGTTTTAATTTTTTTTTTTTGGTAAATCATGATATGTTTGTCCTAAGTCCTAACTACAATTAATTGCTTGCTCTTGTTAATGATTATATATGTGCCATGGGAAAAAAATTCCATTATATCTAATACATGAATTAGATAAGTGTCGGAATGTTGCATGCAGCCACTTTGAAGTGGAAGGTTAACCGTTATCGTTGACTTCGCTAGAAGTGTTCATTATGTTTTCTTAATTATATTCCTTATGAAAAATAACTTTTTTCTCTTTTATGACCTTGACGCAGGCTATGTATATTCGTGTTAAGCGCAATAAGACAACATATTTCATTCAATGCGATGCTACCGAGAAGATCCTAGACATTAAGCAAAAGTTGCATGACCTCATTGATCAACCAATTAATGATCAGCGTCTCATTTTAGTATCATCTGGAGAAGTCTTGGATGATTCAAAGACATTGGCAGATCAAAAGGTTTTGGGCCTTCTTTTTTATGTTTTATAATTTTGTTTATCATGCTCTTCTACAATCTTTTAACTTTGTAAAATATAAATGTAGTATCTACGTCAAGGATAAGTGTATATTTGTTTTATCTCTTAGCGCTACGGATGGCATGTAATGTGGTGGGAGTGGGTGGGGTGGGGGTTGGGGGTTGGGGGGGTGATCTGGGCCCGGATAGATGGACCAAGGTGGACCCAGGGCAGGATGGGAGTGTAGTTATGTATGGGGAAATGGTCGTTTAACCCGTTTCCATTGTAGTTAGTGTTGTCTTCATCCGGTTATTGTTTTCGTCATCTCCCTCCATGTTTTTGTAGGTTGAAAATGATGCTGTTGTGGCTCTTGTCCTGCGAAAAGGTGATTCTTCTCATCTTTTTCAGAATATTTTGTTGCTTGGTACCTTCTTTATTCGGTATCTTATGGATGTCTTTTGTTTGTTTAACACCTCCTGGTGGAGATGGCAATATGATTGGGTAAAATGTTAAAATGGGAAACTGTTCTCTTTTTGGTACAAATGAAATGAGCTGGACTGGGTTGGGATGACGCATTTACTCTTTGTCCATTTTCCATAAATGATTGGCGTGGTACTTTTGTTATAATAAATTACTCCAATAATGTATGTATGCGTTAAAATCTGCTTCGAACAGCTTTCAACCTGTTCGACTCGTACCCCTTTTAGCTAAAGTATCCAGATTTGACCAATTTGAGTTACAAAACAACCCATATCGACCCATTTATAATTAGATAATCAAAACTGTCGTCTTGCAAGTTTTTATGGAAAAAATTGTCAGAGAAGTGTTTTTTGAACATATTGCAGACACCCTTGCTATGGTTTTTCGATCAAAAACCCACATAATGCCTAATAATTATTGACACACCAACTGGTCATTTTATGTTATGCTTTTCTATATATCATTTTTTATGACTTCTATATTGAAACGATTGGGGTTTTTATTTACTCTCAGATGACAATGAATTTGAGGATGTGAACATAGTGAGACCGGATGATTTTTATCAGTCCCGTGATTCCGACACTACCAGCAGCTGGTAAGTAGAAGAAATCTGCATGAAGCTTTCTTAAAACAAAAACTGTAAACCAATGAAACTTTAAACATCTTGTAAGCCTCATAATGTTTTTTTTTTTTTTGCGTATTAACATTTACCAGAAACGTTCCAGTCCTTGTGCTCTTAGTTGATGGTTAATATCAGAGTAAAGAAAAGTTCCATACTCGTTATGAGGTCGAATAGAACGTGATTTAGTCAAAGTAGTTCTAACTTCGAGACCTACAACTTTCAACCAAGCTCAAGATTTCTGAGTCGCTTTTTTTGTTAAATTGGTCAATGGCTTTTTATAAACTTGAAGCTCCAATTTTCAATTTGTTGAAGGGTGTTCATCAAATTTAATTTCGGGCTATTCGAGTTAATCGAATTCATGCCATTCAAGTTGACCTCATTGACTTATTTGATTTCTAAATTTAAAGGCTGGATCTGATTCTATTTGAAATGACAGACTTATAGAAGCAGCCCAATAAAATGGATTTAAAACCTCATGCTTTAAAAATTATATAGATGAGTGAATTCTTATTAATAATGATTAGTGTTTGATGTTAGTAATCTGGTTTAGACTGATCTGTGAATAATGAGTCTTTCACGAAAGACTGCAAATAAGACTGTAGTGTTTGTTTAGTTGTGTTTGGTGCCCATTAAGGACTTAACACCTTATGGGTTTGGAGCTCTTTTTAACCATCAGGTAATGGTGTTTGGAACCTTATTTGTGTCCATGTCATCATGTTTGGCGTCCCCAAACTGTTCACTGCGTCTAGTCTAAAAGTTAACAAACTATATTTAGCAGATCGAGAATGGTTCAAGGACACAAACTTTAATTTACTCTAAACCAAATATTTGAATTTTTGAATTAATTCAACACAACTTGTCATTATTACAAGAACATTAGTCGATGATGATGTTACTTGGTATCTTTTCTTCCGAAAAATAAACATATTTTTGTGTTTCTACATCGAAGAAGTGTCTATTTCAACAATAGAAGCCACAAATATCTATAGGTACTTGAGGTGCATTTGGCTCGGAGAGATTCTTGAAAGTGATAGAAATCAGAGTGTTTATGGTTTGATTCGGTCGGTTTTGATGAAAATCCTGAGCTAAACCGTTAACACGGTTTATAGAAAGACAAATCAAACTGGTTAAGTTGGGTGGGTATGTCGGTTTTAACGGTTTGGCTCATTGACTGTTGCCTCTGGTTGTTTGAACTGATTTTGTTAAACTACCAAACTATTAAATCCAACTGTAAACCGAACTGAATATACATCAAATTGGACGGTCCGTTCTATCTAGACGGTTTGTTGGTTTTAAACAGATGCTCGTAATAGAAATTATGAACCGACTGAAATCGGGTTAATGAAATCAACCCATGAATCTGAATGATATGAAATGAAATGCATTGAAATTCAGCTTCATTCTTTAGTGTTTCTAATAGTATATATATCTTTCGAATCGGGAATAAAATAATATGAAATGACTTGAATGAATTTCTAATAGTAGATATATCTTTCGAACAATATGAAATGACTTCAATACCTTTTAAGAATTTCTTTTCAAACTTTTATTTGATTCATACATACATAATTGGAAATAAAAACTATCCAAATTACATTTTATGAAATCCTCAATTCTGGCCTCTAATTCCTTGGTTCTAAGGGAATTCAACATTCCGGAGAAGTTTATATCTCACAGAAGAAATGAATCAGACAGTAAATTTGATCAAATAAAAACCGTAATTCCATTCCATCGACTGTTAATTTATCAGCAATCAGAACGCCTACTCATATTATCAGCGATCCAAACGCCCCCTTAAACATCAACGATCCAAACTCCGCCTTAAACTATCAATGAACACAATACTTTCACCAATAGTCTCCACAAGAACACTGACCATCTTTAAAATGATGAAACCTATTTGCATCTCTCACAACAATAACTCTTTCAGTGATCTTGGATACAAACTTAGTAAAGTTATGGCAATCGATGCAAACCCGAAGGTTTTTCATGATTCTGATCTCACTTCCTGTCTCGGTGTTCATAAGCCCAAAAGCAATTGCCAGTTTCTCGCTATGAACTTTCACCATTAATTCTTTTTCTTCATCTTCAACATCATGCAAAGCTGTCACTGTATCTGTCTGAAATCCAGCTTCCCTCATCTTACCCATTAGTTTCTCCAACATTGCGTAAATTGCTTCTGTATGTTCATGAGATCGTTGGCCCGAGGTAAACACATGTGGGACTTTGTTGATTTCTATTAAAGTGCATCCAGGAGTCTTTACAAGATTTTGATTCTTGACCACCTGTCTAACCGAAGCAGCTTCATGATAATTCTTGTCAGCAGTATGTATGTTTGAGAGTAAGACATGATACCCGACGTTTTCAGGGTCTAATTCAAATAGTTTGTCTGATGCTAATCGCGCTAAATCAGTGTTCTTGTGAGTCTTGCAAGCACTAAGCAGTGCACCCCATGTAGCAGGACCCGGGTCAACAGGCATATTGTTGATAAAAGTCAACGCCTTTTGTAATTCTCCAGATCGACCATATAGGTCAACCATGCACGCGTAATGCTCAGGTAATGGTTTGAACCCATGATCTTCAACCATTTTGTAGAAAATCTGTTCTCCTTCTTTTACCAATCCCGCGTGACTACAAGCGTATAAAACAGAAACGAAAGTGACTCCAGTTAAGGGTACTTCTAAATCCACCATTTTGTTAAAAATCTTGAGGGCTTCGTGTGCATGACCGTGGAGACCGTAGCCAGAGATCATGGCGTTCCATGTCACCGGATTCTTTTGTGTTAGCTTGTCAAACACGTCACGGGCTTCTTGTATGCTTCCACATTTGGCATACATATCAATTAAAGCGGTTGAGACATAAACATTTGACTCAAAATTCTCCTTCCTTGCTAAATCATGAACCCATTTTCCTAAACTTAGAGCACCAAGTTGAGCACATGCCGAAAGAATACTAGTGATCGTCGTGGGATTCGGGTTAATCTTGAATTTTTGCATTTCTTGGAAGAGTGTAATCGCCTTATCGGTTACTCCATTTTGGGCATAACCAGAGATCATAGCATTCCATGCTGCTAAGCTTTTCTCTGGGGATTCATCAAACAGCTTTCTTGCTGAATCAATCTCATTAAGTCGACTATAAACTGTTATTAATGCAGTCGCGACTGAAGTTTTGGAAATCAAATTGCTTTTCAAACTAAAACCATGGATTGTACTTGTTAGAACCAAATGACCAAAGGGATAAAATACAGGTATCAAACCAACTACAGTACTCGAATTCACTCTATGCTCCAAAACCATCACTTCTCTAAAAAGATCAACAGCACACGCCATCTCTCCGTTACAACTAAACCCCGAAATCATAGCATTGTAAGCTACAACATCCGGGCGTTCAATCATCTCAAACAAACATCTAGCAGTCACCAAATCCCCACACTTCGCATACAACGACACAAACCCCGTAAGCACATGAACATGCCAAAGAAACCCAAGCTTAACCGCCAAACCCTCAACCGCCATCCCCACTTTCACCTCCTGCAACTCAGCAGCCGCAGTAAGCACAGCCGCGAAACTGGTGGAATCAAACCGAACCCCCCTCAAGATCATATCTTTAAACACCAAAACCGCCTCCTCAACACACCCGTTTCTAACCAACCCCGAAATCATAGCGTTACACAACACAGTATCTCGTTCAGGCATTTCATCAAACACCTTGTGCGCATACCCCACATGCCCAAACTTCAAATACAAATCAACAATTGCAGACCCAACAAACACATCCGATCCAACCCCACCAACAATCGCGTGCCCATGAAGCAATAACCCCAATCTAACACTATCAAGATTCGATGCGGCGGAGATGACGAAGGCGTAGGTGAAGGAATCGGGGCAAAGGGTGGTGTTGTGGCGCAATTGGCGGTAGATTGAGAGTGAGTTGGAGTGATGATTGTTGCGAGAGAGGGCTCTGATGATGACATTGTAGAGAAAAAGATCTGGGTTTGGGAAATTGGAGCAGATGAGGGTGGCGTCGGAGATGTGGCCTGTGTCGGAGAGTCTTTGAACGAGTTTGGTGATGGTGGGTAAGTCGGAGCTGAGGGCGTTGAGGATGATTTGGGCGTGGGTTTGGCGGAGATGGGGTTGAGTTGCGACGGTGGTGATTAGGTTGAGGAAGAAGTTCCGATCGCGTTTTCCGATGGTTCTGTAAATCATCTGTTTCTTCTTGGTTTGTGTTTGGCGGGTAGGGGTTTTTCAAGATTTGAATTGATTGATTATACAACTAATAACCTACTATAATGGTCGATCTTTAGTCTTAAGGTGAGATACCTATGGCATGTAAATAAAAGGTAGATCATTGATTCAAGTTTCACTTTGAACTAAAATGCTTAGAGTTGAGCCAGTACATTTTCTTAACAATGAGTTTCCTTCTGAGGGGGTAGGGGGAACAATGAGTTTCCTCCTAAGGGGTTGAGGGTGCGGTCTCAGCTAGAAAACGGATAGGTAGCCCAATTAAGATAACACATATTTTTCGAAGTAGAATCGTACATTTGTCGTTAAAAAAAAACTATAATCGTCTCAATTAATGTGAAAAATGATTAATATGTAGGTTTACTATACGTTTTATGTATGAGCTAAGCTTAAGTTCTAGTAAAGTAGCAAGGTATGTACATGTTTATATTGATTTTCGTGGTGGATGGATTGATCAAGATTTAATATTTGCAATCTTAATAAATAAAATGATGTTTTTAATAAAATGATCTACTTAGGTCCCAATTTGAATGCTAATCTATTAATATTTAGATAAAAGAAAAAAGTTTTGTATGTAAAAGTTTGTGTAATAAATCTAGCTTTACAGGTTTTGTAATAAAAGTTGATGTTATGTTTATCCGGTTTTAGATTGTCGATGATCCGCTATTAAACCAAAACATTAGAAAAATGGTTGAGAACACCATTGGTCCTTGTCATATGTTCATATTACAGTATTGGTCTCAATTTTTGAGAAATTATAGGTTTGGTCCCAACCGTTTGTCAACTCGTAACATGATTAGTACTTGACACTAACTTCTGTTAATTTTCTAGTTAAGTGAGTATGAAAAGTATGCCATTTAACTAAAAGCCAAAATATATAAACTATAAACTAATTTATATGGGTCCCACATTCTTTTAATTAAACAATTACACACACACACACACACACACACACACACACACACACATATATATATATATATATATATATATATATATATATATATATATATATATATATATATATATATATATATAGAGTTAGGTTCTTTTCAAGACTTCATTATAAATGAGAACTCACTGCTGGACCGTTTAAGGGCTTAAACACAATTACAACACAACAACACAATGAGGAGACTAACTAAACTTTAATCAAACAGTGAACTGGGTAACCAAAGGTGATACAAAGAACACAAGTAAAGCAAGAGACAGAACAAGAGAGTATGGGTTTCAAGGAGGCAGTATATTGCTTTCTCAATTTCTTTTACAAGTGTTACAAAGCATAAAAGAAAGATACAAGAACTTGAAATACTTATACTACAACCTACAGCCGGCTATACTTTGAAAGCCAGCTGGATACAATTGACTAGACACTAACAAAATCAATTGTAGGATCAAAAGGCATATCTGCCTTTTGACCTTGTGACTATGACATGCCATAGCTCACATCCTTATACATTACAAAAAGGATAAAGTACATGAAGTGGAAAGTTACAGACTCAAGACCTCAATGTACAGTTACCAAAAGCAAGGCCCTTTTCACCAACTCATGTAAGTTGGTGACTTTACAGAGACGCAGCGGAAAAGGTGCTTTATGGAACAGTACATCAGATAAAGCATGTGTACTAAAAGTCTTCGGAAGAAATCTGTCTTCATAGGTTGAAGCTTCGGAAGACTTTGTCTCTGAAGCTTCGGAAGACTTCATGTTTGGCTTCGGAAGATATTGGTCTTGGCTTCGGAAGATTTTACACTTAGAGTATTTTCTAATGCTTTGTGTAAAACTTCCGAAGCATTCTTCACTTCAGTACTTAGTGCATGTTGCTGAGACACTTAGGCTGTTTTGGGTTGCATCAGACTTCAGGAATCCTTACAAACTCCCCCTAGGCTGATGCTACCAAAACACTTAGAAGATCTTCAAATGTTGGTAGTCTTCAGTACAATCAGGACCATTCCTTTCTTCATGAGATGGTCAGGATCATCAAGACTCTCATAGTATCTTCTCATCTCAAAGAGATCATGCAGAGGTAAGTTGATTATGTCTTGCCATGAGTAGACATTCTCAACCCCTTGATCTCTGATAACATTCCATCTTTCTGGATTGGTAGAGTAAGTCCAGGACAAGATGGGTGTCTCACTAGTTAGAGGAGCCACTTGAATAGGAGTTGCTTGGGCTGCCTCATCATGCACTTCCTCAGGTTGATCTGATTCAGCCTGAGGTGCAGAGGTAGATGACTTTGGCTTCTTCTTCTTAGTCTTTGGTTTAGAAGCCATCCTCTTCTTCCTCTTGGATGTCTTTAACTGAGAAGACTGGTCTGCAGCACCATGTTGATCATCAGTGTCTTTCTCAGTTGGGTGTTCCTCCCTCACAGGTTCAGAAGGAGAGGGAGTTTGACCCTGCCTAGGATCAGAAGATGAAGCTTGCTGAGGCTCAGCTGGAGGTGCTGGTTGAGGTGTCTCTGGTTGTTCAAACTTGACCTCCACTTCAGGTGAGACTTGACTTGGAAGAGAATGCAAGTCAATGAGTTCTCCACTTTTAATCTTCTGCTTGATCACCCTAATATGCTCATCCATAGTGGATAGAGACATGGGGCCAAGTCTCCTTCCGGAGAATCCATACAGCTTCAAGAAGCTCACCATTCTTTGTCTGTCAGCAGACTTCTTTGCATTCTTTTGAATGATGGCTCTTGACTTTGCAGCTTCTTCCCTTAGCTTCCTTTTAGTTGTCTTTCTTTCCTTGACTAACTCAAGCTCAAGTTGCTTTAGATACTCGAACTCAATGAAGTCATAGGACAAAGGAAGAAGTGCATCTGCCTGATAGAAGCCTGTGGCACTCAGGTAGTTGATCATCTTGATCCTATCTTCTTCTTTATCTACCTGAGGTTCTTGTGGAACCACATCTTCCTGTGCAGGACTTTCTTGAACTGGTGAGAGAGTGGGAGCATGCTTGTAAAGTCTTTTCTGTCTCTTCTCCTCTTTGAGTTGGAGAAGTATCATTGCATCCTCTTTCTCCTTCAACTCTCTTGACACTTCCATGTCAGCCAGTTCATTTAATTCTTCAAAGGGGAGGGAGATGATTTCATCAATGTCATAGTTCCTGGTCTGTAAGTAGGTAATCTTGACTGCTCTTAAATCATCATCTTGAGTATTTGGTCTGGGAGCAGCCCTGATTGCAGATTGCATGAAGCTAGATGACCCAGTAGAACTTTCTCCCCTTAGTCTCCTTTTCCTCTCTCTCTCTTCCTCCTCAATTTCCTCAGGATTCATTATCCTTTTCCCTTTGTCACCAACAGACCTTTGTGACTCAGGGTGGATTGAGGCTTGGCCTTCATTGCTTGGAGTAGCTTCCATGCTTTGGCCAGAGAGAGGCTGAGAAACACCTTCACCAGCAGGTGTCTCAGATGGAGTTTGGACCTCTGCAGCAGTTGTTGATGATGAGACAGGGGTCTCAGGTTCTGCCACTGGGCCTTCAGTCAAGGTTTCCCCTATGAAACTAATCTTAGGGTCCACCTCAACATCCAGTTGACCGATGACATTGCCTGATTCCCTAAGTCTCCTTCTTAGAGTAAACTCTGTAAGGATCCTGTCTTGGATTCTTTGAGCCAGCCTGTCAGCTTGTCTTGAATTGCTTGGATTGACAAGTGGCAAGTTGACTAAATCCAATCTTTCATAGAAGCTCAGGCTTTGGAATTGAAAAACTTCTTGTTGGCCTTGAACTCTCTGAAGTATAAGGGCTCTCCTGTCATCATCATACCTCCACCTGATGATGTAGTTGCCAGTTCCTTGTGGTGGAGATGAGACAGCCCTTGGTATACCTTCCTCAAAGAGACTCCTGATGAGAGAGTCTATAGAGTCCACATTAATGTGAACTTGAGGAAGTTGCTGAGAATGCACAACAGCAAGTGAGGATGGTGAGTCCTCTATGTCCATTCTCTCTGAAGAACTCCCAGGTTCTGTGGTTGTAACAACTTTCTCCCCCTTTTTGGTAGCATCACCCACTTGCATAGGTGAGCTGGAGGATAAGTCAATCACTTCCACAGGTTCTTGTGTTCCTGGTTGAGCTCTCCTTAAAGGTCTCCCAGCTAGTTTTTCCTGCAGATATGAAATCTGGAGTTGCTGATCATTGACCCTGTTTTGCAGGGTAGTCACCTGAGATTCCAAGTGACTAACCTTAGAGACTAAATAGGTGCATGTTTTTGACAGTTTTTGCACCTTTAGTCTCAAATTCCTCTCATCTTCATCAGAAGATTCATTGGGGGATGAGATGATTGGACCAAAGTCCTCTCTCTCACCACCAGCTTGAGTTTCTTGGCTGCTGGTTTTCCTCTGCTCACTGGCAGCCTCAGTTGAGATGCCAATGGGCTGAGTTGCCATGGTTGAGGTCTTAATGATGTAATCACTTTCAAAAGTGAGAGCCTCTTCCATATGGACATCCTGAACAGGTTCAGAAGTGTCCACCTCAGTAATAGGTGACTGATGGGGGATAGACTGAGGAGAGTCAGAGGTACTCATCTCTCTTTGAGTAGGGGAGGAGAAGAGAGACTCATGGTACTCACTGAATCCTAAGTCTTCATCAGTGTAAAAGGATAGGTTGGGAATTGGTTGGTTGAGATCCAAAGGCTGGGGATGGTAGCTGTCCCCTGAAGGTTGTTCACTTGAGTGTTGAGACTCAGAGTGAAGGCTTAAGGTTGTTGGGCTAGTGAGCTCATCAGGGTGAGCTTGAGGAACCTCAGCCCTGATAGGTGAAGTAATGGGAGTGGTTTGCTCCTCAGGAGAAGTGGGAGCTCTAGTGTCCACTTCTTCCTGTAAGGTTGAGTATTTGGGGGCCTGCACAGACTCAATAGCCTGAGCAGGGGTTCGTTTGGATTTTCTTTGGTAGGTGAGGGTGATTTCTGGTCTTTTTAATGGTAAGGACAAAAGAGGTGTGGGTTCAACACTAGCTTGTGTTGCTAGGTTGTCACCTTGAGCAATGAGCTCTAACATTTTTGGGACTAGGGCTGTTTCTACCCCTGAGAAGCCTACAGTTGGCTTCTTCATTATTTTAAAGATGCCGGGCTTCATCTGTCCCAATTTAAGAATATTACCTGTTTCCCTCAACTGTGAGCCCAGTTCACAGTTGAGAATGTGTTGAACATATCTAGGAAACATGTAATACTCTAAGGAGTCTAAGTTTGCAAGTAAATTAGTATAGACAAATTGTGAATACCTGAACTTGACCCCCTGAACCATTCCATGAACTATAAAGGAGAGATCCTCAGGAATCTGGTCCCATCCACCATGCTTGTTTGACAAGCTGTGGATAACCACATGGAGCAGGAATTTCCATTGGGATGAGACCTTCCCTTTCCTAAAGGTCTTTACAGAGAAATCTCCCTCATAGCCCATCTGCTCAAAAGAATGATTAACAGCTTCTTTTGGGAAGGACACCTCACCTTCTTCATCATCCAGCTGCAGATGTTGGTTAATGATGGCCGGAGTGATGAAGATTGTCCTCCCTTGCACTGTGGCAGACAGTGCCTTCTCCCCATCCATAATGACCTCTTGGCAGGTCTTCCAGAATTCAAGCAAGTGATCCTCATAAAGAGTAGGATCAATGGTCAGGGAGGTGAAGTAGTTTGACAGAGTCAAGAATTGGCAAATCTCTGAGAAACTTGCATCTTTCTCAGAGCTTAACAGAGCAACTTGATTATGTTGCCTGTGAAGTTGCATGGAGAAATCAGGGTTGTTTCTGCGGTTAAGGTTGGCCATTTCAGAAGCTTAAGGGTGAAGAAAGGTAGAAAGCAAAGGCGGTTTAGAGAATTAGGTTAGAGAAATAGTAGAATTGAGGAAGATAGTGGGAAAGAGGGGGAACCGTTGGGTATTTATATGAAAAGGGATTTGAACCAAAGTTAATGAAAGAGGATAAACTTTGAAATCCGGAAGTCGGTCCCACCTCTGAAAAGGTAGTTTACTTTTGCTCAAAAGTAGTTTTCTTGGAATTCGAAAAGCTTCCGAAGTTTATTTGTCTTCGGAAGTTTTGATTGAAAAAGCTTCCGAAGCTAAAATTGCTTCGGAAGATTTTCCTGAGAGTCTTGAAGATTTATGCTTCGGAAGAGAAATAAACCCTTGAATGCTTTGTATAGGAATAAACAAAGCTTCCGAAGGTTAATTTTGCTTCGGAAGGAAAAAGTCCTTAAAAATAAATAAGTGTCTGAGATAAGAATTTTAAGCTTCGGAAGATGAATTTGACTTCTTCCGAAGGTAAAATCTCTTAGACAGTTATGTATTTTGAAGACATGTTTTTCTTCCGAAGATAAAATTTTATCTTCCGAAGTATCAAAAATTTTCAAGAATCTAAGGAAAGTCTTCAAAAAGAATTTTACATCCAAAGAAAACATGAGCTTATGAAAGTGATGAACTAGACAACTTAGGACACACATATTTTAAGAAGAAATAATTAGAATTAGTTTTAAGAAAAAGTCTACTCAAAGTTAATCATCCCAATAGCTGATATCAGATACTTAAATCTCTGTTCATCAAAAGCTTTTGTGAACAGATCAGCATATTGTTCATCTGTATGAACTTTGACTAGTTTAATTAATCCCTTTTCATAGTTATCTCTTATTAAATGATACCTGATGTTGATGTGTTTGGTCCTTGAGTGCTGCACAGGATTCTCAGTGATAGAGATAGCACTATTGTTGTCTATGTGGATAGGAGTCTCTTTGAAGTTAAATCCATAGTCCAGCATCTGATTTTGAATCCAAAGCACTTGAGCACAGCAGCTTGCAGCAGCAATGTATTCAGCCTCAGCAGTTGATGCAGACACACAGGATTGTTTCTTGCATTGCCATGAGACAACCCTTCCACCAAGGAATTGACATCCCCCAGATGTAGACTTTGCAGTCATATTGCAACCACCATAATCACTATCTGTATAGGCATACAGATTGAAATTTGGATTCTTTGGATACCATAGACCAAGTGTTGAAGCACCTTTGAGGTATCTTAAAATCCTTTTCACAGTGATTAAGTGAGACATCTTAGGGTTGGCTTGATATCTTGCACAAATACATGTAGCAAACATGATATCAGGCCTGCTAGCTGTAAGATACATAAGAGACCCAATCATAGCCCTGTATAAGTGCTCATCTACACACTCCCCCTCAAGATCTGGACCAAGGGAGTGATTTCTGGCTATGGGTGTCTTAGCAATCTTACAATCAGTCATGTTGAACCTCTTGAGTATGTCTTGAACATACTTTGACTGACTTATGAAGATGCCATCTTCAACCTGCTTCACTTGAATTCCCAGAAAGAAGTTGAGTTCTCCCATTGAACTCATCTCAAATCTGTCTTTCATCAGCTTCTCAAAGTCTTTGCAGAGCTTTGGATTAGTTGAACCAAAGATGATGTCATCTACATATACTTGAACCAGCAATAAGTCATTTCCCTGTCCTTTGATGAAGAGAGTTCCATCTATAGTACCTCTCCTGTATCCATGTTTACAAAGATACTCAGATAGTGTCTCATACCACTTCCTGGGTGCCTGATGCAGCCCATAAAGAGCTTTGTCAAGCTTGCAGACATAATCAGGATGATCAGGATCTACAAAACCAGGTGGCTGTTTGACATAAACCTCCTCATCAATCACTCCATATAAGAAAGCACACTTTACATCAAGTTGGTAGACCTTGAAGTTCTTGGATGCAGCAAATGCCAGGAATATCCTAACAGCTTCTAGTCTTGCTACAGGAGCAAAGACATCAGTGTAGTCAATCCCTTCTTCTTGTGTGTATCCTTGAACAACTAGTCTTGCCTTGTTCTTGATGATGATTCCTCTATCATCCTTCTTATTTCTAAAAACCCATTTGGTTCCAATGGTAGTCTTCCCATGAGGAAGAGGACAAAGGTTCCAAACTTTCTGCCTTTTGAATTGAAGCAGCTCTTGTTGCATAGCTTCAACCCAACTTCCATCCTTTAGAGCTTCATCAACTTTCTTGGCTCTATCTGAGATAAGAAACAAGAGTGAAGACAAACATTTGCTTCATGGGTTTGTCCTCTTGTTCTTACCCCTGTGACAACATCTCCAATGATGTTTGTGGTGGGGTGAGACTTGTGGATCCTTAGCTGAGGGATCACAGCAAGTTGCTGAGAAAGATCCAAATTTGAGAAATTTAGATCTGGTCTGGAAGATTCACCCTCCACATTATCACACTTATCAAGATTAACTTGATCCAATGAGTGTGAGACATCATTGATGTTGTCATCTATGGTATGGTTATTAGCATCAAGAAATTCCTGATCACTATCACCATCACCATTGTTGTCTTCTACAAGTGAGGTGTCTTTATCTGGTTGAGAGGCCTCTGAGCTGGAATTTGAAGGCATGCCAGATGTATCAGCTGAATTTGTCATTGTTGTGCTGATAGAAACCTCATTTGCTGAAGTAGTTCCAACTGGAGCTGAAGATGTATGAGTTGAAGGTCTTCCTAGCTCAAATCTTGGATCAGGATCACCTGTATTTAGATTTTCTGCAGATCCTGAAACATGCTCACAAGATTTGTTAAAACAGTTGGTAACTAAATCAAGATCAAACAGCCAATCCGGACCAGAACCAGCCACACAAGGAGTGTGCTCATTGAAAGTCACATTGGCTGACTCCTCAACAATTCTAGTTCTGAGATTGTATACTCTATAAGCTTTAGCTTGAGAAGAGTATCCAATGAAATGTCCATCATCTGATTTCTCAGCAAACTTGGCAATTTGATCTTTGGTATTCAAGATGGTGCAGGGACATCCAAATGACCTGAGAAAACCAATGAAAGGTTTCCTCTTGTGCCAAAGTTCATAAGGAGTCTTACCATGTGTCTTAACTACTAAAACTCTGTTTTGCACATAGCAAGCAGTATTAACTGCCTCTGCCCAGAAGGTGATAGGCAGTTTAGAGTCAGACAACATAGTTCTTGCAGCTTCAATAAGTGTCCTGTTTCTCCTCTCAGCAACTCCGTTTTGCTGAGGAGTCCTGGGAGCACTATATTGTCTTGTAATACCTTTTTCATCACAAAATGTATCAAGGATTTGGTTCTTGAATTCAGTTCCTTGATCACATCTTATGGTTTTGACCTTGTGATCACATTGATTCTCAACTTTTAAGATGAAATTCTTCAGAATCTCAGGGGTTTCATCCTTAGTTCTAAGGAAGAAGACCCAAGTGAATCTTGTAAAATCATCTGTGATCACCAACAGTAAGAGGTCCTTCCTAAACTCATTACACTGGTGGGGCCAAAGAGATCCATATGTAACAAGTGTAGGGGAGTAGTGATGGAGTTCTTTTCCTTAGGCTTGTGAGATACCTTGTGTTGCTTCCCTTTCAGGCATGCAACACAATGATCATCACTTGTAAACTCTTTCTTTGGCATTCCAGTTACCAGATCATGTTTAATTAATTTATTCATGTTCTTAAAGTTTACATGGCACATTCTTTTATGCCATAGGAAAGACTCATCACTATTTGCTTTAGATAGAAAGCATGAAACTTCTCCAGAGGGAGATGTTTCTTGCAAATCCATCTTGTACATGTTCCCTTTCCTGGGGGCTCTGAGCAGGATATGCTCATGAGGAATGACCACACCAGGCTTGAGAACAATGCACTCATGCTCAGTAAAGAGCATGTTATGACTCTGATCACAAAATTGGGATACACTCAGAAGATTGTACCCAAGCTCCTTAACAAAGTTTACCTTCTCAATGCTGAGCTTACCATTTGTGACCTTGCCCCTTCCAGAAATGTAACCACCTTCATCTCCTCCAAAAGCAACTGGTCCTCCATCAATTCTCTCAAAATTATGGAGTAGAGACCTATTGCCTGTCATGTGCCTGGAACAGCCACTGTCAATTATCCAGACATTCCTGTTTGTCTTGAGCTGTTCCTGCACAAAGAAAATGATTAGTTACATTTGGAAACCCAAGCCTTACTTGTCTTGGGCTCATTAAGTGTAATAGAAGGTAATGCAACAGTAATAGATCCTATGGTTGTACTATGGGGATCTTCAGCTGTTGTTGATGGAGAAACCTCAGTCATTTGGTCTTTCTTAGACTTCCACACCACCTTTGGAGTCTTGGACTTGACCTTCAAAACCTTAGAAGCTTTTGGAACTTCACAAGTTTTGATGACTGATCCTTCGGAAGAATCTACAGTCACTGCAGCAGACTTTCAGTGCTTCGGAAGAACTCCTTTCTTCCGAGACCAACTTTGCTTCCGAAGGTAATTTTCCATTTACCTTCTTCTTTGATTTGGAGCTTCCGAAGGAAACAGACTTTCCTTCCGAAGCTTGAGACTTCTTGAGACTCTTTGAAGTCTTTGTTTTGGTCATGTGGACAGTACTTTTAGGATTGTATGGGCAATCCTTAGCAATGTGAGAAGTACTTTCACACATAACACACAACATTTTCTTCTTCAAAGAAGTCTCCTTTTGAGAGCAAGACTGGCTTTGGTCACATCCCTTCTCCACCTTCATCTTGGTAGATGCTGAGACAGTTCCTTTGGGCTGTGAACTGTTCTTGGAGTTTGATGGTCCAGGCTGTGCAGCAGTGGTACACAGCAGCTCAGTCTTCTTCTTTGTACTGAGATGATTTGAACAAGAACCATGACTCTTAGCTGAGGAGTCTTGGTTGATGTCTTCAGTCCTTACTACTTTGAAACCTGCAGAGATAAAAACTTGTTTCTGCTTAGCATCAAAAGTAGCCTTGATTTCTTGAGCCTTCTTTGCTTTCCTTTTGCTCTTCCTGATCAAGTTCTTTCTCTTGGACTTGGTCATCACAGTTGATTTCTTCTCCTCAGAAGGATAGTGGCCCTTGGAAGAATCCTCTTCTTCACTCTTCTCAGAGGAATTCTTCACTATCACTTCTTCATCATCCTCACTTACAGGATCTATGAGAGGAAGCTCATCTTCACAAGTTCCACACCTAGGAGATCTTACAGACAAGATTGTGTGTGGAGGAGCTATCTCATTTGATCCCAGTCCCTGTCTATTTTGATAACAAACCTTGTTGTGCAGGGATGAGGATATCATGTTCTTGAAGGTCTCTTCTTCAAGAACACTCTTCTCTGCCTTGGCTTTGCTGATCACAAGCTCAGCCTGGCACTCAGTCAACTTAGTGATGAGATCTTGGATCTGAGTTCTAAAATCTGTATGTTCATGTTTTAGTACTGAAATGGTTTTCTCCAAGTCCTCTATCTTTAACTTGTAATCATTTTCAGACTTTCTAAAATCAGATTTTAATATGTTTAATGACTCAAGATCAGATCTCATCTCTAGGTTGTAGGACCTGTATCTATTTACTTTAGCAATGCATTCAGGGGAGCAAAGATGTTCCAATACCTTGGCTTCATCATGGTCAGCCATCAGTGCTTGGTTTGGAGAAGCATCCTCCACCTGAAAACTCCAGTCAAAGCCTCCCTCTTCAACAGCAACAGCAGCATGTTGCTTTGTCTTCTCAGCTTGAGGGGCTTTGTCAGTGTAGTTTGGTCTGGGTTGTGTTTGGCCCCCATTTGCTTTAGGTGCCTTACACTCCCTAGCAAAGTGACCCATAAGGTTACAGTTGTAACACTTAACTTTGCTTTTATCCAGCCCAAACTTACCACTGGTAGCATTGCTTGGAAATCTTCTTCCTGTCCTCTTGTAGAACTTCTTGGCTCTGTGAGTGAGGAGAGCCATCTGCTGAACTATCTCCATGTATTCCAGGTCATCTGGATGGATACAGTCCAGGTCTTCAAGAGTGAAGAGATAATTCCCACAGCTTTCATCTGCAGACACAAAGGCTTGAGAAGAACTTGTCTCTTGGAATGGGCTTCCTTGAGTAAAGTTCTCCCTTGGTGTCTCCGGGAAGGTGATGAAAGGACCCTTTTGTGAGTTGTCAGGGTAGCATATGAGATGATGTTGGGGTTCTATGCTGTCCCTTTCAACCACATGAAGGGCTGAACCCATTTGATTGTTGGAGTTGCCAGATGAACCTTGCATGTTCATCTCCATCTGGTATCCACTGAGAATCCCATACAACTCTGTAAGAGTAAGAGTCTTAAGGTTCTCAGTCCTCTTGATCACCACACAATAGTGTGTCCATTGCCTAGGAAGTGAGGACATGAACTTCCTTACAATGTCCCTGTTCTCAAGAGGAACTCCTCCATCCACTAGGGTATCCACAATCTCAACATACCTGAAGTATTGTTGGGTCATGGTTTCACCTGCTTTGAAGGTGAAATTCTCAAACTGCTGCTTCAGAAGATCTTTCTTGTTCTCCTTGGCTTCAGAGGAGCCTTCATACATCAGCTTCAGTGCATCCCACAGCTGTTTGGCTGTCTTGCACTTCTTAAAACCTCTGTATACAGAGTTTGGGAGAGCAGTCTGAAGAGCAGTCATGGCCTTCCTGTCAATCTCTACTCTTTTTCTATCTTCATCTGAGTAGTTGGCCACATCTTTAGGAATCATACCAGCACCAGTAGCAGAAGGGGGTGCTGGGTATGAAAGGTCCATTCTCAACAGATTCCCACATTCTTGAATCAAGAGACCTGATGAAGCCTTCCATCCTCATGCACCAGGTGTCAAAATCATCAAGAGTGATCAGTGGGGATTTGTTCATGGTTCCAGTCTCCATATCAGTCTTTGAGATGGAAGCCATTTGAAGAGTTTAGCTTTTGTGTGTGTGAGGGATCTTAAGATGGTTAGATCTTATATCAAGAGCCTGGAAAGCTCTGATACCAATTGCAGGACCGTTTAAGGGCTTAAACACAATTACAACACAACAACACAATGAGGAGACTAACTAAACTTTAATCAAACAGTGAACTGGGTAACCAAAGGTGATACAAAGAACACAAGTAAAGCAAGAGACAGAACAAGAGAGTATGGGTTTCAAGGAGGCAGTATATTGCTTTCTCAAGTTCTTTTACAAGTGTTACAAAGCATAAAGAAAGATACAAGAACTTGAAATACTTATACTACAACCTACAGCCGGCTATACTTTGAAAGCCAGCTGGATACAATTGACTAGACACTAACAAAATCAATTGTAGGATCAAAAGGCATATCTGCCTTTTGACCTTGTGACTATGACATGCCATAGCTCACATCCTTATACATTACAAAAAGGATAAAGTACATGAAGTGGAAAGTTACAGACTCAAGACCTCAATGTACAGTTACCAAAAGCAAGGCCCTTTTCACCAACTCATGTAAGTTGGTGACTTTACAGAGATGCAGCGGAAAAGGTGCTTTATGGAACAGTACATCAGATAAAGCATGTGTACTAAAAGTCTTCGGAAGAAATCTGTCTTCATAGGTTGAAGCTTCGGAAGACTTTGTCTCTGAAGCTTCGGAAGACTTCATGTTTGGCTTCGGAAGATATTGGTCTTGGCTTCGGAAGATTTTACACTTAGAGTATTTTCTAATGCTTTGTGTAAAACTTCCGAAGCATTCTTCACTTCAGTACTTAGTGCATGTTGCTGAGACACTAAGGCTGTTTTGGGTTGCATCAGACTTCAGGAATCCTTACACTCACAGAACTAATTTTAACCATTGATTGTTTTGATCAATGGTTATGATTAAACATGTTTATTAAATGTAAATTATTGTTTTATTTTATTGGTTAATTTAAAGAAAATGGTATATTAGTAATCTGTTATATTATTTTCTCTCTCCAATTAGTTAGTAATTAATTAGCTTTATTCTCTCTCCTCTCTCTTATTTCTAAAAATTCATCAATTACATTTGAAAAAAAAAATATTTAAAATTGAGTAAATTAGTATATGTGATGCGTCATAATTAGTATTTGTTTAATCTTTGCATACAGAATTTGATTAGTTTTTTCATTTTTCACGGTGCTTTTTGATTTACATATATGTAAATCTTTAGACTGATCTTCTACTCAAACGTTAATTTTTACATATACATAAATTTTCATATAAATAACCCATTTTTTAAATTGATCTGTTATTTACATATATGAAAAAATATCTTCATACTAGTCATTTAGTTTTCAAACTTACCACTCATTTACATATATGTAACACTTTATCTCATTGTTTTTTTTTCATATACATACAGGTTCTACATATGTGTCAAATAACTATTTACATATATGTAAGTCTTCAACACAAACTTAAACCAAATCATAAACTAAAATTCAAACTAATTAACATAAACACTTAAATCAAAACATAAAGTCACACCCTAAATTTGACCAAACGATCATTGAATTTGTGAGACAATAGATTATTACATTTGTGTACGTAGAAAAAAATATATAGGTAATAAAAAATGTATATGCAAAATTAACAAACCATTTATTTCAATATATGTATAGGTAAAAAAGATAACTGATTATATTTGTTTATGTAACGAAATTGAATGCAAAATTAAATTAAATATATAAAATCATTATTAAAGTATCTTTAATACTTTTTATGAATATATTATGAGAAAATGCCAAGAACCGTCCAAAATCAATGCAAAGTTACGAATAGAAAAAAAACAATTAAAAAATCTCATCCAATTAATGGAAGATAATTGTGTAACTTCCTAAATTAACTATATAGCATTAAAGACTCATATTAAATACATATACTAAAAGACCATACTACCTTTGTTGTATTAATTAAAAATTAATTAAAAAATAAATTAAATAAATAACAATCAATGGTTAGGATGAGTTCTAGCAGTTCTCACGATCTTTAGGAGTCCTAAAAGATCTTGGCCTTACATATATATATATATATATATATATATATATATATATATATATATATATATATATATATATATATATATATGTATATATACATATATATATATATGTCTATGTATCTATATATCTATATAGTATGTCTATCTCTCTCTCTATCTCTCTGTCTCTCTCTCTCTCTCTGTCTCTCTCTCTCTCTCTCTCTCTCTCTCTCTCTCTCTCTCTCTCTCTCTCTCTCTGTCTCTCTCTCTCTCTCCCTCTCTCTCTCTGTCTCTCTCTCTCTCCCTCTCTCTCTCTCTCTCTCTCTCTCTCTCTCTCTCTCTCTCCCTCCCCTCTCTCTCTCTCTCTCTCTCTCTCTCTCCCTCTCTCTCTCTCTCTCTCTCTCTCTCTCTCTCTCTCTCTCTCTCTCTCTTCTCTCTCTCTCTCTCTCTCTCTCTCTCTATCTCTCTCTCTCTCTCTCTCTCTCTCTCTCTCTCTCTCTATCTATATGTATTCTATATATGCAGGCCCGGTGCCGGGTGGTCACTTACAACACAACAACACAAAGAGGAGATTAACCAAACTTAATCAAACAGTAAACTGGATTAACCACAATAATGATGCTAAGAACATAAGTAACAAGTAAGAGAGAGAACAAGAGAACACAAGAAATCTAGGTTTCAAGGATGCAGTATATTACTTTCTCAAGTTCTATTACAAGTGTTACAAAGCATTAAGAAAGATACTAGAGCATGGAATACTTATACTACAACCTACAACCGGCTATACTTTGAAAGCCAGCTGGATACAATTGACTAGACACAAACAAAATCAATTGTAGATTCAAAAGGCATATCTGCCTTTTGACTTGTGACTATGACATGCCATAGCTCACATCCTAATATATTACAAAAAGGATAAAAGTACATAAAGTAGAAAGCATGGACTCAAGACCTCAATGTACAGTTACCAAAAGTATGGACCTTTCACCAACTTATGTAAGTTGGTGTCTTTACAGAGTTGCAGTGGAAAGGTGGTCCAGATTTATGGTAAAGTGCATCAGATAAAGGCATATCCTTAAAAGTCTTCGGAAGAAATCTGTCTTCACTATTTGGCTTCGGAAGACTTTGTCTCTGAAGTTTCGGAAGACTTCACTTTTGGCTTCGGAAGATATTGGTCTTGGCTTCGGAAGATTTTACACTTAGAATATTTCTAGTGCATGGTGTAAAACTTTCGAAGCAATTCTACTTCAGTTCTTTAGTGCATTTCTTGCAGAGAGACTTTGGATGTTTTGGTTTCATCAGACTTATAGGAATCCTTACAAACTCCCCCTAGGCTGATGCTACCAAAACATTTAGAAGATCTTCAGATGTTAGTAGTCTTCAGCACAATGATGACCATACCCTTCTTCATTAGATGGTCAGGATCATTCAGACTTTCATAGTATCTTCTCATCTTAAAGAGATCATGCAGAGGTAAGTTGATTATGTCTTTCCATGTATAGACATTCTCAACACCTTGATCTCTGATTACATGCCATCTTTCTGGATTGGTAGAGAAGGTCCAGGATAAGATGGGTGTCTCAGCTGCAAGAGGAGCCACTTGTATTGGAGTTGATTGAGCTGCCTCTTCATGCACTTCCTCAGGTTGATCTGTCTCAGCCTGAGGTGTAGAGGTAGATGATTTAGGCTTATTCTTCTTAGACTTTGGTTTAGAAGCCATCCTCTTCTTCCTCTTAGAGGACATTAACTGAGAAGACTGATCTGCAGCACCTTGTTGATCATCCTTGTCTTTTTCAGTTGGGTGTTCCTCCCTCACAGGTTCAGAAAGAGAGGGAGTTTGACCCTGCTGTGGATCAGAAGATGAAGCTTGATAAGGCTCAGCAGGAGGTCCGGGTTGTGTTGTCTCAGGTTGTTCAACCTTAACCTCAACTTCAGGTGGGACTTGACTTGGAAGAGAGTGTAAGTCAATCAGCTCTCCACTCTTGATCTTCTGCTTGATTACCCTTATATGCTCATCCATTGTGGATAGAGACATAGGGCCAAGTCTCCTTTCGGAGAATCCATACAGCTTCAAGAAGCTCATCATCCTTTGTTTGTCAGTAGACTTCTTCATACTCTTTTGGATGATGGCTCTTGACTTTGCAGCTTCTTCCCTTAGCTTCTTCTTAGTTGTCTTTCTGTCTTTGACTAACTCAAGCTCAAGTTGTTTTAAGTACTCAAACTCAACATAGTCATAGGACAAGGGAAGAAGCGCATCTGCCTGATAGAAGCCTGTGGCACTCAGGTAGTTGATCATTTTGATCCTATCTTCTTCTTTGTCTACATGAGGTTCTTGTTGAACCACATCTTCTTGTACAGGGCTTTCTTGAACTGGGGAGAGAGTAGGAGCATGCTTGTAGAGTCTTTTCTGTCTCTTCTCCTCCTTGAATTGGAGAAGTAACCTTGCATCCTCTTTTCTTTCATCTCTCTTGACACTTCCATGTCAGCCAGTTCATTTAGTTGTTCTAAGGGGAGAGAAATAATTTCATCTATGTCATAGTTCCTGGTCTGCAGGTAAGTAATCCTAACTGCCCTTAACTCATCATCTTGAGTATTTGGTCTGGGGGCAGCCCTGATTGTAGCTTGCATAAAACCTGAAGACCCAGAGGAACTTTCTCCCCTTAGCTTCCTCTTCCTCTTCCTCTCTCTCTCCTCCTCCTCAATTTCCTCAGGAGTCAAAATCCTTTTCCCTTTGTCATCCACAGACCTTTGTGACTCAGGGTGGATAGAGGTTTGGCCTTCATTGCTTGGTGTAGCATCCATGCTCTGGCCAGAGAGAGGTTGAGAAGCACCTTCACCAGCAGGTGTCTCAGAAGAAATATGGATCTCTGCTGCAGTTGATGATGATGATGAGACAGGGGTCTCAGGTTCTGCCACTGGGCCTTCAGTCAAGGTTTCCCCTATGAAACTAATCTTAGGGTCTGCCTCAACATCCAGTTGACCGATGGCATTACCTGATTGCCTAAGTCTCCTTCATAAGCTGAACACTGTAGTGATCCTGTCTTGGATTCTTTGAGCCAGTCTGTCAGCTTGTCTTGATTTGCTTAGGTTGACAAGTGGCATGTTGACTAGATCCAGACCTTCATAGAAGTTCAAGGTTTGATAATCAAATACTTCTTGTTGCCTTTGAACTCTGTGAAGAATAAGGGCTCTTCTATCAGCATCATACCTCCACCCAATGATGTAGTTTGAAGTTCCTTGAGGTGGGGATGACATAGCCCTTGGTATACCTTCCTCAAAGAGACTCCTGATGATAGAGTCTATAGAGTCCACATTAATGTGAACTTGAGGAAGTTGCTGAGAATGCACAATTGCAAGTGAGGATGGTGAGTCCTCAATGTCCATTCTGTGAAGAACTCCCAGGTTCTGTGGCTGCAATGACTTTCTCCCCCTTTTTGGTAGCATCACCCACTTGCATAGGTGAGCTGGAGGATAGATCAATCACATCCACAGGTTCTTGTGTTCCTGGTTGAGCTCTTCTTAAAGGTCTCCCAACTAGTTTTTCCTTAAGATATGAAATCTCAAGTTGCTGATCGACCCCGTTGTGTAAGGTAGTCACCTGAGATTCAATGTGACTAACCTTAGAGACTAATTAGGAGCATGTTTTTGACAGTTTTTGCACCTTTAGCCTCAGATTCCCCTATTCTTCATCAGAAGAATCATTGGGGGATGAGATGATTGGACCAAAGTCCTCTCTCACCACCAGCTTCATGTTCTTGGCTGCTGGATTTCCTCTGCTCATTAACATTCTCAGTTGAGATGTCAATGGGCTGAGTTGCCATGGTTGAGGTCTTAATAATGTAATCACTTGCAAAAGTGAGAGCCTCTTTCATATGGATATCCTGAACAGGTTCAGAAGTATCCACCTCAGTTATAGGTGACTGATGTGGGCTAGACTGAGGAGACTCAGGAGTGCTCCTCTCTTTGAGTAGGGGAAGAGAAGAGAGACTCATGGTACTCACTAAAACCTAAGTCTTCATCAGTATAAAAGGAAAGGTTGGGAATGGGTTGATTCAATCTAAAGGCTGGGGATGGTAACTGTCCCCTGAAGGTTGTTCACTTGAGTGTTGAGACTCAGAGTGAAGGCTTAAGGCAGTTGGGCTTGTGAGTTCATCAGGGTGAGCATGAGAAACCTCAGCCCTCATAGTTGAAGAAATGGGAGTGGTTTGCTCCTCAGGGGAAGTGGGAGCTCTAGTGTCCACTTCCTCCTGTAAAGGTGAGTATATGGGGACCTGCATAGACTCAATAGCTTGAGCAGGGGTTCGTTTGGACTTTCTTTGGTAGGTGAGGGTTACTTGAGGCTTTTTTAGTGGTAGAGAGGTAGAAGGTGTGGGTTCAACACTAGCTTGTTTTGCTAGGTTGTCACCTTGAGCAATGAGCTCTAACATTTTGGGGATATGGGCTGTTTCCACCCCTGAGAAGCCTACAGTTGGCTTCTTCATGATTTTAAAGATGCCTGGCTTCATCTGTCCCAATTTAAGAATATTATTTGTTTCCCTCAACTGTGAGCCCAGTTCACAGTTGAGAATGTGTTGAACATATCTAAGAAACATATAATATTCTAAGGAGTCCAAGTTAGCAAGCAAATTTGTATAGACAAATTGAGAGTACCTGAACTTGACCCCTTGAACCATTCAATGCACTATGAAGGAGAGATCCTCAGGAATCTGGTCCCACCCTCCATGCTTGTTTGACAAGCTGTGGATAACCACATGGAGTAGGTATTTACACTGGGATGAGACCTTCCCTTTCCTGAAGGTCTTTACAGAGAAATCTCCCTCATAGCCAATCTGCTCAAAGGAATGATTGAGAGCTTCCTTTGGGAAGGACAACTCACCTTCTTCATCATCCAGCTGTAGATGAGTGTTGATGATGGCCGGAGTGATGAAGATTGTCCTCCCTTGCACTGTGGCAGACAGTGCCTTCTCCCCATCCATGATGACCTCTTGGTAGGTCTTTCAAAATTCAAGCAGATGATCCTCATAGATTAGGGAGGTGAAGTAATTTTATAAAGCTAAGAACTGGCAAATCTCTGAGAAACTTTCATCTTTCTTGGAGCTTAATAGAGCAACCTGATTGTGTTGCCTGTGAAGTTGCATGGAGAAATCTGGGTTGTTTCTGCGGTTAAGGTTGGCCATTTGAGAAGCTTAAGGATGAAAAAGGTGAAAAGCAAAGGCGGTTTGGGAATTAGGTCTGAGGAATAGTAGAATTGAAGAAGATAGTGAGGGAGAGGGGGAACCGTTGGGTATTTATGTGAAAAGGATTTGAATCAAAGTTAATGAAAGAGGATAAACTTTGAAATTCGAATGTCGGTCCCACCTCTGAAAAAGTAGTTTCCTTTTGCTCAAAAAGTAGTTTTCTTGGAATTCGAAAAGCTTTCGAAGGTAAATTATCTTCGGAAGTTTTAATGAAAAAGCTTCCGAAGCTAAAATGACTTCGGAAGATTTTCCTGAGGATCTTGAAAATTTTGCTTCGGAAGAGAAATAAACACTTGAATGCTTTGTATATAAAACAACAAAGCTTCCGAGAGTTAATTTTGCTTCGGAAGAAAAAAGTCCTTAAAAACAAATAAGTGTCTGAGACAAGTATTTAAGCTTCGGAAGATAGATTGAGACTTCTTCCAAAGGTAAAATTTCTTAGACAATTATTTATTTTGAAGACATGATTTTCTTCCGAAGGTAAAAATATATCTTCCGAAGGATCGGAAAATTTTCAAGAATCTAAGGAAAGTCTTCAAAAAGGATTTGATATCCAAAGAAAACATGAGCTTATGAAAGTGATGAACTAGACAACTTAGGACACACATATTTTAAGAAATAATTAGAATTAGTTTTAAGAAAAGATCTACTCAAAGTTAATCATCCCAATAGCTGATATTAGATATTTAAATCTTTGTTCATTAAAAGCTTTTGTAAACAGATCAGCATATTGTTCATCTGTATGAACTTTGACTAGTTTAATTAATCCCTTTTCATAGTTATCTCTTATTAAATGATACCTGATATTGATGTGTTTGGTCCTTGAGTGCTGCACAGGGTTCTCAGTGATAGAGATAGCACTATTGTTGTCTATGTGGATAGGAGTCTCCTTGAAGTTAAATCCATAGTCCAGCATCTGATTTTGAATCCAAAGCACTTGAGCACAACAACTTGCAGCAGCAATGTATTCAGCCTCAGCAGTTGATGCAGACACACAGGATTGTTTCTTGCATTGCCATGAGACAACCCTTCCACCAAGGAATTAACATCCCCCAGATGTAGACTTTGCAGTCATGTTGCAACCACCATAATCACTATCTGTATAAGCATACAGATTGAAGTCAGGATTCTTTGGATACCATAAACCAAGTGTTGAAGCACCTTTGAGGTATCTTAAAATCCTTTTGACAGTGATTAGGTGAGAAATCTTAGGGTTGGCTTGATATCTTGCACAAATACATGTAGCAAACATGATATCAGGCTTGCTAGCTGTAAGATACATAAGAGAACCAATCATAGCCCTATATAAGTGTTCATCTACACACTCCCCCTCAAGATCAGGTCCAAGGGAGTGGTTTCTGGCTATGGGTGTCTTAGCAATCTTACAATTAGTCATGTTGAACCTGTTGAGTATGTCCTGAACATACTTTGACTGACTTATGAAGATGCCATCATTAACTTGCTTCACTTGAATTCCCAGAAAGAAATTGAGTTCTCCCATTGCACTCATTTCAAATCTGTCTTTTATCAGCTTCTCAAAGTCTTTGCAGAGCTTTAGATTAGTTGAACCAAAGATGATGTCATCTACATACACTTGAACTAGTAATAAGTCATTTCCCTATCCCTTGATGAAGAGAGTTCCATCTATAGTACCTCTCCTGTATCCATGTTTACAAAGATACTCAGACAGTGTCTCATACCACTTCCTGGGTGCCTGATGTAGCCCATAAAGAGCTTTGTCAAGCTTGCAAACATAATCAGGATGATCAGGGTCTACAAAGCCAAGTGACTGTTTGACATACACCTCTTCATCAATCACTCCATACAGAAAATCACACTTCACATCAAGTTGAAAGACCTTGAAGTTCTTGGATGCAACAAATGCCAGGAACATCCTAACAGCTTCTAATCTTGCTACATGAGCAAAGACATAAGTGTAGTCAATCCTTTCTTCTTGTGTGTATCCTTGAACAACTAGTCTTGCCTTGTTCTTGATAATAATGCCTCTATCATCCTTCTTATTCCTAAACACCCATTTGGTTCCAATAGTAGTCTTCCCATGAGGAAGAGAACAAAGGTTCCAAACTTTTTGCCTTTTGAATTGAAGCAACTCTTGTTGCATAGCTTCAACCCAACTTCCATCCTTTAGAGCCTCATCAACTTTCTTTGGCTCTATCTGGGATAAGAAACAAGAGTGAAGACAAACATTTGCTTCATGGGTTTGTCCTCTTGTTCTTACCCCTGTGACAACATCTCCAATGATGTTTGTGGTGGGGTGAGACTTGTGGATCCTAAGCTGAGGGATCATAGCAAGTTGCTGAGAAAGATCCAAATTTGAGAAATTTAGATCTGGCATAGATGATTCACCCTCCACATTACCACACTTATCAAGATTGACTTGATCCAATGAGTGTGTGACATCATTAATGTTGTCATCTATGGTGTGGTTATTAGTATCAAGAAATTCCTGATCACTTTCACGATCACCATTGTTGTCTTCCACAATTGAGGTATCTTTATCTGGTTGTGGAGCCTCTGAGCTGGAATTTGAAGGCACCCCAGATGTATCAGCTGAATTTGTCATTGTAGTGCTGATAGAAACCTCATTTGCTGAAGTAGTTCTAACTTGAGCTGAAGATGTATTAGTTGAAGGTCTTCCTAGCTCAAATCTTGGATCAGGATCACCTGTATTTAAATTTTCTGCAGATCCTGAAACATTCTCATAAGATTTGTTAAAACAGTTGGTAACTAAATCAAGATCAAATAGCCAATCAGGACCAGAACCAACCACACAGGGTGTGTGTTCATTGAAAGTCACATTGGCTGACTCCTCAACAATTCTAGTTATGAGATTGTATACTCTATAAGCCTTAGCTTGGGAAGAGTATCCAATGAAGTGTCCATTATCTGATTTCTCAGCAAACTTGGCAATTTGATCTTTGGTGTTCAAGATGGTGCAAGGACATTCAAATGACCTGAGAAAACCAATGAAAGGTTTTCTCTTGTGCCAAAGTTCATAAGGAGTCTTACCATGTGTCTTAACTACTAAAACTCTGTTTTGCACATAGCAAGCAGTATTTACTGCCTCTGCCCAGAAGGTGATAGGTAGTTTAGAGTCAGACAACATAGTTCTTGCAGCTTCAATTAGTGTCCTGTTTCTCCTCTCAGCAACACCATTTTGCTGAGGAGTCCTGGGAGCATTATATTGTCTTGTAATACCTTTTTCATCACAAAATGTATCAAGGATTTGATTCTTGAATTCAGTCTCTTGATCACATCTTATGGTTTTGACCTTTTGATCACTTTGATTCTCAATTTTTAAGATGAAATTCTTCAGAATCTCAGGGGTCTCATCCTTAGTTCTAAGAAAGAAAACCCAAGTGAATCTTGTAAAATCATCTGTGATCACCAAACAATAAGAGGTCCTTCCTAGACTCATTACACTGGTGGGGCCAAAGAGATCCATATGTAATAAGTGTAGGGGAGTAGTGATGGAGTTCTTTTCCTTAGGCTTGTGAGATACCTTATGTTGCTTCCCTTTCAGGCATGCAACACAATGATCATCACTTGTAAACTCTTTCTTTGGCATTCCAGTTACCAAATCATGTTTAGTTAGTTTATTCATGTTCTTAAAGTTTACATGGCACATTCTTTTATGCCATAGGAAAGACTCATCACTATTTGCTTTAGACAGAAAGCATGAAACTTCTCTAGAGGGAGATGTTTCTTGTAAATCCATCTTGTACATGTTTCCTTTCCTGGGGGCTCTAAGCAGGATGTGCTCATGAGGAATGACCACTCCAGGCTTGAGAACAATGCACTCATGCTCAGTAAAGAGCATGTTATGACTCTAATCACAAAATTAGGATACACTTAGAAGATTGTACCCAAGCTCCTTGACAAAGTTTACCTTTTCAATGCTGAGCTTACCATTTGTGACCTTGCCCCTTCCAGAAATGTAACCACCTTCATCTCCTCCAAAAGCAACTGGTCCTCCATCAATCCTCTCAAAGTTATGGAGTAGTGACCTATTGCCTGTCATGTGCCTGGAACAACCACTATCAATGATCCAGACATTCTTGTTTGTCTTGAGCTGTTCCCGCACAAAGAAAATGATTAGTTACATTTGGAAACCCAAGCCTTATTTGTCTTGGGCTCACTAAGTATAATAGAAGGTAATGCAACAGTAATAGATCCTATGGTTGTGCTAGAAGGATCTTGAACTGTTGTTGATGGAGAAACTTCAGTCACTTGGTCTTTCTTAGACTTCCACACCACCTTTGGAGTCTTGAACTTGACCTTCAAAACTTCGGAAGCTTTTGGGACTTCGGAAGTTTTGATGACTGAACCTTTGGAAGATTCTGCAGTCACTGCAGCAGACTTCAGTGCTTCGGAAGAATTCCTTTCTTCCGAGACCAACTTCTCTTCCGAAGGTAATTTTCCATTTGCCTTCTTCTTTGATTTGGAGCTTCCGAAGGAAACAGACTTTCCTTCTGAAGCTTGAATCTTCTTGAAACTCTTTGAAGTCTTTGTCTTGGTCATATGGACAATACTTTTAGGATTGTATGGACAATCCTTAGCAATGTGAGAGGTAGTTTCACACATGACACACAACATTTTCTTCTTCACAAGAGTCTCCTTATGAGAGCAAGACTGTCTTTGGCCACATCCCTTCTCCACCTTCATCTTTGCAGATACTGAGACAGTTCTTATGGACTGGGAACTGTTCTTGGAGTTTGATGGTCCAGGCTGTGCAGCAGTGGCACACAGCAGATCAGTCATCTTCTTGGTACTGAGATGATTTGAACAAGAACCAGAACTCTTAGCTGAAGAGTTTTGGTTGATGTCTTCAGTCTTTACTACTTCAAACCCTGCAGAGATAAAAACTTGTTTCTGCTTAGAGTCAAAAGTAGCCTTGATCTCTTGAGCCTTCCTTGCTTTTCTTTTGCTCTTCCTGATCAAGTTCTTTCTCATTGACTTGGCCCTTCTTAGAATCCTCCTCTTCACTATTCTTAGAGGAATTCTTCACTATCTCTTATTCATCCTCTTCACTTATAGGATCTATGAGAGGAAGCTCATCTTCATAAGTTTCACACCTAGGAGATTTTCCATCCTCCTGATTACCACATAATAGTGTGTCCATTGCCTAGGTGTAACACCCGGATATTTATTATCTTGAAGCCGGCGAAGAAAGAAAAGGAAATAAAGCCCAAAGTCGAGGGACCAAACTTGCCAACGAAGAAAAGTCAGGAAATGAGGTGATATTAGTGGGGAGAGGGCAGCCAACTCTCCCCCATTACCCCCACATTTCAGCCAACATAGAGAGGAGAAGAGAGAAAGGAGAATAAAAAGAGAAAAGAGAGTGTTTCGGGTGATTCGGGTGGCCAAACTCGTTGTGTAGTAAGCCAAATCGAAGCCCTTGACGTTGTGCTCGTTTGTGTGAGTTCTAGGACCCCACTTTTACTTGTTTTCAACCGATTTTAGGGCTGGAAAATGTTAAAACCCGTTTTTAGTGTGAGTATGTGTTTGACCCATTTGGGTGTGATGTGTGTGATGTGTTTTGTGTATGTTTCTGGGCTTGTGTGGGCTTGTATGGTGTTATGGTATGCATCCCTAAGGTCCAGGAGGGTTAATTTAGGCTTAGAATGGGTTTGGATGAGCTTGGAGGCCGAAAATGGCAGATTGGGTTCGGGATGAACTCCATTCTGCATCAGCTAGGGCTAGGCGACCGAATGGAGGCCATACGGCCGAATGAGAGGTGATTGAAGGTCATTCGCACGATTGGGATTCATTCGCACGATTGAGGGTTCAATCGCACGAAGGTTTCAGTCGCACGACTGGGAGTCCAATCGCATGGGGAGTCATGCGACTGAGGGTTCAGTCGCATAAGTGCTTAGTCGCATGAGTTCATTCGCATTAGGTCAATCGCATAGGAGCCCATTCGCATTAGTTCCATCCGCATGAGGTCCATACGCACGAGTGGATGTCCATTCGCATAGATGTTCATCCGCCTGAGTCCAATCGCATGATGTTCAGTCGCATGAAGGCCATGCGACTGAAGGGTGTCCATACGCACGAATAGAGCTGTTGCACCCGAAGGAAAGTGTTGTTAGACTTCTGGCTTTCGGGGGAAAGTGCAGATGTAAGTTTTGACGTAAAGGTTCTCGTAAGAGCATGTAAGATAACTGTTATGGCCTTAGAAAGCATGTAGGGCATGATGATGATGATGTTGCATGTTTATGCATGATATGTATGTATGATGTTGCCCTGTATGAAGTGATGTTGATGCATGTTAATATTCCCTTGTATGTTGTATCTTATCTTTCCTATGGCTTTACGTATTATGCTATGAATGAAATGAAGTATTATGTAACGTAAAGTGGAAAGAAATGAACGTCTTACGTGCATCGGATAACGGGTCCTTCTTTGTGATTGACCACTAATGTAGAACCTCTACCGCTTACCCCTAGTACTGTGGCATACGTTTAGCTGTTCATTTATTGACTTCGGCCCAGTAGCTATGACTGATGGTTACTCCTAGTACCATGGCATACGTTTAGCTGTTCATTTATTGACTTCGGCCCGATAGCTAAGACTAATCGGGGTGTAGCATATGGTATTGGTACGGATGATGCACGATGCGCAAGTAAAGTTAAATGGAACGAATGAACGAATGAATGAATGAAGAAGATAATAATGATATTATCTATGCGTACGTATGATGTGTGATCATGCCAAAGTAACGAATGGTTTTATATGAAAGTAAAGTATGTTTTATAATAAAACTAGAACTCACTCAGCAACGCTGACTTTTTTATGTTTTCCAGTTGGCAGGTAATGATTGCTGAGGATGGCACGGCAAGGCTACTCGGCTATTTTTGGGATGACATCCATTTATATATCTTTTGTAATGTAATCCAAACATGTATTTTGTAACCGGATAATGATGTATTATTTGGCAAAAGTGTTTATAATGAAACGAGATGTCATTTTTGAATGTTTCCGCTGCAATGTTTTCTTAAGGCAAATGTAATTATATGTTTTATGTGCGATGAATGACCAACTGTAGGCGCCCCGGGAATGGGGCCTTACAAGTTGGTATCAGAGCCAAAGTTTAAGTGAAATGGGTAAATTTTCAAAATAAACCTTAACTTAAACTGAGAATGGGACGAAAGGGGAATGGGATGCCAAACTAAGTAGCTGCGTGCCATCAGGTATTTTCTTAAAGTTAACCGGTTTTATGTGCGCATGGTATTTGGTTATGTGTTGTATGTAGATTTAAATACTGATGTAGTCAGGACAGGTAATACTTGGGGTATGAAGAGTAAAGTAAGTGGCTAATCACAACTAGCCACTGTAATTGGGGACTTACTATACTTGACATAAACTGAGTTGTTTCCTTGAATGACCGTGTTGGTGTTTGAATCTTTAAGTGTGAGTTAGAGAATGGCTGGAGGTAGATCTTCTAAAGCATCTAGGGGTGGAGGCCGTGGCGGGCCTGATGTTGAGCCGCAACCCAAGAGAGGAAGACCAAGGGTCGAGAAGGTGGTTCCTGAAGAACCAGAGACTCCTCATCCAGAAGCTGGGGATGAGAGTGCAAACCTGAGGGCCTCGATAAAGGAGGCTGTTGTTGAAGAAGTACACGAGGTCATGCAGACAATCTTACCGTCTGTGGTGACCGAAGTCATTAAGGCGGTGAAGGAAGGAGAAAGAAAGGAGAGATACGGGCCTTCGGGGGAACGAGAGCAGCCGGAGCCTGAAACGATTTCCTCCGATAACGAAGACGAGGAAGAGGAAGAGGAGCCTGTGCGAGAAGTGGCACGAGGCTGTAACTACGGGGTGTTTATGAGATGCAAGCCCCCTACTTTTGACGGTAATGGCAATGCTGCTGCTGCTCACCGATGGGTGAGAGAAATGGAGGCTGTTCTCGACATCAGCGAGTGCCGGGAAGATCAAAAAGTAAAGTTTGCCACTCATTCATTTGTGGACTCGGCACTATGCTGGTGGGACAACATTGTCCAAGCGGAGGGTAATCGGGCAATCGGGAGAATGAGGTGGCCCGAACTGAAAAAGATGGTGATTGAGGAGTTCTGTCCTCACAGGGAGATGGATAAGATTGAGAGGGAGTTCCTGCAGCAGGAGGCGGGATCCATGACACACCAGCAATACACTACCAAGTTCAACGAGATGGCACGGTTGGTGCTGGATCAGGTGACGCCTCTTTCTCGGAAGATCAAGAGGTACATTCAGGGTTTACCGATGGATGTTCGCCGGCATAATGATCGCCGCCCGGCCAAGTACGTTTAGGTCGGCGGTCGATTTGGCTGGAAGACTTTATGATGAGAGGGAAGTGGTGGTGGCTGAAGCGAATAGGAAGGATGGTGGTGATCGAAACTGGAACAGGAAGAGGTTTGGTCGGGGTGATGCCTCGACGGGTAACAAAAAGGCACGGGTGGATGACCGCCGCGTGGCCGCACCGGGTGCGGGATCAAGGAGGTGTGGTAAGTGTGGAAAGGAGCATGCGGGAGAATGTAGGCTGGGTTTGGATGTGTGCTTCAAGTGTGGGAAGACTGGGCATATGGCAAAGGATTGCCTGTCAGGCAAATGCTTTAACTGTGGGGAAATTGGTCATATGAGCAGGGATTATAAGAAGCCGAGGGCTGAGAGTTCAGGGGCGAAGAGGACGGGAGGTGATGGACCGAGGGCGAGCGCCAGGGCATTCACCATGACACAAGAGGAGGCTAGGACGGACCCTGACGTTGTGTCCGGTACGTTTCTGGTGAGCCAAACTTTAGCTTCTTTGTTATTTGATTCTGGTGCTAGTAATAGTTTTATATCTGCTGCTTTCTGTGCTAAGCTGCCTGTTAGTAGTAGACGTCTTGATGCGCCCTTTGATGTAGAAACTGCCATAGGTAAGTCTACCAGGATTTCTGAGATGATAGAGAATTGTGATGTGGAACTCGAGGGTCATAAGTTTCCTGTTAGACCGTTCGTGATGGCCTTAGGTGGTTTTGATTTGGTTCTTGGGATGGATTGGTTAGCGGACTTTGAGGCGAATATTGTGTGTCGCAAGAAGATGATTCGGTTGTTGGCGCCTGACGGTAGTTCAGGGACGGTGTATGGTGATCGGGTTACTACGATTCCGAAGGTGATCTCGATGGCAGTGGCGGGAAAGTGTATGAGGCGTGGATGTAGTGCCTACTTGGCCTATGGAAAGGATGTGGATACGCCAACACCACAACTAGCTGATGTACCGGTTGTGTGTGACTTTCCAGATGTGTTCGCAGAAGACTTATCAGGAGTGCCACCTGACAGGGAAATTGAATTTCAGATTGATCTGATACCGGGTGCCCAACCTGTCGCCAAGGCACCGTATCGGTTGGCTCCGACCGAGATGAAAGAGTTGATGGAGCAGTTGCAAGAGCTGCTTGATAAGGGGTTCATTAGACCGAGTATCTCTCCTTGGGGTGCTCCGGTCCTGTTTGTAAAGAAGAAGGACGGTAGTATGAGGATGTGCATCGACTACCGCGAGCTGAACAAGTTGACAGTGAAGAACCGATACCCCTTACCGAGGATAGATGATTTGTTCAATCAGCTTCAGGGTGCCAGTTGATTTTCGAGAATAGATCTTCGATCTGGTTATCATCAGTTGAAGGTGAAGGAGCAGGATATTCCTAAAACAGCTTTCCGTACGCGCTATGGTCACTACGAGTTTCTTGTCATGTCTTTTGGCTTGACCAACGCGCTAGCTACTTTTATGGATTTGATGAACCGTGTGTGTCGGCCTATGTTGGATAAATCAGTGATCGTGTTTATTGATGATATCCTGATTTACTCGAGGAGCGAAGCAGAGCACGCCGGTCACATTCGGGAAGTTCTAGAGACATTGAGAAGGGAGAAGTTGTATGCTAAATTCTCCAAGTGCGCGTTCTGGTTGCGCGAAGTTCAGTTCTTGGGTCACGTGGTGAATCCTGACGGGATTATGGTGGACCCGGCAAAAGTAGAGGCTGTTATGCAATGGAAGTCACCAAAGACGCCATCCGAGATTCGTAGTTTCTTGGGTTTGGCGGGTTATTATAGAAGATTTATCCAGGACTTCTCCAAGATTGCCTCTCCACTAACTAAGTTGACCCGAAAAGATGTGAAGTTCGTATGGGGTCAAGCTCAAGAGAAGGCGTTTTAAGAATTGAAAGCGAGATTGACTCAAGCTCCTGTTCTGTCATTACCCGATGGAAGTGAAGATCTGGTGGTTTATTCCGATGCTTCTTACTCGGGGTTGGGGTGTGTGTTAATGCAGAGAGGAAAGGTTATAGCCTACGCATCCCGACAGTTGAAGGTTCATGAGGTCAATTATCCTACTCATGACTTGGAGCTGGCAGCCGTGGTCTTTGCATTAAAGATTTGGAGGCACTATCTTTACGGAACGAAGTGCACCATATTCACCGACCACAAGAGTCTGAAGTACTTCTTTGAGCAGAAGGATCTGAACATGAGGCAGAGACGGTGGTTGGAACTGATAAAGGATTATGATTGTGAAATCCACTACCATCTGGGCAAGGCCAACGTGGTGGCTGATGCCCTTAGCCGGAAAGAGAGGCCCGAGCCGATTCGGGTGAAAGCCTATCAGTTGATCATGACCTCCGATGTGATGAAGCAGGTTAAAGAGTTTCAAGATGAGGCATTGAAAGAAGATCATCTTAACTCTGAAAGAATGAGAGGTCTGGTTGGGGAATTGGGTGAAAACACGCTCGGTGTTAGAACCCGATTCGATCGTGTGTGGATTCCTCGTTTTGGGGATCTACAGGGGAAGATAATGGATGAAGCTCACAAGACTCGGTACTCCATTCATCCTGGTGCCACGAAGATGTACCATGATATGAAGAAAGATTATTGGTGGCCGGGTATGAAGCGCGATGTGGTGGAGTATGTGAGTAAGTTCCTTACTTGCTTACAGGTGAAGGCCGAGCATCAAAAGCCGTATGGGAAGATACAACCTTTGGATATACCGGAATGGAAGTGGGAGCATATCACCATGGATTTCATTACAAAGCTACCGCGTACCCCGAAAGGGTACGATGCCATATAGGTGATAGTTGATCGCTTGACGAAGAGTGCTCACTTCCTACCTACCCGCGAGACGTATTCATCAGAGAGGTTGGCTGATCTGTTCATCAAGGAAATTGTAACTCGTCATGGTGTGCCGGTGTCTATTATGTCGGATCGCGACACCCGGTTTACATCTAAATTTTGGAAGAAGTTCCACGACGCTATGGGGACGAGGTTACATATTAGCACGGCTTATCATCCCCAGATTGATGGTCAGTCAGAAAGGACCATTCAGACGCTGGAAGACATGCTTCGGGCATGTGTGATTGATTTTGGTGGAAGTTGGGACGACCACCTACCGTTAGCCGAATTCTCATACAACAACAGCTATCATGCCAGCATTGGTATGCCTCCATATGAGATGCTATACGGTAGGAGATACAGAACACCCGTTTGTTGGGGTGACATTGGTTAGAAAGAATTGGGAAGCGTCGAGGTAATCGAGGCTACGACTGAGAAGCTTGAGAAGATCAAAGCCTTCATGAAGGCAGCCAAAGATAGACAGAAGTCGTGTGCGGATAAAGAACGCAGGGCGATTGAGTTCTAGGTGGGTGACCGGGTTATGTTGAAGGTCTCACCTTGGAAGGGTATCATTCGCTTCCGAAAGCGGGGCAAATTGAGCCCGAGGTATATAGGCCCTTTCCGAATCATCGCTCGGGTAGGAGAGGTGGCCTATAGACTGGAGTTACCGGATGAGTTAAGTGGAATTCACCCGACATTCTATGTATCTCATCTAAGGAAGTGCTTAGCTGATGAAGATATTCCACTGGAGGATATCGAGGTAGACGAACGGCTCAATTATGTGGAGCAACCAGTGGCAATCATCGATCGAAAAGAGAAAAGGCTGAGAAATAAAGTGGTTCCTATTGTGCGTGTACAGTGGAAGCATAGGAAGGGATCCGAGTCAACGTGGGAGACTGAGGAAGAAATGAGACAACATTATCCATGTTTGTTCAAAGAATAACAGGTTTCGGGGACGAAACCTATTTAAGGGGGGTGACTTGTAACACCCGGATATTTATTATCTTGAAGCCGGCGAAGAAAGAAAAGGAAATAAAGCCCAAAGTCGAGGGACCAAACTCGCCAACGAAGAAAATTCGGGAAATGAGGTGATATTAGTGGGGAGAGGGCAGCCAACTCTCCCCATTACCCCCACATTTCAGCCAACATAGAGAGGAGAAGAGAGAAAGGAGAAGAAAAAGAGAAAAGAGAGTGTTTCGGGTGATTCGGGTGGCCAAACTCGTTGTGTGGCAAGCCAAATCGAAGCCCTTAACGTTGTGCTCGTTTGTGAGTTCTAGGACCCCACTTTTACTTGTTTTCAACCGATTTTGGGGCTAAATGTTAAAACTCGTTTTTAGTGTGAGTATGTGTTTGACCCATTTGGGTGTGATGTGTGTGATGTGTTTCGTGTATGTTTCCGGGCTTGTGTGTGCTTGTATGGTGTTATGGTATGCATCCCTAAGGTCCAGGAGGGTTAATTTAGGCTTAGAATGGGTTTGGATGAGCTTGGAGGTCGAAAATGTCAGATTGGGTTTGGGATGAACTCCATTCTGCATCAGCTAGGTCTAGGCGACCGAATGGAGGCCATACGGCCGAATGAGAGACGATTGAAGGTCATTCGCACGATTGGGATTCATTCGCTCGATTGAGGGTTCAATCACACGACTAAGGTTTCAGTCGCACGACTGGGAGTCCAATCGCATGGGGAGTCATGCGACTGAGGGTTCAGTCGCATAAGTGCTTAGTCGCATGAGTTCATTAGCATTAGGTCAGTCGCATAGGAGCCCATTCGCATTAGTTCTATCCGCATGAGGTCCATACGCACGACTGGATGTCCATTCGCATAGATGTTCATCCGCCTGAGTCCAATCGCATGATGTTCAATCGCATGAAGGCCATGCGACTGAAGGGTGTCCATACGCACGAATAGAGCTGTTGCACCCGAAGGAAAATGTTGTTAGACTTCTGGCTTTCGGGGGAAAGTGCAGATGTAAGTTTTGACGTAAAGGTTCTCGTAAGAGCATGTAAGATAACTGTTATGGCCTTAGAAAGCATGTAGGGCATGATGATGATGTTTTTGCATATTTATGCATGATATGTATGTATGATGTTGCCCTGTATGAAGTGATGTTGATGCATGTTAATGTTCCCTTGTATGTTGTATGTTATCTTTCCTATGGCTTTACGTATTATGCTATGAATGAAATGAAGTATTATGTAACGTAAAGTGGAAAGAAATGAAACGTCTTGCGTGCATCGGATAACGGGTCCTTCTTTGTGATTGACCACTAATGTAGAACCTCTACCGCTTACCCCTAGTACTGTGGCATACGTTTAGCTGTTCATTTATTGACTTCGGCCCAGTAGCTATGACTGATGGTTACTCCTAGTACCGTGGCATACGTTTAGCTGTTCATTTATTGACTTCGGCCCGGTAGCTAAGACTAATCGGGGTGTAGCATATGGTATTGGTACGGATGATGCCTGATGCGCAAGTAAAGTTAAATGGAACGAATGAACGAATGAATGAATGAAGAAGATAATAATTGTATTATCTATGCGTACGTATGATGTGTGATCATGCCAAAGTAACGAATGGTTTTATATGAAAGTAAAGTATGTTTTATAATAAAACTAGAACTCACTCAGCAACGCTGACTTTTATATGTTTTCCAGTTGGCAGGTAATGATTGCTGAGGATGGCACGGCAAGGCTACTCGGCTCTTTTTGGGATGGCATCCATTTATATAGCTTTTGTGATGTAATGCAAACATGTATTTTGTAACCGGATAATGATGTATTATTTGGCAAAAGTGTTTATAATGAAACGAGATGTCATTTTTGAATGTTTCCGCTGCAATGTTTTCTTAAGGCAAATGTAATTATATGTTTTATATGCGATGAATGACCAACTATAGGCGCCCTGGGAACGGGGCCTTACACTAGGAAGTGAGGACATGAACTTCCTTACAATGTCTCTATTTTCAAGAGGAACTCCTCCATCCACAAGGGTATCCACTATCTCAACATACCTGAAGTATTGCTGAGTCATGGTTTCACCTGTTTTGAAGGTGAAGTTTTCAAACTGCTGCTTCAAGAGATCCTTCTTGTTCTCCTTTGCTTCAGAGGAGCCTTCATACATCAGTTTTAGTGCATCCCACAGCTGTTTAGCTGTTTTGCACTTCTTGAAACCATTGTACACAGAGTTTGGAAAGGCAGTTTGAAGAGCAGTCATGGCTTTTCTATCAATCTCTACTCTCTTTCTATCTTCATTAGAGTAGTTAGCCACATCTTTGGGGATCATACCAGCACCAGTAGCAGAAGGAGTGCTGGGTATGAAAGGTCCATTTTCAACAGACTCCCACATTCTTGAGTCTAGAGACCTGATGAAACCTTCCATTCTCATACACCAGGTATCAAAGTCATCAAGAGTGATCAGTGGGGACTTGTTCATGGTTCCAGTTTCCATATCAGTCTTTGAAATATATGCCATTTGAAAGTTTAGTATTTGTGTGTGTGAGGGATCTTAAGATGGTGAGATCTTATATCAAGAGCCTGAAATGCTCTGATACCAATTGCAGGACCGGTGAAGGGTGGTCACTTACAACACAACAACACAAAGAGGAGATTAACCAAACTTAATCAAACAGTAAACTGGATTAACCATAATAATGATGCTAAGAACACAAGTAACAAGTAAGAGACAGAACAAGAGAACACAAGAAATTGGGTTTCAAGGATGTAGTATATTGCTTTCTCAAGTTCTATTACAAGTGTTACAAAGCATTAAGAAAGATACTAGAACATGGAATACTTATACTACAACCTATAGCCGGCTATACTTTTAAAGCCAGCTGGATACAATTGGCTAGACACAAACAAAATCAATTGTAGAATCAAAAGGCATATCTGCCTTTTGACTTGTGACTATGACATGCCATAGCTCACATCCTAATATATTACAAAAAGGATAAAGTACATAAAGTAGAAAGCATGGACTCAAGACCTCAATGTACTGTTACCAAAAGTATGGACCTTTCACCAACTCATGTAAGTTGGTGACTTTACAGAGTTGCAGCGAAAAGGTGGTCTAGCTTTATGGTAAAGTACATCAGATAAAGCATATCCTTAAAAGTCTTCGGAAGAAATCTGTCTTCACTATTTCGCTTCGGAAGACTTTGTCTCTGAAGCTTCGGAAGACTTCACTTTTGGCTTTGGAAGATATTGGTCTTGGCTTCGGAAGATTTTACACTTAGAATATTTCTAATGCATGGTGTAAAACTTCCGAAGCAATTCTACTTCAGTTCTTTAGTGCATTTCTTGCAGAGAGACTTTGGATGTTTTGGTTTCATCAGACTTATAGGAATCTTTACAATATATATATAAATGTATATATATATATATATAATATCTATATATATATCTATGTTATATATATATATATATGTTATATATATATTATATATATATGTCTATATATATGTTATATATATGTATATCTATGTCTATATATATGTATATATATATATACATACATATATCTATATATATATATATATATATATATATATATTCCTCTATCCTCCATTTAAATCTCTGTTCTATCTATCTCTATCTCTCTCTCTTCTCTCTCTCTATCTCTGCTCTGTCCTCTCTGTCTATCTCTCTGCTCTGTCTCTCTCTGTCTGTATCTCTCTCTCTCATGTCGCTCTAGTTCTCTCTATCTCTCTCTCTCTCTCTCTCTATCTCTCTCTCTCCTATCTCTCTGTCTCTCTCTGTCTCTCTGTGTCTTTGTCTCTCTCTCTCTCTCTCTATGTCTCTCTCTGTCTCCTCTCTCTCTCTATCTCTCTCCTCTCTCTCTCTCTCTCTCTCTCTCTATTATCTATCTCTTCTCTCTATCTCTCTCTCTCTCTCTCTCTCATATATATATTTGTGTGTGTGTGTGTCCTCGGTCATTTCCCCCAACTTCCCCGGAAACTTAACGTTTATCCACCCTAAGGACCAATCATGTTATGGTATAGTAAAAAGTTGAGACCAATGATGTAATTTTTCAAAAGTTGGGACCAATAATGCAATTGACATAACACAGGGACGAATCGTGTAATTAACTCCAAATAGAAAAAGAAGCTGAAATCTAAAGTAATATTGTAGTGAAACAATTTTTGACAGTTCATCCACCTTAGATGTTCCTATGTATGTACCTTCGAAGATTTATATGTACCCATGACTAAGAGACACGTCTTTTCGAACATAATTTGTCCTGTTTATGTCTATACATATGTTTGAATATGTCCTCTTATTCTCTTTATACAATCAAGATTTCAACATATACAATTTGAATGGACATGAACAACACTATATCATTATTGGGCCGTCCTGCCACATGTCATTATTAGATTGAACCAAATTTATTATGATAGTTTGATATTATTATATTTCATGGTGATGATTACATTTTAGCCAATCAAAAAAAGAAATGTCAAATAGAGATAAAGGTCGTTATTCGTTGTTATTTATTTTTCTCACAAAACTTGTTGAAAAAGTCAAAAACCAACGTCGCCCACCATGCAACCCCCAATAAGGGCGTGTGTTGGCATCGGCCTCCCCCCCTTTCTCATCGTGCCGAAACCAACGTCACCGCAAGTCGTTGATTTCACTATTACACCCACTGTCATCGGAGAAGGGACGAATGTAGTAGAGGTTTGTCGTCGGGCGGAAGACACAACAGTCCAAGAAGCGAATAAGGTAAAGAAAGTGGAAGAAGATGAAGCTTTGTGGTCACCGATGATGAGGACATAAGAGGAATAAAACTATGGGCTTGGCCCTTTATGAATCTTAGGCATAATTATTTTGTGGGTCAAATAATTTGAAGAATGTTAAACAGATCGTATGTTCATAATTTATCCTTTTGTTACCATAAACATAAATTTTTATACAAACAATAGAACAATACAAAACAATTCACAGAAGATGCATAGTCTATGCAAGGACTGCCCATGAACTGCCTACAACTTTAGTTGAATGAATTCAAGTAAATCAAGGATATCATGAGGCATGAGATGTTTAGACAAGTAAAAAAGTCGAACTTTAATTGTTCAAGACATCTAACAAAGTGAAAAAAGTTTAGTTTAAGAAAAAGGCATATGAAGCGACATAATGCAAGATAAATGAATACCAAATGATATATGATGAAGGTTTACAAACACCTTCAACTCTATAAACTTAGGTTCTTCTTCTTTGTTCCTTGGATCAAACACATTCAACTCTATCAAAACAAAGACTTAAACTTTGAGATTCAACTCTATCGAAACCAAGACAAACTCAGAGATATCTTTTTAATAAAATCTTTCCATAAATTATGAGAATTCATAAAATTATCCAACTACGTCACACACACATCATTTTTGTTTTCCTTAAGAAAAACAACTATATCTACTTTATAAAGTTCATGTTCATAACATATAACTAAAACAATTAGAATGATGATGTGCTAAAGCATGGTTACACAGAGGTCATTTTGATTTTGAGAACACTATTCAAACAAACCTTGCTTTAAGTATGCATATTTCCATCCATTTAAGTTTTTCTCAATATAAAAGTCACCTGCATTAATTATCTGCTAACCAAGTTCTAAACCCAACTAATACACATGGATAGCATCTTAGTCTTCATGGCTCCAAGCCATGCATTAGATTATATATCTCATATTGCTTCCTCATATGCGGCGCATTAAGGTGATCGCCATTTACTCCTTGTATTCAAATGCCGTAGTATTCTGACAATACTTAACAGTCTAGACTGACCTTTGTGTTTCTACAGTTGTCTCAACAGCTCTTTGTTGTGAATTTCAGCCACTGATAAAGTATTTGTAACCCTTGAACACTTTGAGACTGACTTACTCCCATGTATCTTCTGGTAAAGGGCCAAACCTATAAAGGGACTTTCAAAAGCTCGGGACATTGTAAGGTGCATGAAGCTTTTCTAGTAAGTTAATTCCAAAATCTTTTGAGTCTCCTCAGGATACCAAATGTTTTACCGGATGTAGGTAGCAAAATCCTGAATCAAGCAACTTGGGACTGATAATTCATATCTCATATTATATTTTATATCTCATAAGGTGTCTTAAAGAAAGTGACATATCACATACACCAATGATCATTCCAATACCCAGAAATATATGTGTACAAATATCAAGGTGGTATATATTTCAATTTTATATGATGAACCTCATGACTAATTTAAGTAATATACAACTATACAAGTATTTAAAATCAAGACCTATTTATTAGTTATCATAAACAAGTCAATGAACCTTGTTTGTTTTACCATGTTTCTTCTAACCATCATAGACAACGTAGAAAGAAAGATCGTATATGATGCGAAATGCTAGTGATACATATCTATTACTTTGCTCAAAAAATAAAACCAAAAAGTTAGCCAAAATTTCTCTTGGAGTGATATTTCACATTTAAAAACCTAAACAAGGTCTAATTACTTGGGCAAACCGAATCCGGCAAGTAAGTTAGCAAAAATAAAGTCGAGGAGTTATTTACCTCCTAAGTAACTGGTTATTCGGTCATGCTAGTTTGGTTGGACTGTAGTAAATAGCTCCTAAGGCTGCACTCTTCTATCTGTAAAAAACAGAAACAAAAGATCCAAAATCAATCAACTTCTAAACAAATACTGTTCTTTGTGACAGAAAATGATTGTGAATCAGGATGATCCTCAATTGACAAACAAAAGCAACATTTACTTTTAGGCAATGTTTAGTTTCAAAACTAAAGGCCTTTGGTTCGTAATATTCCTCTACTTGATAAAAGTGGGCTGATATTCCTCATCTAATGACTAATATAACTATAACTACAATCAAGTTAAATCAATTTGATATAATTTAATATTTCAAGTCATAGAATTGAATGCTCTTACATGTAAAGGAGCTGCAGAAGCCAAAAATATTTCACATTCATCAAGAAGAGCTCTTTCGTGTAATACTAAATTGGCAAGTTCAGAAGCCAGGAAATGTGTTTTGTCCAACTGTAACAAAGCACAAGTCAAATGGACCATTACAAGCAGTTATTTTTGAATCTCCAACTTTCTTCTAAAACATCAAATAGGATTTTCACCTATAGCACCTTTCTCAATTAGATGATGAGACATAACTTGACATAGAGGTGGCAATTTCGACCCATGTACTTGTAAACGGCCTATTTGGTTTGTCTTTGTTCTCAAACAGTTCAACTTACAAATTAATTGGCTAAAAGGGCATAGGTCAAATGGGTTGAAATCCGTCCTAGTGTACTTTAACGCAAACAATACAACTTATAAAATCTTTTTTTTATCAAAGCTTTAGATTATGGTTTATGTTAATGTATTTATTACTTAAATAAAACAAAAAGATTTTGGTCAACCCAAACCAACCCAGCTGACCCAGCCCATTATCAACCAATATAAAATATGAACCATTTCCATTCAAACTTTTTTTTGACTATCCAACACGTCCAACCCTCCCATCTTGCTACCTCTAGTATATATGTTGGAAATGGATGCAGGGTCGATGCAATAGTATGAATCTGTCGTGGTCGATGAATCATACCATGGAAATGTATTGATGCAATGTATTTAAGTCACTCAAGAAAAATTTCACCTTTGATAGTGTTGACTGAATACAGGATATCGTTGCCTGTAGTACTTGGATAGTTGAAAAAATAATCAACTTCAGACCCTTAATATCTGCCTGTGAGTTATAAGTTTATTGTTACTCGATATGTCAAATGACCTAAATGACCTCTTAGGAAATGACATACCTGTAACCCTCCAGTGATAGGAAGTGAAAGGCTTCTTGCTTGTAGATCATTGGTGGTTGCATATAAAGCAGTTTCATGCTCCTTTTGAATTGAAGCCCACTCATCAATATAGCCCATCTGAGCCACATGATGCCACAATGAAATATATCAACCAAGATCTTTTAAGAAAAGGAAAAGGAAACTAAAGATAATACAATGACTAGAACAAGCATCATTAGGTTTCTAATTATATCACACATGTAACTACTTTCATATGGAGAGGGAAACTTCTACAGGTTAACTTACAAATGGGTCAATTTAGGTTGTGTTGCAAATAAAAGGAATCAAATCATAAAATTTAGCTAGAGGGAGAATGCGTCAAACAGGTTAAAGAAGCCCAAAGTCTATATTTAAGTTAAACAATTACCTAAATAAGTTTTTATTATAGGTTAGGAGTACTGTTATAATAATTTTTTGTTATCATAATTAACCCACTAATTGCTTATAGTTTATATATAAAATGGAAAAAATGTGTTTGTAGATCAACCCAACTTGGCTAGGCACATTCTACCTGTACTATATGATCCATCACACAACCCATTTGCCTGCAGTCTTGCCACCTCTAATCCTCAAAATATCAGGAACCCAGAAAACAAAACAACAGATACTGAAATATTATAATTACTTCCAGCACCATATCATCAAAGGAATAATAAAGATCTCAAACACTTCATACAAATTAGCATATCGACATAGTATAAGGAGAGGCTAAATGCAAGTTAGCGTAAATAAGTGCAGCTTGACCCTAGCATACATAAGCTCAAATATTTTTCAAACTGGGACATGAGCAAGAAGACTCAAGTTTCTTGTCTCACTCTACAGAGAAAAATTGTATACATGATAATGAAACTAAACAAATTTTAGCTGAAACTACAGTTTACCTACTGCAATAAGAAAAGAAAAAGTAACTAGTATGACTTATGTGTGAACTTGACCATATCCAAGAACAATATTCAGTTGGAATTAGAACAATGATGGATAAATGAATTACTTGTCGATATAAAACAGCATACAGCTTTAGCTGTAGTATCAGCAAGACGATATCAACTTTCTTTGAAGCTAAAGAATCCCGGAGTTCTAAGATTGCTCTCCACACATCAAACAAAGATTTCTGCAGCATGAAATATAAAATCAGATGATGTGTGCAATCAATCATATAAAAAGACCAGCATCAAATAAAGATTTCTGAGTTGGATCTTCAACGGAATTTTGTGCAACATGTAAAAGAAGTTATAATCATGAACATGAAAGTGACAAATGTAAACCTACAGCAAGAGAAGTAAGAAAATATTATGTAGCGATAAGGATCCAAACCTCAGCAGTTGTCCTTTGAAGATCCAATGCAGCTTCTGCACTCGCATTAGCAAACTGCCACTGCACTTGTATATTGTAAAGTAGCTCCAATTGCTGAGCAACTTCTTTGAGATTTGTCACATTCTTTTCCTTTCTATTGTCAACGATTTTAGTGAACATCGAAAGTATATTTGCATGGAAGAAGTGTCTTCGACCAGATGACTTAGATGGCTTTACTGAGGTGGGACTGACATCTCTAGCACGAGGCCCAACCCCTCTAGTTGGCGTAGGGCTGACCCCTCTACTGGGAGTTGGGCTGACCTCTCTAGAAGGAGTAGGGCTGAGCCCTCTTGTGGGTATAAGACCGATCTCTTTGTCTAAAAGACCACTTTCTGGGAAACTAGAAACTGTATTCACAGCATCAAATTTCCTAGGACTAGATGATCTTATTGAAGTATGGATGTCACGTGAAGGTGGCGGACAACCTGATCTGGTGGTGGGGGTAGGACTGGCACCTCTTGCAGGAGGCAAGCGGCTAGACCCGCTGACAGTGGGGGCTGGACTGGCCTCTACCGTAGCTGGGGAAGGGCTAACTCCTCTAGAGGCAGGCAAAGGGCTGACCCCTCTAACTATAGAAAAAGGTTTGACCCTTGTACGTGAGGGACTAACACCTCTTGAGGCTAAAGCATATGACTTTTTTGGTGAAGATTGTTGGGATTCAATAAACTTATCAGTCTTCGACTCACCATCATCAATAAGCGATGATGATGGTAGATTTGTAGCATCATTTGAAGATTCTGGTAAAGGCTTGTTATTTCTCTTGAGGTTAGGTGTCCTACTAACTTCGGAAGGATGATTAGCGCTTTTACCTAAAAGATTCGAACCTACAGTTCCAGGCCACCGATGTTGATTAACTAGTCTAGCCTGTGAGCCATCTAGAGCTTCCAAATTATTCTCCGACTGATTAACAACATTAGAACTTGTACTGCTAGGCCATCGGTGTTGATTAACTTGTCTAACATGTGAGCTAGCTGATGGTTTTGGATTTCCTAAATGATCAACAGCATTAGAACCTGATCCACTAGGCCAAACAGTAGAACCATGCGTGCTGCTGCTAGGCCATCGATGCTTATTAACTGGTTTAACATGCGACCCATCCGTAGGTTTTGTATTCTCTGATCGATCAACGACATCTGATCCTGTTGCGCAACCATGTGAGCCATCTTGAGGTTTCAAACCCTCTAACTGATCATTAACATTTCTTCCTTTAAGAGGTGCATTTTCACTCTCATGCAACTTTGGAGCCTGATCATCTTCTACAGTTTCATCGGAACGATGATTCTCTCGTTTAGTATCGGGTGTATCTGATGCATCAGATGGAACAGAAGCACTTGAAGTGCTCTTTCTTGAATGCCATAAAGACTCAGTTAATCTATTGTTAACCACCTTTTTAGCCACAAATCCCACGCCATGAACCGCATGAACCGCAGTCGATAATCCCCAGGATGATTTCGACTTCCCATGGCGATTCGTTCGATCATCATTTTCAGCATGATTCGATGATGGCCTAGGGTTCTCCAATGCTCGATCTGACTCATGTACATCCATCCACACTATCAAAATCGAATTACATTCATACCACCTTACATAAGATCAACGCATTCACACCAAATATGAATGCATACATTCAATCACATCACTCTCAGAATCCCTAGAAATAGAAATCTGATTGAAAATGAAGACGTCTAATCTCAATTTCATCATATATTCAACGTCGATAATGGAATTAACGGATGAAATCATACACAGCTGATGATGATGATGATTCAAATAAGAAAAACCTGAAATCTACAGAATAGTAATGCGATTAATGAAGAAGAAGGAGGAGAAAACAATCAATCTGACGGTAATCCGTATGATATGAAACTGTGGTTACGTTTCAAATAATAATATTTCTAGTATGTTGCAATCAATAGAATAATTTGAAATCTGGTTTTGGCAACCATCAAATAATAATATTTCTAAGTAAGTTGCACCAACTTCTCTTATCGAGTTTGGTGGTATCTTAATTACTTTTTATTTTGTTAAAAAGATTTTGATATTTATAAATTAGATTAATAACGGTTAGCCTAGAGGATATAATAATCAAGACAAAAGTGAACCCAATTAAAAAAAATAAAAACTTAAAAAAAAAAGATGGATGAATTTTATTTTTATATCTGAAAAATCGTTTGTATTGACTTTTTTGTGTTTTATTTCCTTGTTTTGTTGCCTTTTTTGGTTAAAAAGTATTCAATGACCATCTTGACTTAAGACAGAATGATATATATTTAAATCAATACAGGTACTCATTTAAGACATGTGAAAAATAGTTTTAAAGGCCGTAAAAAATAAATAAAAAAGGAGGTGCATCATAACTAATACCAAGCCCAGAACATAAACCAATACTGTCGTTGCACGAGGGCCCGCACTCACTCCGCTCTCCTCCCCTAGTATATAGAGCAGTTGTTTTTTTTTTTTTCCGGATTGTTAAGTCGGGGAGAGCGGGCTTGTCAGCTAACAGAGGCAGTAAAAGAGGCAGCAACAGAGCAAGCCACAGGAGGGGGGGGGGGGGGCGTGGCGGTAACTAAGGAGAAGCGCAATAGCTAACTTTGGCTTCCGTCCTGTAGACAGGGGATAGAAGCTTGGGTAAGCTTCTTCTCCTGTCGGCTACTGCTTTATGCTTTTATGCAGCTAACAAGTCCAGTCGAGTCCGCAATTCATCGGATGAATTGGGTAAGGACTCGACCTTTCTCAAAAAGAGGGGGAGGGGTCCGGGGAGGGGGAGATTTATCTCACCTTCCTACCGGGCTGGCCGTCCGAAAAAATAAAAAAAAATTTACTTTTTTCTTTGCTCCTCAGAAAAAAAAAAAAACTGCTCTACATACTAAACTAGGGTATGGAGCCGCGTCAGTCGATTGCCGTGGCTGTGTCTTGGGGGCACTACTCCCCAAGGAGCCGAGAATGGTCGGGAAATAAGTCTTAAACCACTTACCCAACGCTGAAGTTTAAGAAGTTTGTGTACGCCTCCGTTAACTCAATCGTGGCCTTCTTGTCTGTGCATTGTTTTAGTTTTGAGAGTGACGCTAGGGGGCAAATTAGGGCAACGTTCGGATGGGCTGGAGAGGTGACTACCCAACTCGCCTGAAAGATTCACAACCCCGTCTTACACTCTCTACTTCTTCACAAAGCTACACAGCTTCCAATGATAACTTAAGATATTTCTCATTTGAACCTTTTTAGGTGCTCTCTCTCCTCTGTCATGTGCTCTCTCTCTTCTGTCATGTTCTTAAAGAACTGAAACTAAAGTTAAAGGATCGATCTTTTGAGTGTTCAAAACATCAATGTTGCTCTTTTGAAAACTCAAAGATTAATCTTTATTTTCACGTTGGTCCTAAAAAAGGAGTTACCATATTTCAAACATGAAAACTCTTGTGTTAGTTAACCTAAGCCGCACCCTTACTGCTGGGATGGGGCTCGGCCCCCGAACCATACGTGGGACAATATCTAGTTTATAAATCAATGCAAATACAGGCAAATAGTTATCTACCGATGAGATGATTATACCTTGTAGCTAATGAATAATCGTTTGAGGCATCAAGGGTTCAACGAACTAGATGCTAGAAAAACGAAGCGAATGTTAATCGGGATACGAGGGCTGCGGGTCATGATCAATACAAGGTTCTCGGATGACTAGTTTGCGGGTGCACCACAGCTCGGAGCTCTACTTCGATGGTGGAGCGGTGATTGCAGTGGTCGCCAGCAGGTTGCGGGTGGCCGACTTTTGATGAGGTGGCAATGTGGGGTGATGTTGTGTTGGTTTTTTTAGGAAAGCGTTTACAGAAATATAATCAAACTTTCACAATTGTTCCAATAAAGTTACTTAAACTTTTTTCTCTCTAATTTAATTACTCAACTTTTAGGGAATGTGTCAATCTTATATACTCTATCAGTTTAACAGGTTAAAATGTTGACGTGATATTTTTTAATTTAAATTGAATCATTTTAACAAATAGTTTGATTTATATTTTAAACCTACAGTTCAAATGTGGTTTTGAAAAAAATTTAATCGACTTTTCTTTGTGAAACCTTTGTATGAATTGGATGTATTTGATTATTTTGAAAAACATAATTTTAAATTAATTATTTTACTGTTTGATTTATTTTTTAAACCTACTGTTCAAAATTTGTTTTGAAAAAAATTGAATTGACTTTTCTTTGTGAAACCTCTGTACGAATCGAATGTATTCGACTATTTTGGAAAACATTTGTTTACATTAATAATTGTTTTTTTTAGAAATTTGATGGGTCTTTTATGGAAGATAAGCTTTATTAATAACCATTGATTCCAAGTCAACAATCCTCGAAAAAAAATCAATTTAACTTGTTGAACATGTAAAATAATAAAATTAATACATTCCTTACAAGTTAAGTGATTAAATCAGGACAAAAAAAGTTTGAGTTATTTAATTTGAACAATCATTAAACTTTGTTACATTTCTATAATATTTTCCCTTTTTTATCAAGAGGAAAAACAAAGAAAAAAAAGGAGAAGGGCTATGATCCCTAATGATCTCTTAAATATCATTAATTAATTTCTAGTGACCCCAGGACTACTTACCCTAGGACTGGTCGATTTAATTTAGCTCACAATAAAAACCGAAACTCGCAACTAATAACGTTTAATAAGCAAACGTTTTAATTAAATAATTTATAACTATTTTGAAACTATCAAAGCCCGATATAGTTCGCAAATGTCTATTGATTAAATTAAGTCGAGTTCAACATTCGTTGCATAAGGTGTAAGTATTACAGGTCATAGCTTGGTTGGTAACGCAATTAATCGACCCGTCCATATTTAATCCAACAAACTCTCACTTGGACGGTAATCGATTAAATTTTAACATAGACGACCAGCGACGCTCTAGCTACACATGACTGCCCCCAGCAAGGTATGTCATTTTAAAGTCATTAACGAAAACATATTGTTTTAGTAAGACCTTATTATAACAAAACAATAGACTTATGGTATTCATAGTCATTTATTATTTTTGTAAAAAAGTGCTCAATCATTATTATTCTCGATACAGATTCAAAGTGATCCAATCAAACACATAGTCAGTTTGGGTGAGGCCTCACACATCATCAATTTGAATGAACAGGGGCGTCACGATGTGTGACAACCCTAAATATAAGATTTCATACGTTAATATATTTTAAATGAATCATCATTACGTTACATTTAGTTAACTCATATAAATCATATATGTTTATGTACGTATATGTGTGATGTATGTATGCATGTTTTGTCATACCCCAACCTTGACGGCGGAAACGTCGAGGAGTGAGAGTTAAAATCGTTCACAGCCACATAACGCTATTAATAACTCAAATATAAATTAATCATAAGTTTCAATTGTAATATTACAAGCATAAGTCTCAAAAAAATTAAAAGCATAACATAGAATGTAACAAGTCGTTCTTATTTCATTTATTTATCTAGGTCCATTCCTAGATGTGCAAGCTTCAAAGAGTAGATATCAAACTTGGGCGTTTTCTGAAACATGTTAAAAATAAAAGGTCAACAATAATGTTGGTGAGCATTCCATAGTTTTTAATACATAGATTATATAAAAGATGGCAATTCAAGTCATAAGTTAGTGAATAAAGTGATTAGGGATGTTATGAACAATGCAACAACCAAACCTCGACAAAGTTTTACAAGTCTCAAACGTTTACAAGATTATACGATCAGCTAAGTGTACTTGGATCAACCAAAGCAGGCTTGTCTTGCCCATAGATCTATGACTTCGCTGGGCTAGCAATAGTTAATGATTGTACATATAACGCCATAACATGGTAACCACAAAAGTTCAACTAACCACAACTTTGCATGATGATTTGCCATAAAGATTACAAGTCTCAAATAAGTTTACAAGTGCAATGATAATAAGTTAACATGTTTCACCCCAAAGTGTGAAAATAAGCAAAAAAGGGGTATGGAAATACTCACATGATCAATAAGTATAAATTGGATGATTAATAAGAAATAATAACAAGCGTCGATTCAACGTAGCCCTTCACGATGGACCTATAATATATATATTTATAAGATTTTTAAGTTTAATTATATTAAGTTTAACGAGTTAACGGGGACTAGGATTCTAAGTGGAATTTAGGGATTGTCGAATAACTATGTCAACAAAATGGAAACAATTTTAATTATTAATATTAAAGAAAGTTATTATATTTTATATAAAGTTTTATATAAAATTATAACTCCTATAATAATTTTGTATATATATATATATAGGTTAAATAAAGTCTAATAACACATTTTAAACGATAGTTTAAAAGCAACGTTCGGAATAATCATATTTGTGGAACAAAGTATTAGTGAAAGTATAGTTTTTATAAAACAAACTTATTATTATTTTTATTTTTTAAAATATATGACAAAGGTATAAAAAGTATTTCTTTTAAGGAAATAAATTTCCAGAAAATATTTAGAAACATTTTAAAATTATCAGCTTTTATAAAATGTCTTTTTATAATTTTTAAAAATATTTAAAATTATTGTTGAAGGCTAAAAGCCTCAAAAAAGAAAATGTGGGGTTGCCCGGGGTCGAACCCGGGACCTCCAGATTCACATGGGGACAGTTTACCATTAGGCTGGGTCGCCTAAGCCTGACAAATTCCCCTTCCCATATGTTTTAAAGCAACCCAAGCAAAAACCCCCAAATCCTAAGAACCCTAGAATCGGATTTCTCCCAAATTAACCCATAAAATGATGTTGTTAATCGAGCTAACCATGGGGCTTTTACTTCCCATGCTTAGACGAACATATTAATGTGTTTAATTACCCGGTTGGTAGTAGATTCGAGGATGAACACGTTGAAGAACAAACCGCGACTAGCTTCGGTTCGGAAGTTGCCCAATTGATGTTGAAAACCAAATTAAACTTGTGCGAAGCTTCGGATAGTGATCTTGATGCAAAGCCCTCTATTAATTCCGTGTTTTGAAGCTCAGAAGATGGACCTCGATTAAGACGCAATTAGCGGCTAAGGAGAGAAACAAAAGTGATGTTCGTGGTTGTTTCAGGTGAAATTGGAATCGATAATCGCTTAGGAATAGCTTAACGATCATTTTGGTTCAATTAATTAGGTTATTATTAGGATTTAAGGATCAAACGGTTATGGAGTTAATGGGTTCGGTTACTTAATCGATTGAGATTAGGAACCGATGTTTAAACGTAATTAAATCGTGAATTTAAGTTCGAAACATGTATATGTAACGATTTGAGTCGGTTTTTGAGGTTGAAATCGTCAGATTTTGATGGATTTAGGTTGCCGGAGAGTCGCCGGCGATTTGGCCGGAGACTCGCCGGAAAAACGGGAAGAAAGAGAGAGGGAGTTTTGAGTTTTCAATAAATTACACAAATAGTCCCTGCTGTTTGTTTTTTTATTATTTCATGCTTAAAACTCACTTTTAAGGTTTCTAAATTGGCACAACTAACCCCTGAACTTAATTAATTAACTTAAACCCTTTTCAAAGATTAGCAATTTTTATAAATTAGAATTATTATTAGTATTATTACTATTACTTTTATTATTACTTCTATTGTTATTATTATTAATATTATTATTATTATTATTATTATTATTATTATTATTATTATTATTATTATTATTATTATTATTATTATTATTATTATTAATTTTGTTCATATTGTTATTATTATTATTTCTATCATTATTATTATACAATTTATTATTATTAAGCATAAATAGCCCACAAGTTTCATAAAAAGCATAAATAGTCCTTACAAGAATAAACGACGTTAACATTTAATTAACGTAAAAATACAGGATGTTACAGTCTCCCCAACTTAAAAGAATTTCGTCCCGAAATTAAGAATAAACTAGGCGAACAAATACGGGTATCTCTCCTTCATATGATCCTCTCGCTCCCAAGTGAACTCAGCTCCACACTTATTCTCCCAACAAACCTTGACAATTAGAGTGGTTGTGGTTCTAGTTTCTTCATGATGTGATCCATAATTTCAACAGGTTTCTCAACAAAGTGCAATGACTCGCGATCTGATGTCTTCCAAGGAACATGCAAACTCTCGTCGGCCAAACGCTTTCTCAAATTTGAGACATGGAAACATAGGATGAACTCCACTAAGGTCGGAGGTAGTTTCCAGTTTATAAGCCATTTCCCACCTTTCAGGATTTGAAAGGTCCTACAAATCTTGGAGCTAAGTTTACCTTCTTTCCAAAGCGAACGACACCTTTCCACGGTGAAACCTTAAGAAGAACCATGTCATCAACTTGGAACTCCAATGGTTACGACGCTTATCGGCATAACTCTTTTGTCGACTTCTAGCCACTTCAAGACTCTTGCGGATTGTGGAGACTTTATCGGTCGTTTCTTGTATAAGTTCAGGACCAGTGATGAAATTTTCACCAACGTCTGTCCAGCAGATCGGTGATCGGCATTTACGACCATACAAAGCCTCGAATGGTGCCATCTTGATACTTGAGTGATAACTATTGTTATACGAAAATTCCGCGAGCGGTAAATGCGTATCCCAATCACCACCAAAATCAAGGACACAAAGACGCAGCAGATCCTCGAGGGTTTGGATTGTTCGTTCGGTTTGACCATCGGTTTGAGGATGGTAAGCCGTACTTAAATCCAATTGAGTACCCAAGAGTTCTTGCATCGAAGACCAAAAGTGTGAAGTGAAGCGAGCATCTCGATCGGAAATAATGTGTAAGGGCACGCCATGACGACTCACAATTTCGTCAATGTAGATTCGAGCCAGCCTTGAAACCTTGTACGTATCTCGTATGGGTATAAATGTGCTGTCTTGGTCAAACGGTCAACAATGACCCATATGCTATCATGACCACGAGGTGTACGAGGTAACTTGGTTATGAAATCTATGGATATATGTTCCCATTTCCACATAGGGATTTCAGGTTGCTCAAGTAAACCACTTGGTCGTTGATGCTCGGCTTTGACCCTTGCACACGTGAGACACTTGGAAACATAAGACGCGATATCTTTCTTCATTCCAGGCCACCAATATTGGCCACACAAGTCCATGTACATCTTATTGGAGCCAGGATGAATGGAATATCGGGTTTGATGAGCTTCGTTCATAATGAAGTGTCGAAGATTATCACGATTTGGGATCCAAAGTCGATTCAAGAAGTACCACATGCCATTCGGTTTTGTCTCCAATTGCGACCGAACGTTAGACATCAAATCTTCATCTTTCCCTTCGTCGGTTAGTGCCGCTTGTTGAGCCTCGCGAATGCATAACTCGAGGTCACTATCGATCCTTATGTTTTGAAGCATGATAGTAGCCTCGTTGACATCCACATGTATCTCGGTATCAAATTCTCCTAGCGTATCAAACCATTGCCTTCGATCTCGAATTTCTTGAAGCGAGACAGTCTTGTTGTGGACCTTGCGACTTAGCGCGTCGGCTACAACATTCGCCTTTCCAGGGTGATAGCGAATGTCGAACTCAATCCAACGTCTTTGTCTCATGTTGAGATCCTTTTGATTGAACACGTGTTGGAGACTCTTATGATCGGTGTAGACTATGCATTGGGTCCCATATAGATAGTGTTGCCAAATCTTCAATGCGAAAACCATAGCACCAAGTTCAAGATCGTGAGTTGTGTAGTTCACTTCATGAACCTTCAATTGCCTCGACGCGTATGCTATAACTTTGCCTCGTTGCATGAGAACACAACTAAGACCTTGATTAGAAGCATCGCAATATATGGTAAAGTCGTCGTTTCCATCGGGAAGTGTGAGAATAGGAGCGTTACACAACTTGCGTTTTAATGTCTCGAAAGCTTCTTCTTGCTTGGGTCCCCATTCAAAGAGTCGATTCTTTTGGGTTAGCGCCGTTAATGGTTTAGCAATCTTCGAGAAATTTGCTATGAACCTACGGTAATATCCGCTTAAACCAGAAAAGAACGAACCTCGGTTGGGGTTGTGGGAACATACCAATTCTTCACGGCTTCAATTTTAGCAGGATCAACGTGAATTCCTTGGCTATTCACCACATTCCCTAAGAATTGAACTTCTTCCAACCAAAATTCACACTTGGAAAACTTAGCGTACAATTGCTCCTTCTTCAAAAGTTCAAGAACTTGTCGCAAGTGTGTCTCATGATCGACTTTCGTCTTGGAATAAATAAGAATGTCATCAATGAACACGATTACAAACTTATCCAAATACGGTTTACATACCCGATTCATAAGATCCATGAACACGGCAGGTGCATTGGTCAAGCCAAAAGACATGACCATGAACTCGTAGTGCCCATATCGAGTACGAAAAGCGGTCTTTGGTATGTCATCATCGTGGACACGTAGTTGATGATAACCAGAACGTAAATCGATCTTTGAAAATTGAGTTGCTCCTTGAAGTTGGTCGAAGACATCATTGATGCGAGGAAGAGGGTATCGGTTTTTGATAGTAAGCTTGTTGAGTTCCCGGTAGTCGATGCACATACGAAATGAACCATCCTTCTTCTTCACAAACAGTACAGGTGCACCCCACGACGATGAGCTAGGACGAATGAAACCCTTATCGGTCAACTCTTGCAGTTGACTAGCTAGTTCTTGCATTTCAGATGGTGCAAGACGATAAGATGATTTAGCCACAGGGTTTGCGCCAGGGATTAAGTCAATCTTGAACTCAACTTCTCGCACGGGAGGTAACCCTTTAAGATCCTCGGGAAAACCTCAGGAAAGTCCCGCACAACAGGAATGTCTTTCAACTCCTTACCCTTGGCTTTCGTATTAACTACATATGCCATGAAAGCCATGTAGTTTTTACTTAAGCACTGCGGGCCTTGATGCAAGACATGAGTTTGAGTCTTTGGGATGATTTCTCCCGAAAGACCTTCAAAGTATCACCAGTCGGTAAAGGAATTCGGATACACTTCTGGAAGCATAGAATTTCCGCATGATGCTTGGCTAACCAATCCATACCAATGATAACATCAAAGCTTCCCAA